>VWYH01010270.1:0-21140 GCA_013399365.1 Pampusana beccarii
CAGTGTCCCAGACTGCTGCTCACTGTGGTCTCCTTCAGAAATAGAGCTTGTCAGAAAAAGACTGTGGCGACCCAGATGGAAGGCCTGCCCCAAACGGCGGCTGTTTAGGTCTCTGACTGCAGGGAGTGCCAGAGCCTACTGCTGCCGGGGGAGGAACGCCAGAATTCCACCTGTGTGAGGTGTGAGCAGGTGGAAGATCTGCTCTGCATGGTGTTGAAACTTGAAGAGGAGGTCGAGAGACTGAGGACCATCAGTGAGTGTGAAAAGGAGATCGACTTGTGCAGTAACTCCCTGATGTGCAAGTCAGAAAGGTCCCAGGGAGATACCCCCTAAAAGTGATGGAACCCCTAGTCTGTCAGGCAGAGGGGGGAGACTCAAGACAGCCCCTTCCCTGCCACTGTTGGGCAGAGGTAGGGAACCAAAAAGATGAGGAGGGTTGGAAGTGAGTTCCCATTCAGCATCATGGGCAACCCCCCTTCCTACCTGCTCTGCTTCCCCAGGTGCCCCTCAGTAACAGGTTTGAGGTCTTGGATCTTGGATAGCAGGTAGGTGAGGATGTGGTGCAAGGCCTGCCTACAAGGTCACATAAAAAGAGGCAGTTGACTCCACATCTCAAGACCGCCTCCTATAGGAAAGAAAGAAGGGTAATTGTAGTAGGCAATTCCCTTCTGAGAGGGACAGAGGACCCAGTATGCAGAGTTGACCCTCATCATAGGGAAGTATGCAGTCTACCTGGAGCCCAAATCAGGGCTATCACCAAGGTTCTCCCCAACCGGCACTCCCCAGCCTGGTGCACCCAATGGACTACTACCCACTACTGATCTTCCAGACAGGTGGAGAGGAAACTGCATCCCATAGTCTGAGGGGAATGAAGAAAGATTTCAAGGCCTTGGGATGTTTGGTGAAAGAGTCTGGGATGCAAGCTATTTTCCCTCCTTCCATTTTCGGGTGATGATGTGGGATGGAATAGAAGACTTCAGTCCATAAATGATTGGCCACAAGACTGGTGTTACAGGCAGGGCTTTGGATTCTTTAATAATGGCTGGTTTTATAAACACCAGTCTGGACAGTGAATATGTGGGAAAGTTTTATCTCATAGGGGCAAAAGGATGCTAGGGCAGGAATTAGCAGGGCTCGTTTGGAGAGCTTTAAACTAGATTCAAAGGTGGATGGGGTTGTAGTTGGGCTTGTACCAGTGAGGCAGCACTCTAGAATTGATGAAGACCAGGAGGCCTCACATCCCCCTAGGGTGAAATCGGTGTGCTCAGCTCGCTCTCTGAAATGTCTGTACACCTATGCATGCAGATTGGGAATAAGCAGTGGCTCATGGGTAGAAAGTGGTTCTTGGTGTTTTGAAGAGGAGTTTGTGTTCATATGTTCACATGTCCTTGTGCATGCGAACACAGCATGTTCAACTTTTTACTTTTAGATGTATCAGCAAGCGATTGTGTGTTAAATTCTGATTGAAAGTGAGACATTAATTTTTTATTTGTCAAATGAGTAATTGCTTGCAAGATGCAGACTGAGATTTGAACTAGGACACTTGAGGACTTTTAGATGGAAAGAGATGGTGTAGTAGTAGGAACAACAGAATAAGACTTACCAATTCTGGCAAAAGTACTTGTTGAATATGGTGAGATAAACCAGGCCTGGATGAATTTCTATATATCTTGAGGAGCTCTGTAGCTGCAATACTTCTCCTACATTATGTGCCTTGGAGCAGACTTCGACTGTAATGGCCTCTGTGAGACATGCAGTCTTCTAAAGACTCTTTTTAGTCTCTACACCAAGATTCGTATGATTTATGACTAGTTTTTAACATAGTCTTTCTAAACAGTTTTCTGTTCAATCGTCATTGTGCTCTTAGCTAAGGCTATGAACCAATGATTTTAGTGTTAAGAGAAATGGAGCAATATGGGTAACAGTCCTTTGAGCACTACACTGTATTCATTCATCAGCGAATTTGAACAGAGATCCTTATTTATTCCACATTCTTAAACATAATAAGTAGTTTAAAAATATAACAAACCTTTTTATTAAAAAAAAAAAAAAGAAAAAAACCCCAGCACTGTCAGGTATCTGGCAATATTACCAGGGACTGGTGACTGTGTTGTTTGTGATGCATTCAGTATCAGACACTGTGGCTTCAGCTGACTTGTTTGGCCAAGTCAGGAGCATGTGCGTTCTTTAATTTCTTGTGCTTGTTTTCCAGACTAGAAAGCACAACTGTAGAAAGATGTCAGCTTTAGGTCATATCTTGTCCACATTGCAAAACCACACCAGGGCACACATGACTTTATTCAGGCCAGGTACACATTCACGTCAGCTCTGCTGGAACTGTTGTACTGACAACTGCTGAGCAGCACAAGAATGAAAACTGCAGAAGAAGCAATTTCTTCCATTTTATCTTTTTTTTTTTTTTTTTTGATGAGCTAATTTGATTTAGAAAAATAATTTTAAAGTACGATTTTTACACAAATTGTTTTATAGGCTTGAAATGAATCTTGTTTTTATATACATTTTTGGAAGTGCAGTTTTTCTTCCAATCTGTTATTGAATATAACGGCCTGATCTTACTCTAAAGATAGGGTATTTAGGGTGGATCAGTGTGGCTGTTTGTGAGAAGAAGCTTCAGCAAGAGAAAATAATTCTGAGTTTGTTCTTTATCTGTTTGTTGAGATGCTATCATTGCAGCTTACATGGTCTCTAGGTGCAGTGTGAAAGGGATAATTTTACATGGTAGCATCTGTTTAGCTTGGGCAAGCACCTGCAGGCTGGGGTTTACCTAGGACTATAAAAAATGCGGTGAATCATTTTGGAGAGGACTGAATAAAAAAGCTTTCATCATGCAACTTCCTTTAAGTCTTAGTTCAGTGATGTATTTCCTTATTCAACAGTTTATGTTACCTGCTTATATTACAATCTAATGTAAAAATGTAGTTTCTCACCAGAAAATCACTTCCTATCTAATGCATCAGAAGCTGCTGACAATAAAATGGAAAAAAAAATACACTTCTGTCTCCTTATGTAAGAATTGTTTCCTGCTTATCTCTGAGTTCCCTAATTTTTCTGGTAATTAAGTTTTGTTTGATACTTTTAACAGGTTGACATAGTAAGTATAACTAACTGTATACAACATAGGCCTAGAGGACCTTTCTGTTATAATGACAAATCACGTTGAGATTTTTGAAGCTTGATCGCCAAGCCTAGTATTTTCCTGTATGTTGCTACTTTTGTGGGAGTTTCAGAATTTCAGAATTTTTATTATTTGGATGAGCATACTAATCCATTTTCTTATGCTCTGGTAAATATAAATCTTGCAAGTCTTATTGCTTAAATTACATCTGTCAAATTACAAATCACGCAAGCCTGGACACAGTGCAATTTATGCATATCCAATCAACAATCTGCCAGCCAGTTATGAGCTTTTAACACTGTAGTATACTTTTATACAGAAAGGAAAGTTAATAGAGCCTAACATTTCTTACAACTTATTGCATCTGGTACATTTTGTGTGTATGTAAAATACGTATGCACTTTTTACCTTACAGAAGGAATTAGGATTTAAAAGATTGCTTTGCCACACGTTACAGGAAAACACATCATTCTTGTGTGAGGAAGCCTTTTGTGTTCAAAGTCTTTATTAATCACAGATATCTCTCAGCAGTTTGAAAACGGAAAGATTTGTGGGAGTCATTCTTTAAGAATGCTTGGAAATGATTACTGCATGTTACTGCATGTTTATCCCAAATAACCTGGTATTTCCCTTCTTTTGTTTACTTAAAAGTTTAATTGGCTTGTTTGTACAAAGTCTTTGGATCTACTGTGCAGAAAATATGGCTCTAATCTCTCAGCCGTTGTTCATGTGAAAAATTCTTGTTGAGGTGATTAGGCTCTCTGAAATAATAACCATTTGTGGGAGCAGAGGTTGCCATATCATGTCAGATCTGATCTGGGCTGCAGCACTTTTTTTTTCCTTCCAGCTACGTGTTTTGTTGGAAGATCAATGAAGCCATGCAAATGATGGTAACGTACTGTAAAGAAGAGTGCGTCTCACTATTTCTATCATCTTGTATCATGTGCCAGAGAGACAGCTGTTTTCTCCTCTACTATGAAGACATAGATGCATATTAAACTGTTGTTTCTGGCTGCCTTTCAGAACAATAAGAAACTACACACCTGTCAGCTCTTGGCAAGCAGGAATAGCAAAATTACTGACTTTGTTTCTACAGCATTCTCCCACTGACAAACACACCATTGGCTTCATTTTTCTCTCCATCACTTCTCAAAAGGTTTAGATTTCTCCCTAGAGGCACAGAAGAATTAAGCAGTTTCACTACTGCTTCTCATAAATGTCCTGCTTTTTAGAAAGCGTATGCTTTTATGTTAGGCTTGCTTTATTACTACTTTTCTTCTGGAACATTTTTTCTGCCAATCAGTGTTTTGCATCTGTAAGCCTTTGTGCTATATAGCATCCTGCTTTCCTAAGGCAATCCAAAAAAACTGCAAGCTAATGGCTCATTTAGTGATCAATTTGTCACATAATATTCACAGATGTTTTTCTGGTAGTACAATGCTGGTAATACCCATGTGAATGATTCCTTCTCATACGTGGCTAGGTACAAGATTTGTTTTGTAAAGTGTAATGTTGAGTTTTCCAGCAGCCGAGTTTCCCTCTTGCCTGTCAAGCTTTTAATCATGGCATTCAGTTTTCAAAATGAAATGTGAATAAGTATAGAAGAAAATTTCTGTCCTCAAGGAGTTGCCATAGATGACTGGGATAGATTTAAGAGCTGATTTTTAATCAAGGCTCTGCATCTCAAGCTTTTGTGATGTTAGCTGAAACCCAACTGAAAACAAAGCTGGTTCAAGACACTTTACAAAATTATTAAACACTTCCCCATGTTGTTCCTGCCTCCACTTTTCCCTTCTTCCCAGTTCTTACAACTCCCTCCCACTGCCCCCCCTAGGTTAAAAGCACAAACCAGGAATTCCTCAGAAAGTCTTTTACAAGGAATGTTGAAAACTTTGAAGACATTAATCTGAAATGATCTGTCAAAGATCCAGAAGAATGGAATCTAGCTGAACTTTAACTACTTTATCCTACTTAAGCCGGAACAGAACTGCTGAGCCGAGCAATTTAAGATTCCCACAGCTGCACTAGCTATGTTTTCGTTCATGGTACTAAATTGATTCCATTAGCCTGAAAAGGGTTATAAAACCTACAATCAATTTAGTTTCTGGGGCATTGTGTTTTGAATACCGTTTAATAGGGTGTGACAAAAACACATAATTTCTCCACATGTTCTTACATTGCAAGCAGATTTTGCTTGGTACTAGGCAGTGCACCAAATGTTCTGGACAGAGAAACGTTCAGCAGAGAAAGCACTGGAATTGGAAATAAAGGAATAATATCAGACAGCTAGAATGCCCAGGGCATGACAAGAATCTTAAGTACAAGAGATGAGCACAAAGAATAATAGGAATCTTTATCATTCATTTGCTCATCAGCTCCACATTTGCTATGGATAGGAATCATTAGATTTGTTTAATGTAGGGGAAAAGAATAGATTCAAAAACTGGAAACATGAGTGAACCCAATTGGACAGGAATATATTTAATACTAATACTAATAATCAGAGATTGCTGAATATGATGAACAGCTGTGGGCAGAAGGAGGAGGATTCTTCCGTTCTTACAATGAACTCAATGACTTGTATTACTTTCTCAGCCTAATGCACCCACAGCATTTTTGTTACATGAATAACCACATTTATTTTAATAAGACTTCTTGATAGGGGAGGACAGATTGATTTACTTGCCTTTACTAATGCTTGTAATCTGTTTATATACCATACCTCTTTACAGTGCAGGCACTTTAGCTTGCATTTTGTATTCACAGTGTATCTTAAATCAGTATTGCGTGGGAAAATAAGGCTGTTTAATCAGGAATTGTGAGTAAACATGCTCAAACAAGCTATGTGATAATGCTTTTCTAAGCGGTGATGTTGAAAAAAAGTCCCATGACAGCATGTGCCTAACTGTGTTTTGGTGGCTCTGTATTGTGTGCTGAGGTAAGCTGTAAAACACACGAATGCTGACCGTCAAAAAGGGAGTAAATTTTGTTTCTGACACTGTATGAGTTTAATTTTATTTCCTAGATGTTTTACTGTCTCTTAATTTAAACTTAACACTTTTTAAGTGGAAGCAAAAAAAAACTTGACAAATTTCACTTTGAATCTAGGAAATGCATTACAAAGTTAACGAGCCAGCTCCTTGCTAACCAGTGCTGTAAGGTAAGGAATGAAGTGATGATCATGGTGAAATTGGATTGTGTCAGTTGTAGTGCACAGATTTTAAGGTGTGCTTTTAAAATCTGATTTGTTCTTACTAGTATTTTTAATATCCCATTTTAGAAATATTAAAAATTGAATGAGAATGGTTCCACATTGAATTTTTTAAGCAGAGAACATTAGATGCTGCTGAAGGAACGTGTCATAGACATTTCTAAGCTTCTTCTCATTTGCATGCGTTGTGGTTATTTAAGTGATGTCACTAGTATTTTGTAAGATGATGATAAAAAAAGCCTCATTTGCCTTACTTGATGCATAAAAGTAGCGAGAATTAAACCCGTTTGAGAATTGCTGCATAATCTTTTTATGCAACAATATCTAAGATGTGAAAATGTTGGTTCCAGTGTGCGGTTTGTTGGCCTAACTGAAGCTAGCTGTTGTAAAGCAGAGAAAAAATCACACAAAAATAGAGCTTGAGGGGAATTAGAGAGACTATGTAAACCATTGTCCATCGTGTCTTCCCAAAGCTGAACAAAGTGTTCATACCACCCAAGGGCGTTTCCTTGACTTGTTCTTGCACATTTTAATAGAGGAAACTTAGCAGCTTTCTACATCTATTCCAGTCCTTCTCTGCCCTTTCCATTGAAGAAGTTTGCTTTATACTTAACCTGATCTCCCCTACCACCACTTAAACCTATACCTTGTCTCAAACTTGGTAAATACAGAGAACAGTTATTTCCTTTGTACTTGTGTTTTACAGAAGAGAGTTATATCACATCTCTTCTGTTCTTTCCTCTCATCACAACACTCATCACCGTTTCATGATTTCCTCTTGTCCTATTGCTTGTTACTTGGGAGAAGAGACACATCACACTTCTGCTCCAGACTCCTCAATGGCTTCGTCACCCTCCTCTGGGCTCTCTCCAGTACCTCAATGTCTTTCTTGTAGTGAGGGGCCCAAAACTGAACACAGGAGTCAAGGCGGGGCCTCACCAGTGCTGAGTTCAGGGGGACGATCACTTCCCTAATCCTGCTGGCCACACAAATTCTGATACAAGCCAGGATGCTGTTGGCCTTCTTGACCACCTGGGCACACTGCTGGTTCCTGTTCAGCTGGCTTTTGACCAACACCCCCAGGTCCTTTTCCATCAGGCGGCTTTCCAGCCGCTCTTCCTTGAGCCTGTAGCATTGCAACAGGATTGTTGTGACCCAAGCGCAGGACTGGCGCTTGACCTTACTGAACCTCATACAACTGGCCTCAGCCCGTCAATCCAGCCTGTCTAGATCCCTCTGTAGAGCCTTCCTACCCTCAAGCAGATCAACACTCCTGCTCAACTTGGTGTCATCACTTTGAATCTACCTAGTCGCTTCCATGCTCTCATTTCAGTTGAGCATATTATACAGGCCAACAGGATCTTCCAGGGCTCTCTGCAGGATGGATGGTTTCCTCTGTCTGTTTGCTGCATCCCAGAGTCCAGTGCTGGTGAGTCACCTTCTGTTTGTGGTTTCTCATCCCTAGAGGCAGTTACTACCTTGCTGCTATGATATAGCTGCTATATGGCTATCCAGAAGCAAAAGCAGAATTTTATTTCTATCTTTATTGAACTAAAAATTGTTTTTCTTCTTTACCATGTGACCAATCCATGCAATCCTTATGATTTCAAATCATACTGTCCAGTATGAATGAAAATTTGGTACCTGATTCAGTACATAGCAAATTTAAATTTTCAGATATCTTTTTTTTGTGATAATCGTTACTGAAAACCTCATAGATAACTGATTTATCTCTTACTGTTCTTTTTTGCCTATCATTTCTATCCCATACTGTAGCTTGCTTTTTACCAGTAATGTACTTTTTTATTAAGGAACTGCTACATCTGTGAAGTATTTTCCTTTTAGCTTTGTATACACAGGGTGCAATCTACTGCTTATCTGAAGTTTACTTTACATTGCCACTATTTTGTTAGTGTTCTCACATAAAAATGACTGGTTACAGATAACGTTCAATACGTGTAATAACTATCTGATTCCAAGTGCTAAAATACTTTTGAAAAAAACAATAATTGTCATGGCTAACTTTGTTTTTCATGCTTGGCTTCTGTGAAAGGGTTTTTAGAGCAAAATAGCTCATCCATTTTTGCAGAAAGGCTTTCAGGGTTTAGTACTCCACTAACTATTTTGTGATCTTTCTAGTGTTGGGACCCACCTGCAAAAGTGAATAGGGACATGAATGTGTAGATGTAGTGTGATCATTTGTGTCATACAGAAAGGGTAAATAGCAGCATTTTTACTCTATCATACCTATGTAATACATTAATAGAATTTTTCCAAGCAAACTATGCAACGACTGGTAATAAAGATGAAGATCCTGTATGAGTGTGACTTTGGGAATGTAAGGAAACCAAAGAGGTTACTGCAGCTTGAGTCTATTCAGAATGTAGAAGGGATTTTTAGAAGAAATCATGTTTTTATAGTTTCAAAAATATCTGCCATTCGAAAAAAATAAACCAGTTTATAGCACGATTGAGAATGGACCTTTTTATGAAGAAAGGTTGAGAAAGAGTATAATTGCTGTTGAAATGCTGAGGGCAAAAAAAGATGACTTCACTGAAGTGTGTTGGGTAATGTTGCCTCTTAACTGCTACACAGTTCAGTTCCTACTAAACTACTAGAGAAATAAAGAGAAATGTTTGGAACTTTTATGTAATCTTCTACTCCTAAAACCCTTAATGATTGCAGAAAACTTTCAATTTTTACTGGAATATAAAAGAACATTGAAGTACGAGTACATAAGTGTTAATTTTACCAATATTTCCAGGTAAGAAGCATTTTGAATAAGAATGAAGGACTTTTTGACTCCATAGTAATGAAATAATCTAAGCTAAATAAGGTCTGAGACTGATTTGATCCTAGCCAAAACTGCTGCGTTTGTTGTGATAATTTCTACAGATGTTTGGGAACTGTGACAGTTTAATGTAATCTCTGATGGGTCAAGATGGAGACAACGCATATGAAGACTCTACTTCTGTGATGGGAAAGAGTGCTAGAGAGCAAGTGACCATTGTCCCAAATACAAACTATGTGGAAATCCAAATAAACTGAAACACGAAGATTTTGCAGGGGAATGTAATAAGTGGAACTGGCAGTGTAATAGCAACAAAGCAATGTACAATGCTCTTGGCAAGTTATGGAGCATGCAGCTTTTTCATTGCTGAAGCAGCTCAGTCCAATGGGCTTTAAATATTTTGAATAACCTAACTATGGGCTACAATTACTAGTGTGGGTGGGGAAGAGAAAGTGGGAAGGAGGAAGTGTTAACACTTGTTACTCAAGAGATGTAAAATTTCACAAACTCCAGAAAATCTAACAGCACTAGTTTAATCTTTAAAAAATGTCCTTTTGTTAGACATGACCCTTGGCCGTTGGAAGAAGGGACCCACACTTAAACTCCTGATGAGGAAGGGTTTGTGCTGATATGCTCAGTTTTGGCATGGAGTGACTGATGTATCAGCATATTTAACATATCGGGTGTGGAAACAGAGCAAGACCCACGGCAAAAAGGCAATAGTGGGCATGGTTTGACTCTGTGAGTATCTAGGCTGCCCTGGATGTTTGCTAGACGAAAATGAGTCAAAACATTTTAAACTCTATACAGCTTAACACATTTGTTGAAGAAAGCTGACTAAATGTGGCACTAATAGCTTATGAAGACACATCGTTGTGGCATTTGGTTCTTATTTGTGCTGGTCACCTATATGCATGTGGTTCTGAATATGCAGTTCTCAGCTGACTGATACATGCCTACTAGACTGATGAACGAGGACCTGGTTGTGTCCATGAAAGGGTCCTTCTAGAGAAACTTTATAGTTGTAAATATTAAATCAGTTTTACCTTAACTAAAACAACTGGGGTTTGGGTTTTGGTGGTTTTTTTGGTTTTGTTTTGGTGTTGCATTTTTTTTTTTGTGTGTGTGTGGTTGTGTGTGGTTGTGTGTGTGTGTGTGTGTGTGGTTTTGTTGTTGGTGGTGGTTTTTGTTTTGTTTTGTTTTGTTTTTCTTTCCCAAGAAGGAAGTGCTTGTGTGAGGTTTTCAAGATTTTCAAGACTTAAGCTGTTTTCAGTTGTCATCTTCCCCTATCTTTTTATTACTGCTATTCTTTTTTAGGTTAGTGAGAAAAAATACAGAATATATGCCCAAATGATTCCAATTAATTAGTCAACTTCAAGTGTGCTTTCTTAAAATACAGTTGTCTACTACCATTGTTTGTGATATCTCCCAGCTGGTTAAACTGCACATGACAAAGCATAGTAAATCTGACTTTTTGTGTTTTAAAACCAGAGTTCTGTAAATGATGCAGTCACTACATATGAAATACCTATGTTTAATAACGACTTGCAGAAGTCATGCTCTGAGTATAACTACATTAAACCACAAATGACTTGCAGATTAAGTTACTGATCATTTTTTGCAAGGTCCTGAGACAAAATTCTGCAGATGAGATTATATCTGAATGCTTAAATGTGCTGCAAGAGGCATCCCACATTCCAGACTTCTTTCTGGCTCTGCTCCTCATTCTTTTGGTACATCACTTGTTCTTACTAAGCTGAAAGCGGTGATAATTTCTCACCATTTCTGGTTTCCGATCTTTTGGTAAACAAGATGCATCTGACAGAATGGAGACCCTGCTACCATACTCGTTCAAGAACAACACAAGGTCTTCAGACCACGTATTTGTGTAGTAATGCTTTTAACTTATTGGACAGCACTCATATGGCACCCTGATAGAACAGTCAGAGGCAGTGAAAGCTTGTGGCTCCTGTTTCTGTCTCCTCACTTGCTTTGCAGCATCAGAGTGATTCCACTGCTGGAAATATTGGTTTTGGTGAGGATACAGGATGGGAAGGAGGGGTGAAGAAGCTCAGAGGAGTGGGAAATAGATATACTTGACAAATCAGAGTTTTTAGTGGCTCATCTCCTTTTTTTGAATCACATGCCTCTCTACTAGTCATTAGATAAAATATATAATGAGGTTTTAAAAGACAATAGTAAATAAATGGATGCAGTTTGATGTTCTCAGACACTGAAGGTGTGCTGGCTAAAGCTTCTCCTGACCATGTCTTCTTGCTCTCAGACATGAGGAGGAGAAGGAGAAGAGGTCATAAATTTCATGATGGAGGTAAAATCAGCCTCCATGGAAAGTTCTCTAAGAAGTACAAATTCATGTGAGTGAATGTGAGTGAGTCTTGTGGACTTTATTAGAGCATTATGTCAACCCCACAGAACGATTTTAAAAAATAAGTTTTTAATAAAGACACCTTTCAATACTAACTAACTCAAAGTTAAATGCATTTACTTTTGTTAAATATTTTTACCCAATTAGAATTTAGTTAATTTTATTATTGTTGAATGGGATGTTCTGTGATTGAAATGAGAGTCTGCTAGTTGGTAGATTCCACTGAACAGTATTTTTTTTTTAATCCTTCTTATCAACATATAAAAATTTAGCAGGACAAAAGTTAGTTGAAATGTCTGCTGAAACTTTACTCAATAATATGAATAAAGCTTATAGCTACTTTTTTTCTAAATTAAATGAAAAATATACAATATGTTCATTCATAGAGTACTGTTGCTTTGAGAACTAGACATAGTGGAAGGAGACTGTCGAAAAAGCAGAACTTTAAAGCAAATAACACAGATTTTGAAAAAGACTTAATAAAAGGGTTAAAGTTCTCTGAGAATCTGAATACCAGATATCACACAGCTTGAAAGTTCTTGAAGCTGTTTCCTTCTTTCAGAAATTTTAGGTATAAAGTTTATTGTCACGTATGTGACTTGGTTGTAATGCAGTGTACTTGATTAATACCCTGATCTGAGTTATGTTAATGGGTCTACTGCCTTCTTCATCCTTGAAACTACAGATACCTTTGACTGAGTTTTATAAAATGTGCTCACAAAGCATTATTATAAAACCAAGCATGCTCATTGTATGCAGAAAAGTAAGAAGCTATATTCACAAAGCTTGTGATTATGTACAACCACATAGTTATGTTTGTGTTTTGGAAATAAGGTGATCTATTTGGACTTGTAGATCCTTATCTGGTCTGACTTCTATGCATACAATAGACCTCTTGCTTTGCAAAACTGGCTTCATACTTCTGACAGAATGAGAAACAGATTCAGTAAAGTGTTTGACATGTAACGATACGCAACTAATGTAATTTTATGGCATTATGTAAGTAATAGAAATTTGGAAAGCTGAATGGGACTATATTAGCTACCAAGATGGTACAAATCATGTTAAGAAGTTTTTTGATTGTAAAAATTGTTAGTTATGAAGAAAGAATTAGTTTAGCTCATATCTCTGTAATGAAAAGAATATCCTTTACAGCAGAAAGCTCTCACTCTGCGCTTTCTTTAAAAAAGATAGTTTATTCAAAGAGCCTGTTTACTTTCTGTTGGTGCTAGCTGAAGCAATGTCAGGCAGACACCACAATAGATCAAGTATCTGTTTAAAATAAAAAAATCTGCTACTGTATGATCTTTTTTTGTTGTTGTTGTTACACAGATCCTAGACCACCATGGCAGAGAATGTAACCTCTGTTTTCTTGCAGCCTTCTATTTAACAAGCTTATTGAAAGACGGGTCAGCTATTGAGATTGCTGTAGCCTTGTCCACTTTGAATCAGTACCCTCATTTTTTCAAAAACATCTGGATTAAGCTGAATCTTGCCATTTTCCATACTTTATATGATGGCCTCTGGTCCTCAGACTTCGTAATCTATATTCTCTCAACCACTGCAAATCTTATAAGTACCTGCTTCAATGAAGAAACTGGTTACTTTGTTTGTATGGTGATATTGATTCCATCTTGCAATATGAGCAGCATTCTGATTTACTTGTACCCAGTGTAATTTGATTTGTTATGGTTTATTTGGCATGTTATGATTTTAAACATATTGAATTTATTTATTTGTGTTTATATGTGTATAATTTAATTGAATCTCTTCTGTGCATTGAGTTATTTGTGCAAGCTGGTTTTGAAATGTTGGTACTAAGGTGTTTACTGGGTCAAACTATGTTGTTTAAAAGAGCATCTCAGTTTTTGGCAGTTTGGATGACATAAGGATAGCACACCACAAAGGTAATGGAAAACAAAAAATTAAAAGAAATTTTAAAAAATCAAATTGGAACAAATGAGAATTATTCAAGTTTCTGCAGTTATTAATGGCTTGTGTTAGAAATAAGGCTGGTTTTAGAATCTATGCAGAGCTTTCTTTTTAAGATGAAAAATTTGTATTAATTGTCTTAAACTATTGGAAAGAAGAATCACTTTCCCAAAATTACAAACTCTCCTTCTAGAAATGAGGCTATTAAAGTATTTGCTCTAATGTAGCTATTGCTTCCAGGGCTGCAGTTGAAACCTCACTGTATACTTTCTCCACAATTTTGTGCTGTTCTCTGTGGCCTAACCAAACATTTTAGGTTGTTGTTTGTTTTTTTTTTTTTTTTAGGGATTTACTTGAAGAGCAGCTTTTTTTTTTCCATTCACAAATCTCAAAGGCTATTCACTCCAATGCTTTAGCAAAAAGACTTGTAGTTGCATCAGAGCTGTAAAAAGTTAAATTCACAGGTGTTTGTTTGCCCTAATTACTCTGATCTTGATTTCAAGATTTGTAATTTGTAATTTGGATCTGTTGAATCAGGGGAAGTTTCTCTTCCAACTAGTTGTCTTAAGCCTGCAGACACTTGGAGGCTCTTTGCATGTGTGTTCTTCCTGACTGTAATCTCTGATTTTGCTCAGGAAATTGTTCTCCATAAGCACCTTGAGGAAACCTGCAACCTTTAGACTATTCAGGGCAAATACCACCAGAAGACCCTGTTATATCCTGGTACAAAATGTTTAAAAAGGTGGGGAACATAAGCACAAACTGTCCTGTCACTGTGCTTTACCTCACAAATTGTAGCTGCATGAGGGAACCAAAAGAACATTCTTTGCAGTACCAACATGCCTCTTGTGTGGTCCAGAAGGCTGATACTGAAACCGCTGGCATTTTTTTTCCAACATTGCATTGAGTCTTCTCTCTGGACTCCTGCTTCTCCAGCCAAGTCCTTGTTAGCAAATGTCCCTTCAGCCTCTACAAAGGGGACGATGTTAGCAAGCTGCCTGTTGTAGTTCATTCACCAATCTTTTATTTCTTCTTCTCTTCATTTTATAACTGAGTTAAACATTCATTTAGAAGGAATTCTTTTGGACCCACCATGACTGAATGAACTCAGCTAGGAAGGCAAAGGTGAAAGCTACTATGCTTTTCTGTCAAGCACCTCAGTTAGTTACTTGCTCATATTGGATTTTGTTGAAATTGTCTCTTCTGGTCTTTGCCACATGCTGGTACTTTTCCCTCAAGCAAGCCTTAAGATTTGCGGCATTTTTTATAGTAATGTTCAATAGGGGAAATATATTATTCCGTAAGTCAAATGAGAATGCAGACAGTAAACCAAAGGATCAGTGCTTGTGTGATAGCTGGTTGTAGTTCTAGACTGTTGTAAATAATTGCTGAGAGTATCCTGAAGCACAATTCATTTTGACAGTGACGGACTCATTGGTTAGAAGTTTTGAGATGACTTTTATGCAGTGGTAGGTTGTGGATACCTTTACATGTTGCGATGCAGGGATGTCGTAATTTGGCGTAATTCTCTTTAGACTGTTAAAGCTAACAGTAATCACAACTAACAGCAACATTTTTGTTCTTCACTGACAAGGTGACAAAGTCTTTCAAAATCTCCCATTGCTGACAACACAGAATAAATGCATACTGAAGTATCGCGATTGTGTTATAGCTGTGTTTGTGTAAAACTGTGAGTGAGGAAAAGTTTGTCGATTTGTTAAACCAAGTAATACAGTTGGAGAAACAGAAAATCCATTATGTATTGAAACAAGACTAGATTCTCCAAAACTTCAGAAAAACACTGAAGGTTTTTCTAGCATGTTTAGGGAACACATACTTTCATTTACAATGACACATTTTTTTCTTTAAACATTGCTGCATGTATTTCTTTGTGAAGAAGGCAAGATTGTTTAAGTGAGATTGTTAGGATTTCTTTCTCTGTGTTTCAGAATGTCTACATTTACACAAATGAATGTCGTACTTCCCGAAAAAAGACATAGCATACAAATTTGCTGGATGAAGAAGGATAATCCATCTAATTTATTTTCTGAGTATGTAGCATACTGGCTGATTAACCTTACTGGCATCTTCCTTCCACTTCCAAGTTGTAGCTCTGGGAAGGGATTTAGTGACAGACAAAGCCTTTGTTTTTTGAGAAAACGCTCATTCTGATTTTTTCATTGGAAAGGAGTGATAAACAGTACAATCCCATGTGTAAGGGTGCTTATACGTGGATGTGAGTGGCATATCTATGTACATACGCTTGATATCTAAAATCTTTAGGAATTGTGTTGTGGGAGAGGCGGAGGTAGAAGGAATAATGATTTTCCAACAAGAACGTGTTGGAGACTCCTGCTAAGGACAGTTGTTTCAACTATGGACACCAGCATCTTTGGGACGCAGACCACACAATTGGGATTTGTACGTGTGGTTTAAAAACAGAGCAGAATGGGAAAGATTAGAGAAAGACGTGAGCAATGACCAGTCTCAGTAGCTTGTATGACTTTTCCACATTTTGTGAAACAAATAGCTATTGAAATCTGAGCATGCAGAGCATGTAGTAGATTTAGTAATGACAAGCAGTGTCAGCACACCATAATTAACAGAGTAGTATAATTTATAAGGAATGTACTATGCAGTTTAACACCAATACGGAAAGAAGGGAAGGAGAGAAAGAATTGTTAGTCTGCAAAATCAAAAGTGTCTCTTATGCTTAGATGTAAACATTTTATTTTTCAAATGTTTATTACATTTTTTGTCACTAACAAAAGGCCTCTGTCATTTTGAGTCAACGCAGTGGCAAGCAAGGGTGAGCCATGAAGATGACCTCTGTCCTTATGCCTCCATATGAAGCTGGAAGGGAAAGTCTCAGCAGACTGTTTTTACTGTACGTAATTAAGCAATTCTGAATGCTCAGTGAAACTTGAATGATATGGCACAGAGCCTGGTAATATGACAGTTAATGAGATGAGACTTACTCTTATTCTGCCTCTGTAATAAGTGAAAGCATTGGTCTTCAGATTGAGGGCAGGCAGATACTGAAATAGTCATTAAAAATGCTGAAACCAACAACAAGAGCACTGTTCTGTGTCTCTCTGTTTCATGACTCCCTCCAAGAAAGGACAAACTAGATGAAATTAATACTTAATTATACTTATTCAATATCTCTAATAAGCTTTGACATTTGCATTCGTGGTGGTGCAGACTAAAAAGGAGGCATTCAGGAAGCTGCTAACAACACAGGGAGTGATTTATGCTGCTGTATCTTTCGGAGTCCAAAATATTCAGACTGGCTGAAGCTACATAACTAATTTCGCTCTGTGTCTGTAATCAGAAGATAATATTGCCTTGAAAATACTTTTTTGCCTTTTTCTCTACTGCATTTCTGCATTCATATACTAAACAATTTTGCTTTATGTAAGTGTTCTACTTGCATTGGTGCTTTTTGCGTATTTGCAGTGTGGTGTTCTTTACAGCTATGTATAATACACACTTCGGGAGGGGACTTTCCAACGAACCACCCAGGTTAGATGATATTGAGAAATTATATTGTCTGGGTTTTCTAAATTGTCTAGATTAATGCTAGTACACACAACTGCGTTTAAAATCTGTATTTTCAACAACTTTAAAAAAAAAAAAACAAACAAAAAAGTGTGGTGAATGATTTTGTGAATGTTCATTTACACAGTATTAATACCAGAAATTTCAGTAATTACCTAGGGTTAGCTAGCTTGGTCATGTCTATTTGACTGCAATCATAGAACTCTAGACACCTCCCTAGAGAAGAACAGTGGCAAGACCATGTCTATATCTGAAAATGCAATCAAGGCTGGAGCCCTAAGCTTTAACCCGGGAAGCCTACTGAGACACTGCTGTTGTGTTCAAATTAGGGCTTTAGTCTGAGATTGAAGGAGGCAGCTGGGGCACATTCTTCTCCACACTGCTCTGTTCCCCTGGTGACTTGAGCTAACCTCTTTGATTTCTCTCTTAACCTGTTTACACCTCATGAGCATTCAGAGTCTCTCTTGCCCAGTTTTGCTGGCCCCCCTCCAGCTGCAGTGATTCTGAGATGCTGCCTGGAGACCACCCAGCCCCAGGGTCGTGGTGTAACTACTGAAAAAGGCTGTGGGTGAAGAAAGATGTAAACCCAGACTTATACACAGGCATACATTTGTTACAGGCGTACTGTATTGTTCAGTAATTCAGAATCCTCAAAATTCAGAGGAATTTTGATGTACTGTCTGATGTTGGATCACATGAGCTTACTGTGAGTGCTTTTTTTTTTTTTTTTACAAAGATGCAAGTAAAAGCCAAACTATTTCAAACGTTTTGAGCTATAGAGAGATATTAGTTAATGGATGACTTTAAAGTCACATAGAGATTAGTCTTTTCCAGATGGAGTCCTCTCATGATCAGCAGTTCATACCAAACTGCTTTGTCATTTGTTCCAAGAGGAGATATATTAATAGTTGAAATTCTGATCCACAGAGAATTGATGTGTTCCATGTTTTTCCTAAAGAGAAGGCTAGTTTTGCAACAAGATCAGGAACAAAGAAGTACTCTTTTATTTTGCAATGACTTTTAGAAATATCTCATTTCAGAATTTTGTTCTGCAGTCAAATTTATAACAACAACAACAACAACAAAAAAACCCCTAAAACATTAAGATATACTGTAGCATCAGCAGAGAGGCTTAACAGTTCAGATGTAATGTATTTTAGAATACTTTGAGACCTTTGAGCCTTGAATCTAGAAAAGTGAAACTTGAGGCAAGTCTCCTGATGATAACCATGTAAGCCTTGCCTGAGAAAGGGTTACAGGACTAGGGGTGTTATGGTATTTGTTTTTCATTGTCCTTTACCGTTGAATTTTATTCCCCTTGATTATTATAAATGCTGCAAATAGCAAGTGAATTTGTGGAGGAGGGGAATCAAGAACATTTTGTAATTCTTGAAAGGTTAATTGCACTATTTATAGACCTAACTGCAAAGGGAAAAAACTCTCAGCGTGACCCAGCAAGGTCAACGTAGTAATAGCAACCTAAATGGAGCTCTGACCAGTCATGAATTACTGTCTGTGATACTGGAATGCTGACAGTTCAATCACAGCACTGTTTCAATAGAGAACTCCATATATTTAAAGCGCTGATACTGTTTTCCCTCTAAATGACAGCCTTGACAGATGGGCCGAAAGCACTGCAGACGTTTGAACAAGGAAATAGAGAGGGAGCCTGCTGGAAGCAGGGCTTCACGCAGCCAGCCGTGGATGATGAATAGAGTGTGATTGTGTCTGACAGGTAGTAATATAGCTATTCATTCACCACAGAACACCTGGAGCACACTATATTAAATGGTACAAGATGGAGAGATTCTGTGACAGGAATGGGAAGTGTGAATCCCATGCTGAGTTTAGGTACTGCAATATAAAAGGTCAGGGGTCACGCAATATAAACTGCCTGAGAGAGGGCTGTAATTAAATTATTTGCTTACTAAAGCCCTTCTAATGTTTTGCTAACATGTTGCCAGGATCATTATTTCGACATGTCTGCATAGCTGAAATGAAAATAGCAAACGTTGCTTTGCTGACTACCATGCTCCCATTTTCCATTCGGAGGCTCGCTAATGAAAGTGCAATCAGTATTGCGCACAGCTGCATCAGAGAGCAGGGGTGAGGAGGGGCAGAGATGCCTAACGGTGTTCTGAGTCTTAAAAGCTATGTGCTGTGTTTCGTCTCATATTCTGAAGCTTGTAGCTGACTTTATTTTAAGATGCTAGGGGCCAAAAAGCTGCTGTCCGAGACAAGCCCCTGGAGAATCAAAAGATACGGCACTTGTGGGTAATGTGGGATGTGGAGCTACGTACCAATTTTGGTTTGTGTACTGTAGCTTTAAGTTCCTAAAGTGCTGGTCTGAGCTGAAAGAAGCTGCCATGTTTGTCTCATAATGAGACAACTGTATTCAAAGCCAGAGAAAATTCATTTTGCTAATTTATGTTTTATTCTGTTTTTTTTTTACTGAGTTGCACATCATGCTGAGGTATAGAATTGTTCTTTATACATAGAAAACTATGAGCTCAGATCTCATGTCTGTATGAGCTGGAACTGAGCAGCAATAAATTGGTTTATTATATTACCAAATGTTTTCCAGACAGGAGCTACTGAAAACTTCCAGAACACTTTTTAATACTTTTTGGAGTACACCTGGGATAATTAGACAGTTTTTGGAAGATTTCAGTGGCTATTATTGTGTGAGAATATGTGTTTTTATTAAATAACATCAAAAAGGAAATCTTCATAGTAGTTATGTAAAAGTGAAGATTTTTACTGCAGTTCACGTCTTACTGAGACGGAGTGTTAATCAATTGCTTTTCAGTGTACTTTAATCTACCTGACCATTGACAACTCTTAAAATGTAATCACAAAAATACGATGTTTTTGTAAAAATATAGTTAACTAATGCATGTATATTTCCTTCTTCTATATGCACAAATGAGCGCTTTTCTTTTGCAAGCATAGGTGAGACAGCAAATAAAAACCCAAGAAGGCTTAAATTTAATTTGTTTACTTATTGTTTTACTTACAGGGAATCTGGCGCATCGTGTAATTAGAAATGTTGGTGTGGAGGTGGTCATGCATGATATCACTGTCCTTTGAGCTCAGATTATTGGGAAGTGTTGAATAGAAAGGTTTACATTGAAAACACTTTACTTTTGTCAAAATTTCAATGTCTAATGAATGTATTGATTTTTTTTTTAACTAAAAACATTCAGAAAGGATGACTACCTAAAACCACTGTGTTTTTTGATAGTTGAAACATGTAATTTTATGTTGGCTAATCAACAGAAGTATTTGAATTTAATCCCTTGCATTTTGTACATTATTTGACGTTACACAAATAAATTATTTCACGTTAAAAATTTATGTTTTCAAAGTAACTCAATGTATAGTATGAAATATTTATTTATTGAGTTTTGATTTTATATATATTAAAATTGTAAGTACTTTTTAATACTGTCTTGAAATAACAATCACAATTACATTCTGCCTTAGAACCAACATTCCAGTTTCCTTTTTAATGTAAAATCAGGAGTGCAATGAACCTTGTTTTCGGTGTAGTCAAACTCTTGGACCTCCGGATCCATTTCACTTCGGTTTTTTTGCATCTGCCTTGCCTCAGCATTTTATTATAACAATGATGGCATATTTTAAATTGTTTTGAAGTTGTCCTCCAAAATGTTGATTCTGATTGGTATTGTCAAACACTATGGTTGGGTGATTTTATTTAGCGTTACGCGTATTTACACAATCACTTCAGATCTCTCATGGAACATAATCATGAGAACCATACTTCTAAATATACACAGTTGACATGACTTGACTTGTCTGGGAAAGTCCTTGTGAAATGAAGTATTTAGTTGTTGATTTTCCATAGCAAGACGTTCAGCAGCTTTAATCTCAAATTAGTTTTGCTTGTCACTTTCTTTATTTGCTGAATTTTCTGGCTAGGTCAGTTGCTGTCTAAATGCTTACTCAGTGACCTTTCTTGAAAGCAGAAGGCATAGCAGGCACTCTATCTTTCTCCTTACATTTCTAAATCTGGTAATATAAGTAGCAGTTAAAGCACAACAATAAAAAGGGAAAGGGAAAGGGAAAGGGAAAGGGAAAGGGAAAGGGAAAGGGAAAGGGA
>VWYH01010271.1:0-32254 GCA_013399365.1 Pampusana beccarii
CATTTGGAAGGTATAAAAACAATGGCAATAAAATGAGTTATTTGGAGCAATACGTAAGATACATGTGTGTGGAAACAAAATCAAGAACATGTGCGAAAATTGTATAGATTCAGGACTAAGAAACGTACCTTAGGGAAACACCACAGGTGGGAGAAAGGAGTAAATCTTTGTGTCTGAAATGCACAATATGAGTCAAGGTACATGGGAACCTGAGCAAAGTAGGTAAGATACTCTGGCAAACCACATATAGTGCTTATTGCTGCAGATTCAGCTAAGTACCTGAAATCCATTAACATCCATATATTCATCTTTGCAGGAGCTCTGCAAAGTAAGAGGATACATTTATTCCCATTCTATGGGTCTCAAACTGACATGGAGACTAAGACCTAAATCCCCGATTAGACCTGACATTGCAATGCTCATACTAACAAACCTGACCTAGCTCAAGCCATGAGCAGAGGAGTATGCTTACCAATAAATTTAACATCTGTTTACATTTATTCTACTCTCAGTGCAGAAAAACCTGCAGTCAGCTGGTGATTTTTCATCCTCTGCTATGACCAGTAGACTGAGTTCTTCACAAATTTGTCCTCTGCATTATTTTATTTCCCAAATCCAGTAAACATGACATTTCTCGTATGATAATCCAGGTACTATTCCTGACAGTGCAGGATACCTGTGTCAGACTTTGGGGAAATGATTGTTCCTCATTTTGTCTTGACCACCTTGAAACTGAAATATCAACATTTGCAAACACTGTAGCATGAGGGGAAACTAATTTATTCATTTTTTTGCAAAGTGCTTTGGATGAAAGGCACTATAAAATTCAAAATATTGTTTTTGTCTTGCAAGATTCATGCTACTGAATAGGTGAAAAGGTTCCTTTGAATAAAAGCTGATGATTTATCTACCTTTTAGTGGCTTCCTTTGTTCCCTGAAGCTACATATTTAAACTTTGCTAGGCAGGAATTTATTATAGATAGAGGAGAATAGAGCAGTCTTTTTAAAACTCAACTGCTCTGCTCGGACCAAAGTTCTGGGATGAAGTAAAATTGAATCCACTGTCACTATAGACACTAGCTTTTTCCATTTCAAGACTTTTATGGATTCAAAAAAAAAATGTACCAACTACAGTTCAAGTCATTAAGACTGAGGTAAGAATACCTCGTCCCCATTTATTACCTTTTCCCAGATTAGTGTAATTTGTGAACGTTTGACAACACTCTTTAAATTCCCACTTTGCTACCCTAACAGGACAATTCGCTATTGCCACCTTCTTAGCATCACACATGGCATGTCTTCTGCATGAATACCCAGCAGTCATACTAGAGGTGCCAGTGAATTGTCGTTACTGGCATGACAATGAAGCGTTTGGCTGAGTCATAACTCCCCATTCTCAAACCAGGCATCCATTTTCCACATCCTGATTCCTCTTCAGAAGTGGAAGTGACTGTGCGAGGGACTGCAATCAAGCAAAAGCACCCATACTGGTAATGACATGTAACTACTCTGACAGATGGGTAGTTTTGTGGTAAATTGAAAATTGTATGGTGGTGGTGTTTATTATTAATTTTGCTTTTTCATTTTTTTTCTTCAAATCAAAATAGGAATGGAAGGAACAATTTGGGTCATACAGTTTATATTTAATCCAGGGGAATGTACAGATTGCCCCCTCTGCACAATGCAAGTAACAAAGCACTGTCAGAATCCTTCAACAAACTAATCCATCCTGACATGGAATACAAACAGCCCCTCAAAAGAGAAGGCGGTGGCACAAGATGCCAAGCAGACAAAACCAGCCTTATTTGCAAGCACAGCCTTTCCTGTACCCAGTGAGATGTCTGAACAAGGAAATGCCTGTAGCCTCCTCATCAGGTGCCTGGATGTGCTGTCTCAGGAGCAATGTGATACCCACCCCAGAGAAACCTCACAGCCCTGAAGTTCTTCTTGCTGGAAAAACAGCTTGAAGGGACAGCCAGAACAAATCGTGTGTAGCCATGGTGACTAAATACAGTTGGTATCTATTGAAGGGCTCATCTCCTTTCCCCTACGCATTTAAGCACACAGCCTGTGTAATACATTGGACACCCCTAGGTATTCCTGTCCTTATGATTTTATCCTTCCCTTTCTAAATCACCTTAGTCCCCATGTAGCTTTTTGTTATTTAACTAGCATTTAGAGTTTCCAGAGAAGCATACCCATCCTCTCTAGTCCATGGAGTGGGACGGCAAAGGAATGTGTTCAAAGCAGGAAAACTAAAATTTAAATCTGAATGTAATTTGCTTGAGTTAGAGAAATAAAGGCAAACAAAATTCACTTTACTAGAGATTTGTGGTTTCTGACACCTGTGAAGAGTGGGTATCCTCTAAATAATTTTGTTTTAAAAAAGCGGGGTATTCCCTTGTTTGAAAGAAATAATTGAATTTTACTATATCATGTATGTAACATCTGCATTTCATAGCATATCCAGTGAGAGATCCACCTCAAATCTCTGTCCCATCATTTCAAACATCACCATGTTCAAATTGTGTTCTTTTTCAAGTAGGCTTTTGTGACAGATGTATATATATTTTTTGCTGGGCTTGTATGGCACAGTAGAGACATCCAGTGGTTTGTTAGATTATTCAACTCATGACTGTCACTGAAGATACAGCAGAGCTATTTCCATTAGATAATGGTAATTTTAATTTAACCCCAAATGCAAATTTAAGATTTGATATTAAACAGCACTAATTCAGGAACTTGCAGTAATTTGACATCAGATATTTAATTTAATTTGCCATATATCTAACTACTTTCTTGTGATTCATGTGAAACACATGCTTCGTTTATACTGTGGGGTAAATCTTCAGTCACCGTAAGTCAAAGTAACTTTGCTGACGTCAATGGAGTCTTGTCAAGTTACTATCAGAGGACATGGCCCTATTTATTTTGGAGAATTGGGAAGGTATGTCTATCAGGAGTTTCAGAAAATGCTGAGTTTTGGCTTGTATTTATCATGCTATCCATTTAAGAATGCTGGGAGACAGAATGAGAGTGTCAGTTCACCCATCTTGGGCATCTCATTAAATAGGAGCAAATACATTATGGCACTTGAGGAGGGAAAGAAAATTGCTGGAAGCAAAAAAATATCTGGCAGTTGAGAGGAAGAAGGCAGCCCAATAGAGAGAGACAGAGATTTAGCAGCTGAGTGATGGGGACAGAGCTCTGGAAACACAGAAATAAGAGAGAAATGAAATTTTGGAAGGGGGAGGGGAGTAGGGAGAGAGAGAAGCTAGTATGGCAGCGAACCTTGGATCAGAAAAACACAACATCAGAGAATCAGAGTCAGTTCTGACTTGCAGTTTGTAAAACTCCATTTATGTTCAGTGGGGCTGTGCAGAATATAAGTCAGGGTTGCTTGGGTAGAATAAAATCCTTAAAAAAAGACAAAGAAAACCCTAAAACTAGCAGGCCATAGCGAACCACAAAGGTATGCAGCCTGTCAAAGAGGTTGCAAGGCTACGATTTATTAAAGTGCTGCCTTTGCTAAGAGCTTGATCTAAAACACATTTAACCCAGCAGGCATCTTTCCATGGACTTTGGATCAGGCTCTGAAACAGCAGTGTTTGACCAGCTGATAAAGTGACTAAGAGCACATATCTTTTCTGTTCATAAAAATAAAGAGGAGATTTTAAATTGCTTTGATTCAGACAAGCTATTTACAAACAAAAAGTGGAGCTGACGCATGCACAGTGTCTTGTTAGAAGGAGGTTGAGGAGAGTTGACACTAATCAGTGTTAATTAGTAGTTGGCATGAATGTCACAGAAAAATTTAAATGAAACACTGAATATATTCACTAGCTTCAGCGTTTTTTCACCCTTTCAGTAGATACATGCGCCTGTAGAGGAGAAGTGAATACTTGTTTAAATGAAGGGTCTATCTGTCCTAGTGTCCTGTTTCCAGTGGTGACTGTAAGCACAGTCACAGAGGAGTAAGACAAGAACAAGTACGTCCTTATGTCCTGCTCTACCACGTATTTGCTGGTCATTACATATCCTCATATCAAACAGTCTTTTAATCCACTGGCCAAATACAGATAGGAATAAGTAGCGCAGTATAGGAAAGCGCAAAGCAGTACTCTCCCTTGTGCCGGGAGTGTTTTTAAGTCCGGCCCTTTTATTGCAGTTACACCTACATGTAGATCGTTTAAGACCCTCTTACTCTGCAGATGAAGCAAAATTGCAATGCTTTTTCATCTCATGTGCTCTGGAAAGCTACACAGTAGGGAGAAGCTGTGAAGCATTCTCACAATGAAAGAATTTGGCTTCACTCTTGGCCTTGATTTGGTGCTGTACAATTACTTGTGAGTGCTTCATTTCTGCACACGGGATTTCTTAACCCTGGCACTTTTCATTCAGACTTGCTAGCATAAGCCAAGAATTTTCACACCTCCTACCAGAAGTGTGTTCATAGTTCTAATTTTGATGGTAGGTGAATGGAGTGATACTTTGTTCGACTGAGCAAAAGAGCTCTGCCCGCAGTAGTACTTTTTAATGTCTTCAAAGTGAGATCCTAGGCTGAACTTCAATAGTTGACAGAGGTGACAGGGCAACAATTTCATTTTCTATTGAACTGTGTCTCAAAAATTCAGTACGGGCTCAAACGACAAACAAACATTCATAGTGAAAAATAGATCACCAGGTTTCCAGAACAATTAGCACCTAATACATTCTTCTCAGGAGACAATTAAAATATTACAGGTGACACGCAGCACTAGTTTAGTGTCTAGTAGTGCTGCTGAAAATTACTGGCTTGACATAGGTCGAGAGTCTACAGCATTTTTTTAACCACTGGTTGGACAAAAGACAAAGTAAAACAAAAACAAAGCCTTCCCCAAACTCCATACTGTCTTCCCTGCACCAGCTTGGTAAAGTGAGGCCGTCTCTAGGGATAAACTAATATTCAGCCTCATGCTTATTTACAGTTTGCTTGTCCTGTTGATCCCGTGATCATGATGCAAACTATTCCCTTTTCTGATAGTATCATTTTTGTGGGGAGCAGAACTGCCTCATGTCTGCTAGCTCATTTCCCATAGACATCAAATGAAATGGAGTTTGAGTAGATACTACTGAAGAAATAATTTGCACCTTTATTAAAAGTTGTCAGAGCCTGTCAGCACAGGGATATACACACATAGCTAGCTTTGTACATGGTCAGTAAAAATAACTATTTGGACACTTCACAGCTCATGGAGTTTTCATCACAATACATATTTGTGTAAAGATGAAACCTCAGAATTTTTTAAGACCTCTTCTCGTAGATGCTTGACTAGAACAGAGACATCAAGTCACTTCACAGGCTGAACCTTTAGTCCACACATTGATTTTCTTGGTTTCCATTTCCATTCTCTCAAATTCCCACATTCCCACATGTGCCACTCAAAAGAAACTCTGAAGTCAATAACGAAAATAGGTATCAAAAGTTTAGTTAAATTTGGGTATATTCAATTATTCTGATCTCTAGGAACTGAAAATCTATTACTCATGACACAGATCAGAAGATTTAAGACATAATTGTATTCCTGATGGGCTTTAAGCCACAAAGAAACAGAGAAACAGTGACTTGACCAGAGAAACTTCGACCTCAGGCTCAGATGAGAACTTATTTAGCCCAGGTTTCACAGCATCCCTTTCATTTAACATTTGTAAGAAATTTCTGCTAGAGCTTCTTCGAAAAAATTATTCTGGACACATTTTCTTTATTTTCATGGCTGAACAAAAAGACAAGTTCTATCACTGTTGCTATGTTCCTAGGGTTTATAAAGACATTATTAATGTTAGAGTCCATTTAAAAGTAAAATGTCATATTACAGAGAGCAGGAAATTTGCTGTAATCTGTGCATTTCTCATGAAAACCTCAGAAGAGAAACATCACGCTTTCAAATAGATGTCCTTTCATTATATACCAGCTACAGAAAATGGTAACAAAAGAAAAACAACAGTCAAATACATACAAAATACCATTCCCTTTCCACATTCAGACTGCAGAGCAGCCCAGGATATAGCTAAGGCACAAGAAGATTGCAACTGGCCTGTCTTCTGAACTCCTGGGTAGCTTTCAAATACCCAGGGCTCTGAACCCAATTGTTCTCTCTCTTGAAAGACTATATTTAACCACCTCTGTTCTTTGTGACTGCCAGCCCCATCACATGATACAGCTCTCCAGTTACTTATTTAGGTCCTGTAAATGTAGCATCGTAGGTGGTATAGGAAAATTGTATTATTTACACACTGAACCCCAAAAGGCACAAAGCAGGCTAAAAGCAACCAGCATATATCTGAACACCTTTCACCAGTTCAGAAGCTGAACACTCACTGTCATTAGTGGTGCAGCACCCTTAAAGCAAAGAGAAATTATTCTTCTTTTGCAAATGAGGATCTTTGAGCAGAAAGGAGCATAAGTGATTTCCCCCGGTCACACAGAAGCATGGCACTCTGCTAAGAACTCTCTCTGGGTATGCTTAGGTTTTAGTTCAGGGCACTGAGGTCATTCCAGCTGTCCTTCTAATAGCCACCTCTCTGGGACACCTGCAGTCTTTCTCGGTTTTGCTTCGTATGTGGCTAGTTAAAGGAAAAGGCTAAGGGATTTTTCAGCAAAGTAAATCTGCAACATATCCAGTCCTTTTAAAAAGCCTGCTTTGAGTGGACTGGACAGCTACATTAGAAGAGCTGTGATATGATGAATAGAAAAATGCAGGGCTCAGATGAAGTCTTGATTAACTTGTCATCCTAATCGCCTCTGGAAACAGAGAGAAGAGGGTATTTTATTTTTAAATTTTCATCTAGGTGACATCTAGTGCAGCAGAAGAACGTTTGCATTGTTTTCCACTAAATGTGTGAGTGGGAGAATATAAATGTGAGACTTCTCAGTGTTTTCAATGTGACAGGAAAAGACGGAATCAGAAAAGTGGGGTTCGAATCTGTATGCAAGAGATTAGGCACTTATCGCAGGACTTACGTTTTGAAATTGATTTAGAAGAACAAGTGCTGACTGTAACCTCTCCCTAAAACCAAACCTAATTTTGAGATTTGGAAGAATCTCACCTACTTTGGAAGGGTAGGGAAGAAACGAGAAGCTTCCGTGTTCCTTTCTGCTCCTGACTTGGTATATATTAACAATTACGTCCTATTTTGCCAGCTTTCACAGAATTTCCAAGCCCATGTTTCAGAATCAATAATTTCACATAGTTATGTGGCTTATCTGAATTGGTTCAAAGATTAAAAAGCAGATACGGGTAGGGAAACTTAATAGATGTGAGAAAACACTGAAGAAAGAAGTCTCAAAAGGAAAGTTTAAAAAAATGCTGAATAGGGGAGAGACCTGGAGCAATTAAAGCTATTTCACAAAAGTACTCATACCTGCCTTTTCTCTACCTAAAAATAACCAAGAGCTCGGGATTGTGTTGGCTACTTAACTTGCTACTTATTTTACTGTAAAGTCATATCAGGTAGTACAATTCATTTCAAATTCATGCTGCACGAGCATCAAAGCAATAGTACTAACAGAAAAAGCAGTTACAAAATAAACAGTTACATGATGCTGGAATTATGATGATTTTATTGCATAGCTGGATTCTAAACTTGTACGCTCGCTTAGTGATACTGGTTATAAAAAACTGACAGAAATATGCTCATCCTGCTAGTAAGTTATACCTGACTTTTCTGCCTCACTGCACCCATGCATCCTTCTGCCATGGCCTGAGCCCTCTGACAATCCATTTAAGCCTCCTATGCTTCCACATACATGCACTGCCATTTGACCCTGGTACTTCTCAAAACCCCTGTCTGTAAGGGAAAAATCAATTTAAACCCATCCTGGATGTGGAAGACCTATCATCTGAAGGGAGCTTTATGCCCTGTTTTCTTGCTCAGCGACATGAAGACATCTGCCCTCCTCTGCTTGTACTTATATTCCCACCAGCAAGTCCCAGCTGCCAGAGAAAACATGTCCACTTCAGTAACAGAAAAGGGGACCATTCTCCAGCCAACCACCCTCCGTCATTGTGTTAATAACCATGTCCCCATCTGTCCTCCATATCCATCTGCTGTCTTCTGTGTTACACTAGGCTTGGAAGACCCTTGATGAATGCATACCCCTTGGTGACTGTACTTTCGTTATACTTTTAAAAAGCTGAATGGATCAAGATCATTACCCTTGATCCATACACAGCGTAATTTAGGGGGAGGAGGAGGAGTATCATACAAAGCCACGGACACTTGTCACCTGCATGCCACAGTACGATCCAGGGAGGCCAACACCTGTCTGCCATCATTCTGTTTTGAGGAGTGAGCAGGAATGGAGGATCTCACCCACCTTCCTTCAGCTGAGGGCCAAGCTAAAGAGCCCTAACTCGCTGCAGGGATGTAAGTCCAATGGATTTCAGGGGCCTTCAAGTCACGTAAGGGGTACAGTAAGACGGTATGAAGATGTCACGGAGGCACCCCCAAAATCAATTTAGGCAGGCAATAAGCTCCAAACAGATTTTATTCTAACCAGAAATGTTTAGCAGACGATCAACTAGGAACAGGGTTTGTCCAAAATTATTCAGCACTCTGACATCACAAAACACAGATACCAGTTAGAAGTTCAGACTCAAGGGATCCCAAAACTCTACAGTGATTATTCAAAATGCACATCTACCCACTCATAAAAAGTGAGGATTCTCAAGGGCAACCAGACGATCGCTTACCAGTAGGGCAAGATTTCTTAATGCTGAAGGAACTTCCCTTAGATGGCCAGCCTGAGGAGGAGAACCTTCCAGAACTACTGCTCCAAGGAAGGCCAACTCAACGAGAGTTCCATTTATATCCTAGTTGAATCTGAGCTGTGGTAATTTATGGTAGTGGTCCAGAAACTTCTCTCAACCAAGGGATTTCATTGGTCAAGGGACCTGTCTGTCAGCCAAGGGGCATGTGCATAACCATGGTTGTCCATTAGTCTAGAAGTTTCTGGTGCTTTCAGAGTCGGGGGGGAGTGCATCTGCCACAGAAATGCTGGCAAAAACACAATTGAAGACAAAGAGAATCTTTCGAAGGAAAAGTATGGAATCTATGGAGGATTTGCAGGTTTCCCCCCAAAAAAGAGGTTGTGACTGACTATTTTTAGGTATCAGTGACTGTGGAAAAAGCAAGGAAATACGTTCTACCTATAGCAAATATCCTTGTGACCAAGTGCCAGCACGCTGGAGTGTTTAGATCCAGAGGTATTCCTTGTGCCCACTTCAGTAATGGCATATAAGCCTTTAGGTAAACAAAATATTTATCACCCTAGTACCACAGTTTTGACAACATTTTGCATTGCAGCTCCTTCTGTGTAGCCATAGGACAGAGTGACTTTCACAAGGCACTGACCGTGAATCACTGGAAACTCTCAGGATGGCACCCTAATTTCTATAATTCCAAATGAATTGGTTTTGTGATTCAGATAATATGCATCAGAGAATGGAAAGTACTTTTTGTCTCTATTAATTTATTCTGTGATCCAGTTGTAAAGTTGTCTTACTATTTCTGAAGTCTGGAAATGTCCCAAAATATGCAAAGGCAATGACATGAAATACAAAAACCCCAGACACACATTTGTCTTGCTCTATCCATAAGAATCTGTCACTGAACAAAGGAATCAGGAAAAAAAAAAATTATAAAAAGAAAAAGCTATGTTGGAAGAAAAAAGATGTTGATGCAGACACACAAACCAATAAAAGCAAGGAAGTTCTGAATCCAGGTCACTGCGGAGTCCTAAACACAGGTCTGTTGTGTTTTGATGCAGTAGCCCATATGGTCTTCCATTAGAGGGTCTCAGAGCAGTGGGCAGTGCTACCGTACCATATGTGCTGATTGGAACAACTGTGATGATTTATGTTAGCACATGTATGGATTTTTTTTCCCTTCCCGTTTTGTTTCTTGTTCTCATTCTGTTAGTAGAAACCTAAGAATGGATGGCCTTATCATTACGAGTTTCCAGCATTAATACTGAATTTGTCTCTGAAAAAAAAAAAAGAGCTAAAACTGATTCTAAAGCTGACAGTGCAGGACTACATGTTTAAAAGCGAGGTCTCTAAACTGGAACTACATGTTTCTACTAAATAAAAGATCCCAGTTTCTACTTTGGCTTCACACTGCTTCTAATCAATTCCCTGCTAGGAAGCAACAAAAAGGCAATGGCCAAAAATGAACCTGATGGAAAGCTACCTCTTAGAAACTGAGCTTCACAATACATGTTTGTTTCTCAGTTTCACCTTTTAAAACAAAAAAACTGAAAATAAAATCAAACATTAAAAATTATATCAGTGTGTTAAAAATCTTGTTTTCTGCAAGCAAAAAACAGTAATGTAGCTAAACAAAAAAAAAGCCAGCATCCTCTCTCGTTTCTTCAGGAGCACATACCAGACCTATCCATGACTTTGCTACAATGGATCAGTTCTGTATATAAAAATGGCCACAAAACACCCTAGAAACATACCATTGGGCCCTACATCCTGTTCCAGTGAGTACTGTGTATTTCAGGGAAAGATCATAAAAAGGACAAAGCAACACAGTAACAGAGGAACAGATTTATTTTCCTTTCCTTGCTGTTACAGCTCTACTACCCCACCCCACCAAATGTCTTTGTCAAGTGTAAGAACTACAGGGTGAGGATGCAGGTAATTATTTACAGACTAAACCGGTTGAATAATTAATTCAGCTGACGATTGTTGAGTTTCTATATTTATCAAACGTAAAGAAAAAAATGGCTTAGAAGGAGATTTCAACAGCACAAGTACAGGAGGTACTCAATCCCTTACAAAAGCTTGAGCAACTGCCCACCAGCCATAACAATTGGTCTCCTTCAGCTCAGTGTAATCTCCTGACTGAGTTTTCCCTACACTTTTTTCTGAATCTCAAAGGAAAACTAGGTGCTCCAATGTCAGATGGTTTTCTAAGCTGTTGATCTAGAACATTAAAAAAAGAATTGAGGTAACTCACCTAGCTGTATGTACATACATTTTTGTGTACAAGTGTGTATGGACTGTGTGTACACACATGCTGATGCACACATAAGGAGCTGGTAGTTTCACAGGCTATTTCTTTATCATCAGAACATTTTGTGATTGCCTGTACACAACAGAAATTAAATCAGAAATTAAATGAGCTGTTCACATCTTTTATAGAATTGGATAGCTAAGGCAACAGAAGTCCTTGCCTAAAAGCCAACTGCAAGGAGGACCCACACAAAGAACCCAAGGAAAATCGTGGGGGTTTCTGTCAGAACCAGGTGAACTGAAGCTGGGCAAAGCGGAGCTGACAGCAGTCAAGGAAGAGCATAAAGTCAGAAAAGAACTGGTCATGCAGGAACATATGCAAGAAGAATCGCTTAGGGGCAAAACACTGGCTAGAAAATCAGCCTCCTTGCAACAAGCAAAGAAGTAGACACGCTTCATCCAGCGAAATAACTTCATATGCCTTCTGTGTAAATAATTTCGTTACACTGAGTAACACCAAACTTACCAACTAATGCTCTTAGCAGAAACATTAATCAGTTGTGGTTTGAAGTTGTTTAAACCTCAACCATGTGGTGTTCAAAGTGCCAGATCTCAGGAAGCACAGAGCTCTGTTTTGGGAAAGTGGAGGACCGGGCCAGATGAGCGCAGTGAACTCAACAGAAACAGCAGAGCACGGCTCCATGACTCGTTGAGCAAGTCCTCGATTTTGCTACCAGATAGGTAGAGTCAGTCCAGCCACAAAATACTTCTTTCATCCATTTTCATATTATGACAGAATGCCTCACAGGGAGGCCTAAATAACTCCATTTTATTGGTTCTTAAACCACAGTCAAATGTCATGCAGAAGTTGATGTACATGGAAAAGAACAGTAGCAATCAACCCCCCCGTTCCCCCCACCCAAAAAAAATCCGTTTTTATTTGAACCTAATTGCACTGTGCTATAGTCGGTCAGTAAACACAGGATTGGAAGATAAATAAATGCACCCTGGCAGTTGCCTCAGCTGCCACTGTGGTGCTTTCTGACACATAATTAGAAAACAAATGGCAGATTAGCTTAATAATATTCATTAGCATCTAATGAAACTGAGAGTGTTTCCTGTTCAAAGCATGTTGGGCTGTTAGCTGAATTTAAGTAAATTCTGTGTTTCCACCCTTTAGCTATGAGAAGAAGACTGGGGGTTGGGGGAGAGAAAGCGAACAGTTAACCCTTTCTCTCTCGGCCATGTGGCGAATTGATGTTTTTCCCCCATGTTTTTCTCCTAGTCCTCAGGGAAGGAATGGTTAACAGAAAAGCAGGGCCTCCTTTCAGGCATTGTTGTTCTTCCACACCCCCTCCCTTCCTTTTTTTTTCAAATTATCCTAAGTAAGGATTTTAATGATATTCAGAAATCATAGCTGTCTTCCTGAATCGCTGTAGGACTGACCTCCCTTGACAGTTCTTAAATTATTCAGCTATCAAGGGCCTGCTAAACATTAAATCAAGCATCCTCTCTCCCCTGTCCTAAACCATTAAGTTATGCAAATGCACAGATAATGGGGCATATGACAGCTGGAGGCATTAATCAGGCAGCTCTGTCTCTGGGCTGTTGTTATGTAGAAACCGCATCTGCCAACAGACAGAAGAGACACAATTAGATCTCACTTAATGGAATGAGAAGAAACTACAGAGCTCTCTACACTCCTGTTAGGTTGTAGACCTGTGAGGGAATAAGGCACTTGGGAAATCTCGCTTGCTCTCTGTTTCTCTCTCTCTCCTTTTTTTTTTTATACCTGCTCTTCCAATTGAAATGAAAAATTACCCGTAATTGTTATCATTTGCAAACAAAGCCTGTCAGAAGACCCACCCGCTGTTTACAATGGATGTTTTTCTTGTTCCCTGCTAAGGTTCTTCAGGGAATTTTCCTTCATTTGTTTTTTTAACTAATGCTCTGTCTTCGGAGAGAGGGGAGGAAGCAAACAAACAGATCTCCCTTTACGCCATTCGAATTACTGCTTTGAAAATGAACTTGCATGATCAATCACAGTGAAGAAGCATATTGCTGAGGCATGAGTCAGTTTGCCATTTGTACATGTGATGGTTTCTTTCCTATTACTTGCTAATTATTGAAGACAAGTGTTTGCATGCAGACTCGTCTCTCCTGTCACTTTTAGTACATTTCTCCCCTCTAATAGCTTCTCTGCATTAATGGAGGGTTGCAGGGAGTGGCCAGAAATTCCAGATGTCCCGTGAATTTCCAAAATAGATTTAGAAAGTCTGAATAATTTAATGCAGTTTACTTCAATATTGGCTTTAGAAATCCTTGTTGTTCAAAATTTGGGTGGTGATGCAAGATGGAGAAAAGATACTAAGCTGGGTTAAGTATGCAAATATGAGGTATTGTGTTGGAAAATAAACTTTTTCCTGTACAGACAGACCTCATGTCCTCTGCTGAAATTTAGGAAAACATTCATTAATTCATAAAGTATCTGATAGAATTTTCTTATCACAAAGTTCTTCTTTCACCTATGATAAACATTCCCCTTCTCCCTGAAAGAATACCTACTAAAACGACTTAATTAAATCCTGTAGACAAAATCTTCAATATAGGTATTTTCCTATAGAGGGGCTGGGCTTTTAATTCGGATGATACATTAACTTGTTTAATAAAAGCAAAGAAAATCAATCTCATCCGATATCCAATTTGATTTTTGGAAAGCAGTGACTTTTTTCCCGAGCCTTGTGTTAAGATGAAAATATACTAGTGGAACAGATTAGTGAGCATACATCAGTTTGTATACTGCTACTCAAATAAACCAGGTAGGTGCTACATGCACTCAGTAGTACAGATCTTTTTTTACGCCGCTACTGGATCAAAACTCCTTCAGAAGGTTTCACAATCCAAACTGTTATCTAAACATGTTGGTTGGATCTTTAAAATAGATCTCTAGCCCCACACACAAAACAGTTGCCGCTTCTTTCATCACTGAAAGCTGAGCTTAACTGTCACCTGCAGGCGAGCGGAACTGGAAGCCGGTCCCTAGCGGAGGAGAACAAATTCCAGAGCCCCAAAATACTAGGTCTGCATTGGAAAAAAAAAAAAAAAAAACACACAACAAAAATACCCAAAGTGCTAGAACAAAGTGCTAGAGCATCCTAGATGCTCACAACTGCCAGATTTCCACGTTTAGAGTAAGCAGGAAGGATACAAGCTGTTTCTGTCATTTCTGTGACTGTGCCTGCAACAGGCAGCTGGAGATCCAAGACCTGAAGACTGTAGATCATAAATCAGTATAAAAGTAGTGATGTAGGTTTTCTAATGACTGTCAGTTCATTTTGCCTTTCTCTGTTCATATTATCTCAGGTGCACTGGGAATTCGGCCCAGTGGGTATACTTCATCCATACCCCCACTTTTCAGGCAGAGGACAAATTTTTCTGTTGGTCCAACAGACTTCAAGGCAGAAAAATGGAAGCCAGGCATAACATAACACCTACAAATCTTCTTTAATTTTAATTTTTGACAGACATGGTGTTTCAGACACAACTTTCACTGCATGGATTTGGTGATGTGTTAGTTCCCAATGATCATGTCGACACAGCTATCACTACTCCTTTTTCCGACATGCTCCCAGAGCTCTGGAAAACGAAGTTCTTCCAAAAACTTCCCAATACCGAACACCATATGCAAGCTAAATACCACTTCCTTCATTGTTGAGCTATTGGATGGCTTCTGATTTGGGTCAACAAAACTTCACTGTTGTGGTTTACTTCAAAACCAAAGGATATCTGACTAACATCTTAGCTTTTCTGTAAGCCTAGAAGTATTGTGGCAAATCAGCAATAAATTCTGTGTGTAAATTGCATAAATTCCTGAAACCTGTACTGGAGAGGATGGGACAGACACAGATAATGAAACCCACTGTTTGTTCCATATTGTATGCTTTGTGACATTTGACTGCTTTCTAGTGCCAATTCTGAAATTGCACTGACTTTGAAGCAGCCATCCATTAACAGTAAATGCATTTATTTGTCAAGTTCCTCCATGCCAATGCATAGTAGGCTTTTATAAGCCTTCATCCATTTTTCAGTTGTATTTTTCAGAAAAAGCTAAATAGAGGAATACAACTAATCTGGGCACTTGTTCTGGGACAGAACACGATACACTTGGCGTTGTAATTAAATACCTCTATAAAATACCTAAATAAGGCATATGTAGAGAGCAATTACAACCATTGAGAAATTTGTCTAAACTAACCTCGGCCTGTCGTACTTACAGTATGACATGATATTTAAACCACAAACCTATAATAAGGTGTTTTCTTCTTCTGGTCGCTGGTTATATGTTACTTAATATTTTGAGCAATATATGGGGAAATAATTTCCTGGGTGAACTCCACGTAGAAGATAAACTGCACAAAATCTTGTATATATTGGTTTCTATTAGCAAACTATTAAGCAGATCGAGACATAAAATATTTAATGAAGCAAATAACATTTCATACGCACTGGCACCATATAGAAGCTAGGGATCACAGCATGCATCTGTGTTTTAGGTAAGAAAGTGAATGCACATTATTATTGTTGCTGCTCATAATGGTAATTATCAATTTTAAACAATATAAAACATTAAAAAGCGGTGAAGGTTGCAGCAGCCAAAGACAGACATTTTTACTTCGGTGTTCATTCATCCCTAACAGAGTTGTAACCATGCAGTGCTCTCAGACTGCTTTAGAAAGGAGTGTGATAGTGTTATCTTTACAGGCTCTCTTAGGGAAGAGTATGTGTTCAGCAAGACTTCCTTAAGTGAAACTAGACAGTGAAGAGAGTAACACTGAAATTGTTGACTTGATTTGTGGAGCAGCTATCCCACTCTTGTTCAATAAATCTTGCCCTCAAAAATTGTTTTAAATTGTTTTCTATTGATAAGCACCAGTATAATAAAGTATTCTGCCAACATCTGTGTACATTTGGCATTTTTAGTATTTAATATCCAAAAGAATGGTGTACTGCCATCTTTATGTGTGTTTCACACCGCATATGCAGGCATATTTATTTTAAGAAGAATTAAAAGCATAAAATGCTTAAAATGTACAAGTGCATGAAGTTCCATACTGAGCTTCTAAATTTGAAAACGGAGTTTGCAGCATGTTTTTTGCCTTGAATTTGCAAGTTTTTATATATATGCTGAGTGATTATGTGTATCAAGATCGGACTGAATATGTAGATTACTTGTTGAATATAACTTCATTATAGACAACAGAATTCCTACTATGCAGTACAGATATACTATTTGTGTTTCCCTGTTACAGTGTCATGACTGGAAAGTTGTTTATATTTGCCTCTTTTCAGGCACTTTTTTTTTTCTTATTTATTGCCTGTGGCACAGTCCAGGTTGGGGTGATTCTCTGAGATTTAGTGCTTCCTTTCAGAAATTCAAACTTACATCTAACTAACCTTTTCTCACAGCTTTGCCACTAATTTTCATGACACCAGGACTGGAACCAGTGTAGTAATTTACAATAAAATTACATTTGTTTAGCCCACTAAGGCAGTAAATAACTTTTTTCACTACCATATGGTAAGAGACAGTCACAAACATGGAGCAATTAAGATTTGCTTTGTAATTTATGTCATATATATCAGCAGAATACTATTTTAGTCTTCCATTTTAACCTTATTTCTGATTCTACCTGTTTTTTACTTACAGGCTCCTAAGCCTAAACTGGTACTGCTTTCTCTGGTTCATTCCTTGATGGCTTTGACTGATTACTTTCTTCACAGTTCAGCACAACTTTTTTTCTCAAAATATAAAAACTGTCTCTTTGTCTCTACTCATTTCATATGCTTTCAGGCCTTCAACATGATACTTGTCAAGATAAGCTCATTTTCTGTTGCAGAATATTTTATAAATGTCAACATTTCATACAGGTTCCTATCTCTTTTAGTAATTACTGGTGTATTTGTTTTTACTGTTCTGAAAGGAAATACGTGTTTTGTCAATTTTGCTCACATCACCTGTCTGTGGCTGCTATCAAAGGTTATTTCATGCTGCCCAGATACTGTATTTCCTTTTCAGGCCTGTTTATTTTGGTCTTACAAAAAGTCAGTGGTTGAAATCCTGGTCCCTGAACACTTTTGTCTACATTTTGATGAAAGCCTTTCTCACTGTCTTTTATCAGTTTACCTGAATTTGCCTTGCCATAGGTCCAATCTGTCTTCACCTTTACACGTTCTGTCAAGGAGCATATTTCCAAAGATGTAGGGACTGGCCTTCTTCTGTTCATTCTCTTTTGGGACTCAGCCCTCACCTAAATTCTTTCAACCCACCAACTCCCAAATGCACCCAAAATCCAAGCAGATCCACAGTTCACTGTCCAACACAAGACAATACCGGACAGCCCTCAGTTCAGAAAGGAACAACGAAACTGTCACTTGTGCCTAGGTCTGCGTACACAAACATTCGTACATTCCCTACAGGTTTGCCTCAAAACTTTTGCAGTATGAGTGCTTCATGGACATTCACCAGCAGAATTCCCATCACATCAACAGCTGCATCCTCCTCAAGCCTGCATCGTGCTGTTTCTGACCCTTCTGTTTTCCCCACTCATCTGTCAACAGAAATTAATGCAAATCCACTAGTCTTCCACATACTGGCAATCCCTTGTCAGTCGTTCAGATCAAACTCAACAGACCAAACAAGACTTTTTTTTCTACCTATATCAGGGAAGAAATTTGGCCCTGAAGTTAGCAAAGCTTCACCATACGTAGTTTCCACAATGGCAAGTGAGTTCTTCACATCTTATACAAAAAGTCACTGCTTTGTGTCTTTTGTACTACTCATACTGCAGGAAGAACTCTTACCTTGTACATCCAGGGCTGCACGGGACTTTTACAACAGCCTATTGGTCTACTTGTGTATGTAAGGATAACTTACACACATATCATTTTCTAGAATGTGATATGTGTGTCTTTTTGCAGTTGGCCTGTGAACTTATTCTGAATCATTTTCAGGGTCTCTAGGTTTTCTGTGAAACTTTTACAAATTTGTTAAACCATTCAGTGGTCATTCACTTTCTATTTTCACCTGTCTGATTGATTTTTATAATGCTCCAGGCAACAGCAGATTTCCAGTAAAAGCAAACTGGGTCACATCATTTGTTTCACTCCCTCAAGACCAGTTACTGGTTTTCTTCCTCAGATTGTTTTATTTCTGATCATATTAGAAGTTGGGATTTTCTCCCTCCCTTTTGTTTTTAGCCTGCATTCTGTAATCGCAGCAATCTGTATGTCTATTTGTCTGTGTATTATATATATACACAGAGAGATACACGATATTCATATAAGATACACTATACATATGAAATAAAGTGTATCTTATTTATATTTTGGATGAATATGTCATATATTAACTTATAGTACGTATATAAAATACATTTTATATCTTGATACCCAACATAATTATAGATATCAGCACTTTTTGTGTGCAGAAAAGTTGAACTCTAAGCCCTCAGGCCTTCCTAAGTCATGAGGCATACTGAAAATGATAATAACCCATGGTTTGTCTTGCCATATTACTTAATTAATCCAGCTGCTCTAGAATTGCATTCTTCTTTCACTGGATATTAAACCAACTTGTCAATTGTAATTGCAGAGCTCCTTTTTCCCTTTTTATCTTGTTCAGACCAGTTCTACTGAGTCTATCTTTTACTTGCATTCTATCTCTTTGCTTCAGCCATTTTTAGCCTAAGAGAAATCCATGGTATAAAAGGTTGAAATTAAAAAATGGCTAGAAAAGTTTATAAAATAATAATAGTAATTCGTACAGAAAATTAATATTTTAAAATATTTTAATTATAAATATTGTAGAAGTCATAGCTGTGGAAGTGTAATAAAAGTCATCCACTTACATAATAGTGGATAGGCTGCTGTGTTGTACAGATAATTCTAACACATCACTAATAAATGACCTGAAGTTTTAAATAAGTTCCCACTGTTGTGTTTTAAAGATATGTCAATCTTTTAAAAAGGGCTCATAGTGCAACTCTGCCACATGCACAGGAAAGGGAGTGCTTCTGGGGAACACCAGGTAACATTCAGTACTTGCAAAATTGTTTGTGCCCAAACACACAAACCTCCTTTTTAAAAAGTAGCTGCTTAGCTTTCTTGTCTTTAGTTTTGCCTTACTTCTTCTGGGGACACTGAACAGGAAAACATATGCAGAAGCTGATACAAAGAACACATGAGCAGCGCAGTAACAAAATTAGGTGAATTAATAACATTTCCCCCTCAGCACTTAAACCACGGGAGAAGAGCGATCTGACTCTGATATTCCTGTTCTTCTGAGAGACATGACCTTTCTGTGTTCATTTGTTGTTCTGCCCACCAAATATTCCAGAATCGAGGGTGTGAGCAGTGCCACCACAGTCCACAGTTCAGCCTTTTTCATAACTGGGGAGGACGTCAGCCCCAAATGAACAAGCAGACCTGTAGTCACACAGCTCTGCCAGCTAGAGACCATAAATGAGCCTCAGGTTTTCCTGCCATTTTCCCGGAACAGTGCCCATTTTCATTTCTTCTCGAAAGATGTGGTCCTCACATGTCTTTTCGCTTTAAGTCTCTATTTGTTTGAAGTTCTACACCAGTAAATTTCTGTTCATTTCCCAGGGATCTGAAACCTAAAAACTACTGAATCAGTGCTAACCCACGTGATCTGCTCTTCTTTATCTCTCTGCCCATTTGTTTTTATTATTTTCTTGAGCATATTTAGTGTTGCAGTCTCTGTGTAGAGTATTATATTTTAAAAATAATGCAATATTGCTGACAGGGTTTGCATGACGGAATCATCGATATTGATGTGACAGCCTTGATGTCTGTCTGCTTATTATTGTGAAGTATGTCTGCTGTGAAGCAGAAAGCAGTATTCTTGGTCCCTTCTTCACTCTACGTGATTAGTTGTGCTGCCCTTAGAACAAAACCTTACTTCACTCTGAATAGTGACAGTGATCTTGACAATCATTAACACTCATCCTCAGTGTGAAATCCATTCACAGACTTTTCCTTTCACTCCCATTTTTATGAAGCAATAATCTGGTCCAGGTGGATACCTCCAGCACACACTTGAACCACCAGAGGAACTGCAGGCAGCCAGGATACCCACCCTAGCAGCAGGGTGAGCTTGTCTCCTATGAGGCACCAGGGGATACTGGTAAGGGTGAGAAACAGAGACCGAAGCATCAGTAAAAGGAGGGAGCACCATAACCTGAAGTGCTAGCATTATCCAAAGTGAGTTTTCTTAACACTTCCCAGGTGCTGTGTCTCACCTACAGCTCAGAGATGTTGCATCTAGGGAGAGAAAGGTCCTCCTGCCTCAGGCCAGATCCTCTGGGAGCAGATCAGCTGTCTTTTGGGAGAGGTTCTGATCCTAGCCGCTGTGACACAGCCCTCCTACCCAGGAAAGGGCATGGGAAGGCAGTGGATTCTAACCAGGAGAGAAGAGACAGGTGCGGGACTAATAGCCCAAAGTAAAGGGCTCTGCGTCCTCTTATCCGTCTCCTGAGCCATCTAATCCCACCATCTCCTCCAACAGCACCAGTCTTCTTTCGATACTTTCACTTCTGCCATGTCAGCCTTTGAATACTATTCAATTCCTTGGGTGTGGAAATAGGATGAAATTCTTAAGAGACTTACGCAGCTGGAATCCCCACAACTGTCTTGACAACTGCCTAAAGAACAAACAGAAGGAGTCTGAGGCTTTCCTTGCCAGCTTCCGAAGATGATGAACTGTGCCATACACACAGTTCCTGAACAAGAAGTTATAATAAATCAAGCTAGTAGCCTCATGTCTGAAGAAGACTGTCTCAGCCTGAGAGCGCAGATATCATTTTGATGCCAAGTTTTTAAGCTATGTTTCAAAGTTACTGCCAGTGAATAAGCTGCTGCACTCCATTCCCAGCCTCTCTGTTCAAAAAATAAATTACAAATGCGTATACTTAACTGAGTTTTCAAACAAACTGAAATGAGTTTACAGGCAGAATTCTCTTTTGCCATCTGAAAGAAGGATCATCTTTCACTCTGCAAGACCTCTAAGGCACATCATACACCAGAACACAGAACCTAAAAATGAACCTCAGTGCATTTCTCTTCCATTCTCTGGGAAACTCATGGTCCTGAAACAAATTTAGCCTGTTTTAGTAAAACCTTCTTTTCCACTTCAGGGCTATGGGATTAGTGGTCACAGAAGCACAGAGCTAGGAAGGAAGGCTATGTCATTACAGTTAGGAGAAGTGCAGTGAAGAACCTACCAACATCCACTAGCTGGGTCTACAATTGCGTTTTCTTAACATTTTCCACTGGTGCAATGGTCTTCTTGCAGTTCTGCCTGCTTCTCAGCGCCCAGGTTTTCTGAGCAGCTCAGAACTACCCAGCAACTCCAGAGGTTTGTGCTGTGCCAATCACTACTGCCAGCATAGACTTATTGCAGAGCTGGCATGCTGGTCACATCACTTCAGAAAAGCAACAGCAGTGGGGAGAGCACTGCCCCTGCCACACAGCTCAGGTGGCTCTTCCCAGACTGCCCCAGAGCTCCTTTTGGTACCTGTTTTAAAGCTCTGGCTATGCGCTGTTCCAGCAACAGTTATTAAATAGCTCAACAGACCCGCTTGGTTTGTGCCTATCAATTTGCAATCGAAATAGTTCTTATTTGAGGAACAATTCCTGCTGCTACTATAATAGAATGAGTTTCTCTACACTAAAAGAAATTACTGTAGCAGAGGTTTTTTAGCTGATCTAAAAGTCACACAGATGCTGCATCCAGGTAGTCTAAACTTCCATTAAACATCTGGTTTGCATGTTCTTTTTAATAACATGGAAATCAGCCATGTTTCATGAGGTTTAAGTGTCCAGTACAATGCTCCTTTATTTTATTTCCATATATTTCTTGCTACTGTGAATTACCTGTGGAAGTAAGATAGCTCTTTGATGCAGTTTGGAAGTGTTGTTTACCTAGTTATAATGCATAATGACATGAAGAAGGCTGAGTGATTCTGGGTCTGAGAGAAGGATAAGAAACCATCCACTTCCAGGTTTCCATCCAGAATTATGGAGTAGTACTGACCAATTTACTGAACTCATCATCCCCTGAACTTAATTGCACTTTGAAGTATTAATTCCTAATCACATGAAATCACCTTTGCACATTTTCAGTCTACTAAAACCTGAGGATTAATTGCTGTTTTCATTTTAAAATGTTGTAAGCAGGTATAAAACACAAAAGCAGCATTACAATGACAGGGTAGCCAACTTTGTAAATCCCACGTGCCTTAACTACTACTACTACTGCTCAGAAGTTTGTCTGCATTATCACTTTGTCGCCTTATCATATCCAGCTCTTTTCCACCATCTTTAAGTGAGGTGACAGCATGCATTTTCAGATGGTTTTATTTGCTTTACTATGTGGTTGCAATGTGAAGTCCATCCTCTGGCTCTTTGATGGCCAGTGTAAGCAGCCCTAGTTCACCTCTCAGCAAGCAGGAAATCATATCAGCAATCAGAAAAAAATGAGCAGATTTTCAATCTGAGCAGACAGACACCAAGTGTACAAGGAAAATGAGTTCTAGAGAGGCTTCTTCAGAGCTATGGTGGACTCATATCGGCAAGGCCAAGCACATTGTTGTACTTCTGCTGTAGAGAAAGAGGGCTTCAGTCTCTCAGCTGTCAACCAGCCAGCAGGTTTTCTCAGCTCCGCTTTTGCTGCAAACTACAAAAGACAGTAATGATGGTGAAGTCATGGTCTGATAATTTTTTTATGCCAAAAAATTTTGGAAGAAAACGGTTTTAAAAATCAATCTCTATCATGTCTGTTTGCTAAGAGTTCTCAAGGGAGAGAAAGCACTGCAAAACACTATAAGCGTGTGCCAAATAGTGTAGTATTTAAAAAACAAGGGAATTAAAAATAAGTGTTTCTTACTCCAAACATCAGTGGTGCAATCTGCGGTAAGAGACAACATAACTTTAGTGTGATTGAATGTAATTATTCTACTGGCAAAAATACTTCAAAGTCAGCTCTGGGCCCAGACAGCAGATCTGTGATACCACTTCCAGAAATACGCTAAGAAATTATTGCACTAGCAGCAATTTGTAAAGGAAAAAGGAAAAGGGGGAACTGTTTCTCACTGAGTAATGTTAGGTGGTAATCTAGAAAGCAACACAGCATGTGATAAAAATATTATTTTTAATCATATGTAGTACTTGTAAATCACCAGCTGTATTCATTCTACGTATTTCTTCTCTAAGGCTTAGTTTTTAAACTGTTGTAGAGGGATAAGGAAAAAGACATCTGAGCGCTGTTGCGGTTGTATTAACCAAGTCTTTGTCTCCCTCCTGTGGTCACAGCCGACAGTTAACATGAATTCGAGAGAAACATGAATGAAGATCTCTTTCAAACATTCTCAAGCACTGCTTTAAACTCTTTCTTTCAAGTCATGCAAAGCAACATGAATATTTCTCAGATGATGTAAACACGTCATGAAGTTAAACTAGTAAATACTTCAATAGTTCCCATCTCATAAAAGCAGGTCAGAAAAAAATTGCAAACTAGACTGAACAAAATCAATGGAGTCCCTTTGTGACTCATGATTGATTATTTTTCCCGTGCTAAAATACTGCATCTAACATTTCTTGGTAACCTGCAGTATAATATTTTGAAAAATCTTATCCAAGACCACTAAATCCTTCTTTTAACTGCCAGACTGATGAATTTACACGATCTCATCAAGCAATGACTTTCAAAAGCCTTAACCTCAGAAAGCAGAGAAACAATTAATGCGCAGATGAAACATACCATTAAATCTTAAACTAATCAATTATTAAATTCTGCAGTATCTAAGTAAAGTTGCCTGGTTTTATTTCCAAAGGGAATATATGGAGTTAAGGTGGATATATCATACATTTTTGATGCACATACACATCTATGCCTCAACTCATTAAGCAGTGTGAGACTCCTTTAAAAGAAAGATATGACTAAATGGGAAAGATCCTCAAACACACCGTATGAAATCTACTCTCGTTTCAAAGAATATGTGCTTTTTTGTATGAACTCTTAGAAATTTGTAGAAGAATGTTCCAAATATTTCCAACAAAAAATATGACACACATGGACAACGACTACACATTTATTTGGGGGGGAAAGGTAAAAAAAAAGGCAATGGCCATCATTTTAATCAAATGTAAGTCTGGAATAAACACAGCTGTTGATTTACATATCTCTTACTTGCTATAAGCCCATTCCATCACCAATGGCTTGTAATCATCTTCCTCTTTTTTTTTTTTTTTNAGCTATCTGTTCCTTTCCCAAAGGAGAATGAAGACCTTAGGCCAAATCCTTTTCTCATATATGCTTTAGCCATATACACTTCAAAATCAGACCTGGTAGATTCCTTTCAATAAACTGAGTTAGACGATCCAATCCTAGCAGTATTTAAAGCCCCAAAAAATATATTTTTAATGAAAATAATCTCTTCTGTAGCCTTTCTGTAAAGCTTGGATATATTATATTTGCTATCATTTCTTTTCCCATTTCCTGCCTCCTCAAAAGGTCACAAGAATCTTCCAGCTAATTCTTACTTTGGTTTGGTAAAATAAGTAGGAATTGAACAATGAGATCTTTAAGCAAAGAATATTTTAATTTAGTCGTCAGTCTGCAAATAATTTGATATTACATAGCCAATAATTTTCTAAAACAATTTGCACACTCTTACTGTGGTTGTGAGTGACTTGGAGGACATTAAATCATTATAAACCTTTTAAGGACTGTACCCTAAAATGATACCTGATGCTTATTTTTTTGACCCAATGGAAGGGTCACAATTTTTGTTCTTTTTCTAACTCTCAGTTGCTCTAACAGAAAATATTAGTTCTCAACCCCTTCTACGCTTTAATTACAGGAATTCTCGCTTATTCAGCAGTGTGATTTTCCACACACCTCCACCACCATTGACTTCAGCAGGATGACACACGGCCCTCTCAAACCCATCACCGTGTTATGTCCTCATTGTCACTGTTTAAAGGAGAAATTAAACAGTGCTGTTAGTTTTATGGCTTTGAAAATCCTTCCAACAGGGGGATAAAGAGAACATAGAAATATTTCTCATAATAATATTTTCTTACGTAGCTAAAGAGAACGGCAGCATAGCATACCTAGAATGAAGTTGCTTCACACAGCTTCCTCAGCAGTTATCCTCTTTGTCATACCTACATTTCAATATTTTCTGTCTCCCTAATTCTCTGATTTCCTCTTTCTCCACCTTCTTTTATTCACACAGCAAATGCAACCACAACAAGATGTAAGTAGGATTTGCAACCCATACTGAGGGGGTTAGACAATGGGCAGGTCACAAGAAGACAGACACTGATGGGGTGATTTGCCCGCAGGATGAGGAAGACATCCCCCTCTTCTATCACACACCCTTCCTAATCAATACGATAGAATTATCTTGGGCCGAAATGTAGAGTCAAGTCAAATTCTCTTTGACCTTCAGTGTGGATTTTGCTTAAGTGTTCAGGTATTTACCCCACAACTCAATAATCTCCAGTGGGAACATTACTGAAAATGAGTTTTGAAATGGCAGTAATATTGGTGCTTTGTATGGGATAAGGTGCTGCACAAATTCAGCTGCAGTTAGACAAGCCAAGCTTTCGATCACTGCAGACACCATAGTGGAAAGAGGACCAACATGTGGGCAGTTATTTTCATTGTTTGCTTTACTCCTGTATCCTTTGATAGCCAGCTGGTGATGGATAGGAAGCAATGGAATGATGCTGCCTCTCTTCTGAAAGCCGTTTTGTACAGCAATCCAGATACTAATCAAACCCTGTGAAATAACATGTTTTTACAAACTGCTAAAGTGATAAGACTGTAATATGCTGATAATGATAAACTGAAGGAGTAACTGGCAATAATTTATTATCCTTTTCCTTGAAAGAAAATTACTCATATGGCTAAATGCTAACGGTATATCATGAAAATGAAGCCATACTCTTCCCAGGATATTCTTCTTAGAGCTAGAAGCCATGTCTGCTATTTTTGCATCTTTCATTGCTATCCAATTCCGAACTCCACGCGAAGAGGACTGCTCTTTCTCTTCTTTTTGTGGCACACAGAATTCTATGATCCAGACAAAGACAGCAAGATTTAAATCTTCCAACAGAAATTATAACACCAACACATTTTTGTAACCTAGGGAGATCAAAAGAAAACATTTATTTATAGAGCATATAATGATACAGTATAATTCTACAAATGGGTCACCAAGTCACGCAACAAATATCTTACAGAAAAAAAAAATCTAAATTAAAGAGGTAGAGAGGTATCTGAATAATTAAAAACTATCCTTAGTTACATGAAGCAAGATTAGCATACAAGAGAACATCTTTAGCCTTCATCTCTGAAAACACATCAGAGATTACTTGCTAAGGATGAGCAGGAAATTCATTAGACCATTAGCCACCCAGTGGAACCATTCACCATAACAAAATTTGGCTTCTGTCAAGTTTGTGACTGCAGAGATGTACTACATACACAAACAGTATGGAATATCCTTCAAAGAGCCAAAGGAAAGGTTTTGATGGCCACACGTCTATTGACAGTGGCATGAGCTACTGAGCATTCTTTTTTATAGGAAATGTTTAATTGCTCTTTATTGAGCAGAACCTTTCCTTCTGCTTGTGAGAGAAATTATTGCTTTCCCCCTCTGGTTCAGTCAGAGGAAGTTAATAGTCCCAGTTTCTTCTGGCAGCAGAGACAGTTAATGACTAGGAGACTGTCATAAACAGGGTTTATTGCCCAAATTACAATCCAGTTCCTAACCAGCCTTCTCTGTTCAGATTGCCCTCCTGGCATTTTGGTGATTTTCTGACTTGTTTTCTGGTTCAGAAACACAATTCTCCGATATTTGAAGATTTAATGTTCTTTTTTTTAATGGTATTCACAGTATATTGCTGCAGATTTTTTTAAGTGCATTGTGTATTTATTAACTTCATGACATCAGCCAAAATGCTTCTCAGCAAATGTGATTCTTCAGTGTGCAGCAAAACCTATGTTCACATTTCTCTGCCATCATGCTGTTCCTCTCACTGTAAGATCTAAGTGCTATGATTAACACGTGTAAAAAGAAAAGAAAATAAGGTAAAAAAATAAATACAGTTCTTACTATGATATCAAAAATGCACACAGAGATTTGCTGTAAAAAAACTAACGTACTTGCTTTATAATGCTAACAAAGAATTCTAACTTAATGACCAGATGTAGCTGCTATTATGGTTGGAATACACCATGGAACAGAGAAACTTACAGAAGTTTCAAGATAGATTTTCTCTAACTATTTATCACTTTAGGAGTAAGAGAAGTGTTATACAAAACAAAAATTTTTAATTTAGTTTCTTTGAAGGGGGGATTTCAGGAAGGAAGACGTGGAGAACAAAATATTTGATAAGTTTTTTGCTATTATGTTTCATGGTTAGGTTCCCGACTTTCTAAACAGATACATATGTAGCAGACAATAACTCAGAGTTAAATACACCAGCAAGAAATGTAAAAGCCAAAATCTGACCAGAACACGGAAATCACTACAAACACTGAGTAAACTCAACCAGTAAGTTATGTTGTCATAGATGTAACAAAACTCTACCAAGATCACAGGCTTGGAATGTGATGAGGTCTCACCAAGAATCACAAATGCCATTATTGCCTTTGTAATCAATAAGCCTCCAAAATTTTGCATCATTTTAAAAAGCCAAGATATGCAGAAAATTATCTCAAACTCTTTGGAAATGAGAGAAAACAGTGATTCCTGTTAAATGTACCACTCACTCTCTAAGCCTCTGTAGGATTCAAACATGTCCAGTTCTGTCAGGTCAGTTCCCTGATGCCGTACTCAATAATTCGGACTGGTGATCTTTTACATTTAAGAGTATTGTATAAGCATGAGTATTGTCATTCTGAAATAATTTTCCGTTGCTGCATTAAGATGTTTACATTTCCTGTTTATATGTTTATACTCTACATATAAATAGCTAGGGTTATATTGTGTCTTTAATTGCTCCTTGAGGCTAATGAAGCTTCTACAATGTATTTGGATGGTGAAGGAAAAAATAAAAATATTTGGTGTAGAGATAACTTCTGGTTCGGTTGTGGTTAAGGATTCACACAAAAGTGTACGTATACAAAAGTATCCATGTCTTTATAAGAGGTTTTGAAACAGACACTGTAAAAACATTGTGAAGCATCAGGATTATTTATTGGAATTTTTAATTAATATTTATAGAGCACTCCAAAATCCTTGGTTACAGCTTGCTGCAGGAATGAAATGGAAATCGACAGTAGCAAGTGACAGAGGACAGTATGAAAGATGGGGGATGAAATATGAGTCTTGCAGTGGTTGCTTACTTTTAGTTATTATGATAAGTAGAGATGTTAAAAATAGAGTGCTTTGAAATACAGAATTTTGGTTAAGTCCAGTTTCAGCCTTGCTTTTTTCTTTCCTTGCTGTGTCAGTATTCTCCTCAGCTTAGAAACTCGTTTCTTAAAGGGTGAGATAGGGAACAATAATGCAAAAGACTGCAGCTGATAACAAATCCCTTAACAATTTTATTTCATGTTATTACTGTGATAAACAACAGACTATTTCCTGAGTGAGGTACCACGCTCTTTAGGGAGCATAGTACACATACAAACTCTCCAGAAGAGACACCCCATTCCCCAGTTTGTGCCTGGGAATCGGAGGCTCTTCTACAACATCAGCAACAGCTGCACCCCAAACACCCTATAACAGTTACATCAATCTGTGAGAGAAAAAGCACTCTACATTAGCCCTGCTGCGCAGCACCACTTCCAAGGGAGCTCTCCTTCTAATAAAAGACATCAGACACTAAATTCATGGCTTCAGCAATCAAGTGCCATAATTTCACATTGACAGCAGCGAAAGGGATTAGTAGCCTCTTTAAAGAAAATCAAACAGACAACCCTTGAGTAGTATGTGAAAGTAAAATCGAGGGTTGGGTTGTTGTCTGCAGCAGTTGCTTATTTCTCACAGTTCCAGCAGTAGGAAAGAAAAAAGGGACTCTAAGCCCAAACCAGAGTCTTATAACAGTAACAGAGCAGCTGCTTCAGCATTCCTACTCCAACATGTCATCTTAAGACCTTCAATCTTTATTTCAACTTCACTAAAGCCTGAGTTCCTTTTCCAAGAGACAGAGAAAGCCATAGTCCTGCTAGGAGCTCTGTAATTTGTTCAAAAGCCAAGGGATACCAGCTATTGTATAAGCAAACTAAAGATGAGTCCTTATGTCCTACAAAGTTTACATGGGAAGAGAAACATAACTGAGGAGTAAAACAAGGGATCCATTCATAGAATAGAGACTCAAGGCCAGGGGTGCCAAATTCATTTTCACCAGGGTTACATCAGCTCTGCGGTAGGATTAGTTACATTTATACAGTCCTAAAACTACATTCAGCCTTTTGAATGTGGCCTCCAGCGAAAATGATTTTGACACCCTGGCTCTAGGCTAAACTGGCATGGTTTTGTTCCCTTTGGTGATTGTATGTACAAGTCACGGCTTTGAAGGTGACTCTGACCTTGCACCAGGTGCTCCCTGTCAACCTGAGCTCCACCTCGGTTCACCTTTGCAGGTTCTCTCAGCACTAAGCCCAGTGCCAACAAGTAAATTTCCTAACTTCATTCTGCTCATCAGTTAATTATCAGCTATTTTGTGGGTAATACGTGTATATTTAACACCACCAGCAATGAAACTCCTGTATTTGGATTACAGGTGGATGACAGGATGACTTGACAATCAGTGCCTAACATGGGAAGGAGCATGGTACAAAGTGGGCACCTGCAAAGCACCCCTACAGACAAAACCGCACCCCAGTTTATCACACACTGAGCAGAACACTCACTCCTTCAGCCCCACCTTACGCTTCTCCTGCTCCCAAAAAAATATACTGGCACTCTGTGTACCTGCAATGCAGGCATCTGATAATTCTCTAATGGCACAAGGCTGTGAAACAGGAGGATCACCTGAGGCTGGGTGGCTCACCTGTTTAAGGGGAGACATCCCCTGGAGCCACCCAGTGCCTTACTACCTGCTCTGACACCTGAGCTCCCTGCTCTGGTCTGGGACCCAACAGACTGCCATTAAGGTAAACTCAGTAGCCAGCAGCTCTGTCCACAGGTTTTAGAAAGGCAGACTATATGCCAGAAGTCCTACTTTTTACAGTCACTTTACACATACTTGTTAATACAACCTTTATTTTTTAAGTGAAAACAGTTCAAAACAGATTAATCTGATCCCTCAGACTCGTAGCTACCGTGCGTTGGATGAGGAGATAACTGGTTTTGAGTTCCAAGAGCCAAATAAATTCAATGTATATCCTTTTATTCCCAAATCAAAAGGAAGTGTACAGTTTGAAAAATAAGATATTACAAAGTATGCTTTAATGAGCTATTACAGAGGCATAGTATAACTGTGTGGCAGACAGCCTTTACTTTCTATCACTAAACACTGTGTTAATGACCAATTAAACAATCCCCAGAACTAGCTCATTTTCTCGTAGAGTTAAGCTTTAAAACCATATTTTAGAAAACTGAGTTGTTATCTTGCAGAATATTGGAGAATACTGTGCAGCAGAAAAATGTATGCCGGTAGTAATAACAAGACAGTAAAGTCCACAGCCATTCACTCAATTACACTTCAAGCAGTACTGAACATCACCTCAGGAAAATCAGATCTGGAGAATTAAACACCCCCCTTAACACAAATGACAGAAGTAGTCCAGCTGTGGGTAATGAGCACAGTGCAGGCTGCTGGGGGGGAATATGTTTTGTAAGGAAGAGAGTGAAATAACTTTCAGTGAGTGCACTAAAAGACACTGCCTTTTCCAAAGCCTTGTTTCACTGAAATGATGATGAATGTCACCCCAATGCCCACATGCTTAGTCTCAACAGTACGGGTGATTTCAGGGTACATTGTAAATTATTGACCAAGTGCATCGCAGTTTAGATGCAGGACACAGAGACTCCTCCACCTCTGCACAAAACAATGGCAGCCTGAGCCATTAAAGGCCCTCATCTGGCAGGCTGAGCTGCCTGCCCTTTGACCCTGAGTAGCTTAACCCTAATTGTCACAGACCAAGAAAGAAAGAGGAAAGCAAAAGAAAAATGCATTCCTCAGTCTCTTTTAAAAGTAAAAGAATAATCAGCTCATTTGCTCCACACCTCTTGCCAAAAGTCCCACCACTAAGGCTGCAGGTCTGCAGACCAGGTTTCTCACCAGAGGGTCCTCAGCCTACTGCCGTGGGAGGCCTGGGGAGGACAGGGGGAAGCACCCCAGCTGTAGCCTGTCTTGTTCTCAGTGACCTCTTGACTGACGGGAGACACCTGCTGTCTTAATGCAGCTCTGTAAAGAAAGATACTTAGGTTTTCATCCTTTAATGCAGAGCCTTGCCCTCTCAGCCTGCTCATCTGCATTCAGCTTGTGAGCACCTGGCAGTAGCAGCAACGGCATTTGTAGACATTGGTGTCCGAGCCCTGACCCACCCAGCCTGGCCCTTCTCCATCAGTCTCTATGTTCCCACACCACAGGTACCTCACATTCGATTTCGCACACCATTCTGATCTATCTCCCTGCAAAGGGCAGACTTTCTGGGGACCTAAGCCACTAAAACCATCTGCCTAGTCAACATGTACAGGTGTGATTTCTGGAAGATATGTAGCATGGCCAACTTTAGGTAGGGAGCTTGAGCACTTCATTGCAAGGGCTCTTCAAACTCCTGCTTCAGAATATGGGAACTCACCAGCTAAGTAACTCTGGTCATCTCTTCTTCCTCATTGCCAACAGATCTACCTTCTTTCTGGAACTCAGGAAGAGCTGAACTATTCCCATGGCTTTCTTTTTTCCTGGAAGATCATCTTATACAATCATAGAATGTCCTGAGTTGGAAGGAACTCACAAGGATCATCAAGTCCAGCTCCTGTCCCTGCGTGTGACAACTCCACAGTTCACACCGTGTGTCTGAGGGCCTTGTCCGGTCTGTTCTTGAACACTGCCAGGATTGGGGCCATGACACCTCCCTGGGGAGCCTGTTCCAGTGTCCAACACCCTCTGGGGAAAGAACCTTTTACTAATGTCCAACCTGAACCTCCCCTGGCACATCTTCCTGACATTCCTTCAAGTTCTGTCATTGGTCTCCAAAGAGAAGA
>VWYH01010271.1:32570-147816 GCA_013399365.1 Pampusana beccarii
CCAATTTGTCCAGATCCCTCTGCAGGGCCTCTCTGCCCTTGAGAGTGTTGACAACTCCCCTCAGTTTTGTGTCATCAGCAAATTCACTAAGTAAGTAACCTCAGGTCCTGAGTCTAAGTCATTTACAAAGACATTGAAGAGTGCTGGCCCTAAGATGGGTCCTTGCAGAACCCCACTAGTGACTGGTCACCAGCCTGATGTAATCCCATTTACTAGAACCCTTTGAGCCCAGCCCATCAGCCAATTGCTCACCCACTGTATTGTGTGTTTATCCAGCTGTGTGCTGGACATCTCGTCCAGGAGGACACTGTGAGAGGCAGTATCAAAGGCTTTACTGAAATCCAAAGGTCACATCGACAGGCTTCTCTTTGTGAACTAGGTGGGTAACCATCTTGTAGAAAGAAATTAAGTTGGTCAGACAAGACTTTCTCCTCATGAACCCGTGCTGACTGGGACCAATGACTGCGTTGTCATTCAGATGTTTTCCAATAACTCCCAGAACAATCTTCTCCATGATTTTGCCAGGAACAGAAGTGAGGCTGACAGGCCTGTAGTTACTGGGGTCATCCCTGTTGCCCTTCTTGTAGACTGGGACGTTTGCCAGCTCCCAGTCATCTGGGACCGCTCCAGTTTGCTAAGAGCATTGAAAAATCACAAAGAGAGGTCTCACTATGATGCTGGCCAGCTCTTTAAGCACCCTTGGGTGAATCCCATCAGACCCCATCAACCTGTAAGGATCAAGCTGGAGTAGCAAATCCAACACTGCAAACAAAGTACATCTGCTACATGATGCAGGGTGCCCCCCTTCAAGGCCTGAGCATCCACATTTTGTAACGTGCTCAACCTTGCCTAACTAAAATGCAATGATTGAAAAGACACTTTTTGTTCTTGCATTCCCCTTATATCTGCTACTATTCCCAGCTGTCTCTTGACTCTCTGAACTTCGCTTGCCCACAATATAATTTATCTCGGCATGAATCCAAACTACCTCTCTTTTCAGTAACTCTTATTTAACAGTATTTTTGTAATAGGACAATAAACCAGAGCACTGTATTTTGTTATAAGAAGCACAGCTGGATTTTTTAGGGTGTTTCCTCTTAATTGTCCCTCAAATAATGGAAATTACTTTCCCTTCTTCTTTACGCTAGCATGGGACACAAATCAGGTGACCAGCCAAGTCCTGATTTAGTTGCTTTCCCTTCACTAATCCTCATGCGTCCTACTTGGTAGACAAAACAGTGGCATCAGCAGCGTTTAGAGTGGCTGCAGAGTTTCCAGGAGCATTTTCGTCTCTGTGATGAACTGCAGAATATCCCACAATATACTGTGAGAGTATATATATACTGACATATATATATATATGTGTCAGTATAATATACTGACAGAGTATCACCTACAATTGGATAACCCAGCTGACTGAAGGTTTGAATGAGGAAGAGATTCAAGTGTCACACCTCAAAATCCTGGAGCAGTGCATACTGAGGCACACTGCCAGTGAGGTCTTTGGCTTAATTACTATAACTTTGGATCTTGTTGCTACAACCACTGATCTGACATCATTTCTCCGTAGTAGTAATGCAAAACAGAAGCAATCCCAATCATTTAAATGAGCAGCAGTAATGGAATGAGGGCCATAAAATCCCCTTTTACCCTGCATTTTAACAGTAATTATATTCTTTTCAGAGAACAATCACTACTTTTTAGAAATGAGCTTTTAATACTATCGCAAGATTTTAATCTAGAGACTGGAATTTTTGAGAATTCATTTTAGACAACATAATACCCCTTATAGATAAAAAAAAAAAAAAAATTTAAGGTAAGCATCACTTTAAGAATAAACTCGAAGCAACCCCCACATTCAGGAGCCTGAGGCAATTCATCTTATAAAGTCCCTTACATCCTAGTTTTTTTGGGTGGGGTGCATGATGTATATAATCTGTAAAACAGTCTAGAGAGATAGTCTGAACATAGCCAGACATGTAACAGCCTATTTACCGCTCTTTAAATCCTTAAATGAAATCAGTTTCACGGTTCTGTGCTGCATCATGGAATTCATGATTTCTCAGAGATACACTGCAACTCGTCCCCAATTGCTTGTGGGGACTGGAAACTTTCCTGTTTGTGAGCCAGAATGGTAAACTGAGGCAGGAGATTTAGTCCTTGCAAGCCACATCAGAGCTGTGGCCACCTCTGAGGATGCCCTGTCTCAAGTAAAATAGCACTCATCTGGCTTTTCACTCTTGTGCAGCTGACAAGGTGTTCCTGTTTTGTGTTCTTGGACCTCATGTCTAGATGGACCTGGATCATGCTAAGCTGTTAATAGCCCACAGAATATATTTCTTCCTGACCTGAGCTACAATTTACCCTGTGAAGTGAAAGTTTGTCGACCCTTGTAACATGCTGATGAATTCACTGATCTTTCACGATCTTTGCCTGGAGGTGAACTTTCCGTATTTATCCACAATTAGGCACTGACCATCGGCTGTCACACTGAAGAGGACCCTGTCCCAGTGCTCGTTGCACACACAGGCACAGAGAGCGCCAGCAAGCACTTCAGCAGAGCGTGAGGAGGCACACGACTGCGAACTGCTGATCCCCCTTTGGGATCCTCCCTGTCAGTATCTCCTCAGTTCCCAGCCTTTCACATTTTCTAAATAGCTAGCCTGTTCTTTTAGCTTAATCTGAAATAAAAGATGTCTGACTGAAATACAAGGTTATTCTTTCTGTGTAAAAGACAAAACAAAGAGCCTTTCACATTCTCTGGGGGCTAACACAGAGGATAATGGGTATCAGCACTCCACATTGTTTATGGTCTCTCTGGAGCATCTTCCTCTGTGAATATTGTTTTATTACTCTACAAAGGCATATACTTCCTGCCTACTTCTGACTCGGACTTATTCCAGGACTAAATCGCTGAAAAAGATGCCTTTGTGTAAAACGTACTCCCTCTCACAGACAGCCACACAAAGCATGTGGCGCTTCATATAGCATCCCCAGACAACCGATCCTTCAAGTGAATTCTTCAACGTATTTCATTGTGCATGAGCATTCTTAATAAAATAAGCTCCACATTTTCTAGTCAGGAATGAGCATCTTAGTTTTAATAAATCATCTAAATAAACACAGTTTTTATGGAAGTGAGAACTGGAAGCACATATACTGGGCCCAACAGTCTTCTGATGCTATTCATCTTGCTTCAGTTAGGATATAGCAATGCTCAGCAGCATTTTGGCTCAATATTTGCAGGTGTTATTTCACGAGTGTTGAGCCAAGGCTATTCTGATCTGTGAACTGCGCCTGTTATTCATTTATCCCCTTCTCAGCAGGGATTGTCAATCGTGCTGAACTCCTACCATTTTGCAATGTACAGAACAGATTCACTGGTGGTGAAAATCTTGAACTACGATTTACGCTAGCCTTACTGAAAAAAAAAATAAATAAATTGTTTCATCACAGGATGGTTTGGGTTGGAAGGAATCTTCAAAGACCACCCCCTCTGTCACGGGCAGGGACATCTTTCAGTAGATCAGGTTGCTCGAAGTCCTATCCAACCTGACCCTGAACACTTCCAGGGACGGGGCATCCATTCCCTGGGCAAACTGTTCATGCCTCATCACCCTCATTGTAAAGATATTTCTTCCTTATGTCCAAGCTAAACCTACCCTTTTCAGTTTTAAACCATTGTCACTTGTCCTGTCACTACAGGTCCCAATAAAAAAAAAAATCCTCTTTCCATCTTTCTTATAAACCACCTTCGTATACTGAAAGGCTGCTCTCCCTGGAGCCTTCTCTTCTCCAGGCTGAACAACCCCAACTCTCTCAGCCTGTCCTCACAGCAGAGCTGTTCCAGCCCTCTGATCATGTTTGTGGCCTCCTCTGGTCCCTCTCCAACAGGTCCACGTCTTGTGCTAAGAAACCCAGAGCGGGATGCAGTACTCCACCTGGGGTCTCCCCAGAACATCATTTCATACACAACCAATACAGAGATTTTATTTGTTGTGCTACAGTTTAACATCTTGAAAGCAACACTCATGGAAGAACTGCAGAACTGTTTCTATGTTGGATCAGTAAGTTACATTTCAGTGTATATATAAAATCATGGGAATCAACATGATCAGAACACAAAACATGACAAAAACGAGGGTAACAAATATTCACCTATATATGATATCTTTTAAAACCTCTAGGGTCTGTGGCTGATTTTGGGGTGCATTTCCTCAAATGTGTAGAAAATAGGGGTTTTTTTTCATCCAGGTGTCGTTCAAAGCATCTACCAACCAGTAATGAGAGATCAAACAAAACTTGCTGGAGAGTAATGTCAGAATCCCAGATATGCGGTTGCCTTCTCTGCGCCAAATGTGGTAGGTATAGAACTATTCTGGCTTACTGTACACACATAAATTTGTGTATTTTCCATAAAAAAGCCTTGCTGGTGATACAGTGGATTATTTTTCACTGACCGAAATGAACACTCAACTGCCAGTTAAAGATTCTGTCTACCGCTGTCAAGCAAGCAATTTCCTTTCCAAGTAATGCTGTGATTAAAACCCGTGCCAGAGGGCATTAGGAGCACAACGGGACTGCTTCTCTGATCATAAGAGATGTAAAGAAGTGATTGAACGGAGAATTTTGTTCATCTGCAGTTACCATTACAATATGGATCAAATAAACTATATAGGCTGGTGCAAAAGCAATTGGGGTTTTTACGTTGTTGAAATTTGCCATTTGATATTGGAATACATTCTGAAATAAATATGGTCATGTTATACATCATTTTAATGCACTTTTCTCACTTTACTTCTTTTGTAACTGACTTATTACTTGCTCTTTATTTTATATTTATTTTAGACTATGGAAATGATGTTAGACAAAAAGCAAATTCAAGCAATTTTCTTATCTGGGTTCAAAATGGGTCACAAAGCAGTGGAGACAACTCGCAACATCAACAGCGCATGTGGCCCAGGAACTGCAAAGGAACATGCAGTGCAATCATCAAAGCTGATCCTCTTACAACCAGAAGAGAAGCTGCCAAATAATTCAACATCAACCATTCTACGGTTATTTGGCATTTGAAGCAAATTGGGAAGGTGAAAAAGCTCAATGAGTGGGGTGCCTCATGAGCTGGCTGAAAATTAAAAAAAAAAAAAGTCATTTTGGAGTGTCATCTTCTCTTCTTCTACACAACAACAGCAAACAGTTTCTCAACCGGATTGTGATGTGTGACGAAACGTGGATTTTATCTGGCAGCGACCATCTCAATGGCTGGACCGAGAAGAACCTCCAAAGCACTTCCTGAATCCAAATTTGCACCAAGAAAAAGGTCATGGTCAATGTTGGGTGGTCTGGTGCCAGTCTGATCAGCCACAGCTTCCTGAATCCCAGTGAAACCATTCCATCTGAGAAGTCTGCTCAGCAAATCGATGCGATGCACTGAAAACTGCAACTCCTGCAACCGGCACCAGTCAACAGAAAGGGCCCAATTCTTCTCCACGACGACGCCTCACCACGTGTCACACAAGCAACGCTTCAAAAGTTGAACAAATTGGGCTACAAAGTTGTGCCTCATCTGTGATATTCACCTGACCTCTTGCCAACTAACTACCACTTCTTCAAACATCTCCACAACTTTCTGCAGGGAAAACGCTTCCACAACCACCAGGATGCAGAAAATGCTTTTCAAGAGTTTGTCAAATCCGGAAGCACGGATTTTTATGCTACAGGAATAAACAGATTTATTTCTCATTGGCAAACGTGTCAATTGTAATGGTTTCTGTCTTGATTAATAAAGATGTGTTTGAGCCTAATTGTAATTATTTAAAATCCATGGTCCAAAACCTCAACTACTTCCACATCAACCTACGTTGGGGGTACATTGTGTGGCTGTACCTGCAAAGTGAGAGTGTAGTTCTACGCTCACATTTAACTGGCATGCACAGGTGTGTTCTGCTGCCTTTCCTGATCTAGCTGCATTTTTGCTACATCCCTTATGGTGACACTGGTAGCCATGAAGCCACAGAATAAGCAGTACTTCTACTGGATGAGGAGGGCAGGGAAGCAAAGCAGAGGGCTACCTTTCATATGCCAATAGCTAAAATGGCTACTTCAAAACAACAACCATATCTTGTGTTACCCTCTTAATATTTTTCTTCTGGTTTTATTCCTCTCCTTTAGTTTTGCACAACTTAATTTCAAAGCCTGGCAACACATCCTTCTATTCACCCGCTGTGACGCAGCATTTACCTCGCACATACTTCACCACTAACTCGGTCCAATGCTTCCTACAGAAGTCACAGAGCACACGGCTCTGATGACAACGTCTATCACCCTTTCTCCTCCAACACCATAGGACCCCTAACACCACCAGAGCAACGTCCTCTCTTTCCTCAAACTATCACACATCACCAGCCAGATTTAGCAAACTGAAGACAAGCTCCCATGCCACACCAACAAGTCACACTTCGGGCTGCTGACTGAAACACCTCCACAGCCAAAACCCACCATCTCAGTCCTGGCCTGACATACAGCTCGGAGTACTGAGACACAATCACAGCTGAGACAAGCATTAGCACCTGCAGGAGGTCTGTTTTCAGAATAAAAATGTGCCCAAAAGCAGCACGACTGGGGCCGCCCTGGTAGAGAAGAAAAGCCAGAAGGCAGTGTGACCCTACACCGACAGGGCACTGCCAGCTCAGAACTAAGTTCTCCAACTTCTATAGTTCTTTAGTTCCGGCTTGCCCAGCTAGAAAACCTAGCAGCAGAGTTCAAAAGTTTCATACAGTTTGTTTCAAGTCCAAAAACTACTGTGTATACTATGAAAAAAATATTTATTCAGTCATACAGCAATTGTTTGTTGCTACCATGCCTAGTTTTAGCAATATTCCTCTCAAAGGTCTTCATTTTATGTCACGGAACTAAAATAAAGGATCATATTCAGATTTGTTAATTACATTATTAATTCTAAGCAGTTTAATTGTAATTTCTCTTACAATAGCATAGCAAATTTCAACTTTTTTAACATGATTTCTTCATATCTTTTCTGTAATTAACTAATTTACCAAAATACTCTTTTTTCTTCTTATGCATATTGTGAAGGTAGGAGATTGAACTCAAATTTTCTGGGATTTCAGAAACTGTACAGCTTCTGGTTTTGTCACATCAAATACACATTTATGCCTTAGCTACTTAAAAAATAAATACATCTTCACAAGCTACCAGCTATTCTATATATCTCCTTGCATCTCTTTGATCATGCTCCTCCAACCATTCAGTAATCCACTGGTAATTATAACTTCTTAGCTTCTTTAGCCTAAAAGGGACCAATTTATCACAGACTGCCATGAATCTGGGTTTTAAATTATCAAGAGGCCAATTACCAACAGGAATGGGGATACCTCTTTCCAATTAAAGTGACTGATTTCACGTAAAACCTTGTAACATTTCACTTTTTAATTAGGTACATTCTTCTCAAATATAAAGAGGTTCACCCTCATTTTATCTTCTATCCAGAAAACGAAATACAGCAAACATTAATCACACAACAATATAGTGCCAGACCTAACAATGCTTTCAGCACTCTTTGATAACTTCTAGTCCGTGAGTGTATGATGCCATTTATTACTGTTTCATTCCAAACGTCTACTTGAAAGTCAAGAATAGGCTTAAACTTTTTACGTCTAAACATCCCCGGCTACATCTAAACAAATTAAGCCAGATACAAGTGGAAAAGAAAAAAAGGATTCTATTTAAACAGAAACAAGGGGCGGGGGGGAAATGAAAACACAGTGTCAGGTTACACAAGGGCAGAACTGCCTACACTGCTGTCAATATTAATATATATCCTCTGCACTGGCATCGCCAGTTAAATAACCCAGACTTCTAGTCCTCGTTTAGTTATTTTGTGCCAGGCTTAGAGACGGTACCACAGCTGCCATGGCAGGACCTGCCATTGGGAACTGACAGGAGTGCCGTGCCCTGGGACCGGGCACCTCCCTGACCCACAGCTCTTCCCACCGGGGCTGAAGCCTTCCCCGCAGTGCAGAGCGGGAACGGAGGGAGCGCACAAACCCCTCAGTATCTTTCTCTTTTTTGGGCCAGGCCTAGGAAGGATGGTGGCCAGGGACTTTTACACCACAAACCAAAGAGGCCACTTGCTACTGCTGGGTTTTGTGAAAAATGAAACACAAAAGCTAGGAGGTATAACAGAGACAACTCAGTAGAAGAGGAACTGAAAGCACTGTTCGAGGAAAAGAGCTCATCTTACAGCTCCCTCTCTACCTGCACAAACTCAGACGAGACCAGTATTTTGCTTCTATTTTTCAACACCTTTGAATGCCCCAGGAGTGTTCTTATCACACCAACAAAAGCCCTGCTTCCAAACACTGCATTCATTGAGCCAGCTTGGAAGTGCTGATGTAAGTGAAACAGACCAGGACTCTTGGCAGCCCCTTGCTGAAACTCCTCCTGCTAGTCTGATGGGGGAAAGCGGGAGTTCTCTGTCCACTTTGGCTCAATACCCTGATCACATCTTTCAGGGATGCAGCTTGGAAGGGCAGAAGTGCTGCATGGATGTGTCTGAAACAAATCTCAAGTAACTAATTCGTTCAGCACATGCTCCACTCTTCCCAGCATTCCTGCATCCCCCTGCCTGCTAATGTACCTTCACTCTGCATTTTGCTTTTGCACAATTTTTGCCTTTCTGGGTTAAAAAGAAACAAACAAACAAACGAACTTTGATTGACAATATGTTAGGCACAGTTCAGAAGCAGCAAAGAGGTTCCTTGTTTGGTTCATGAATCAGCTACACCAACACCAGTGCCTTTTTGTAATTACACATTAAAGTGTGCCTCCTAAGGTGAGAGAAAAGCTACTATAAAACAGAGAGGTTTACTAAAACAGGGAATAGGAAAAGGAAACAGGGATAAGCCACAGCTACTGTTGAAAACAAGATGACAAAATTCAGAGGAAGCACAACTTTAGGAAGCTGAAAAGCTTAACAAGGAACCTGGATTAGATCTTCATGATTGGCAGGGCAGAAAGGATTCTGAAAGCCTTCTCATAGTAACATTCTTGTTTCTGTGGTAGTTGTAGCAAAAGCTATTTTCAGAAAGAAATAAAAACATAGATGGAGGAAGCTTGCTTTTTAGGGAAAAGGATCATACTGGAATCTAAAATTCTAACACACAATACACATGACTTCTCATCCTTCTGAAAGTGACAAAAACAAAAGCATCAAGCACACTAGTACTTCACAGCATGCTGTGATTTTTATTTTTTTCACCGACTTTATTTAATTACTTTGAAGTACACTAATTTGATTTAAAAAATCTCAAAACAGTAGTCATACAATGACAACTTTGCAGATGGGAACATAAGTCAACCCCAACACAACTCCACTGATTTGCTGTGAAGTTCCACCAAGAAATGGGTAGTCCATCATAACTAAATTGTTACCACTGTACTCATGTTACATTAAAAAAAAAAAAATAAAAAATCAAGAATTCCAAACCTGTACCAAAGAGTTTACAGTCTGAAACCAGCTGCAGTAATACTAAACACTATGATACTAGCAGAAAGCTTCTACATGAGTTAAAACAGGAGGCTAGTGTCAATATATGGTCATTGGCAGTAAATTCACAAGCTGAGATGTAACACAAGGTTACTATAACAGAAGATCTTCTGAAGATCTTGGCATAACCACAGTTCCTTCTCTAGCCCAGAGTATCAAAGCCTGGAATAAGTCAGAAGGATAAAGTGAGAAAGTGGGACCAAAAATGTGATGCAGTGTCAGGAAAATGCAGAGAAGTCAAGACTTGTATTTACTGCAGCTGGGCATATCCCCACATAAAAAAGGCCACAGAGAACTGAAGCCATTAAAAGGCAGAGGAAATACGGGAGCAATTAGAGGGGGAAGACATTTAAGAAGCACCAGACCACAAAGCCTGCTGCACTTCGGGCTTGGAAGTCAGTGCAGAGAAAGTTACAGATGCACTGAGTGGAATACAGCAATCCAGTTTGCCACAAGGTTAAGAAATTTCAAACAAGATTTTGGCAGGAGCAAATATGCACACTCCAAAATAAGAATGTAAAATTAATAGCCTAGAGAAGTTTAATATGCAAAATGCATAGAGAAATAAACAACATCTTGTAAAATGACTCAATTACAGACTTGTGTATCTTAGCTTTAAACCATTAAGTGATAATCCAAAAAAAGGCCCAGTCCTACAGACTTAAACCACAAGGGGTGTTGCTGCATGGAGGTGTTATGACAGTACTTCAAGCACGGGAGCAGATCTCTGAAGGCAAGGTCCTCAAGTTAGGAACACAGATATTAACTCCTAAATACTGCTGGTTGCATACTCTTGGGATGTATCTGATAAACTAACTAGATATCCTTAGAGAACACTTAACATTAGTTCCGGCTTCACAGTGCAGTCGTACATGTAAAGCATTACAGAAGGTTTATGACCTTGCCTCCCGAAATTTACTGAAAACAAGCCATTGCTGAAGTAGTCATTTGTGACTAGAAGCAAGGAACAGACTCAGATCCATGGCATATTTCAATGCTACTCATGTTTTAACTACACATTAAGAATACTGTTTTGCAGATTTTTGAACCAAACTTGATCAGTCTGGAGATCCTCACCTTCAGTGAAACCAACAGCACCAAGTCATTGCAAGACTGTGCCTCAATCCCATGCAGTTAACTAAAACAGATACAGGAACTAAAAGAGAATACGACTTGTACACTACAGCAGTACCACAGTAACTTTCAAACCCTTTAGCTTTTACATTATGGATGTGCAGTGTGGCTTTAACCCATAGGCATTTATGAATGATGCATCTGCATGAAGCTTCTCATGAACATTGCAAGCTTCTGAACATCTTCTACAGTCACCGCATTATATAAAGAGGCACGGATTCCTCCCACAGATCTGAATTGAAAAGAGGAGGTGAGAAAAAAAAATTTAAAAAGGGTTTGTGTAATTCTAAAAAAAGACAGTAACATTCACAGACATTTAACCCTATCCCAAAGAGATAAAATTTACATCTTACTGGAAAGAGAAGCAACATGTAATTCTTCAATGCAAGCTTGCAATCTAGAGAAACTTAGTATTTATTAGTTATTTACAGCTCCAGTGCTGCAGACCTGTGATATCAAAAAGCTATCTTTTTTAATCCCACAAACACCACTGGGAAGGAACTCTTGCAACCAGGTAGACATGCCGTGTAATTAAAGGCTTCACACAGGGACAGAATCTGACCTCAAGAGTCACACACAGTCTTTGGAATTTGCACAAAGCTAGATTTATTAAATTGGAGAAGAAAGCAGCATTAAGGAGCAAGCTGAGCCCCACCACACATAAGCGGTGGTTGAGCCACCAGCAGTCTCTGGACTGCTATTCCCAAATGATGATAAACAAACACGAGGAACAGCTTCTGAGAAAGGCTGGTAGGTCAATGCACAATGCCTGCTGTGATACTACTGCAGTTACAGTTTATTTTGCACAAGAAGGAGATCCATCTGACCCTAACACTTACCGATGCCCTTTCAGAGATATCATGTTAAGTTCCACAGCTTTCTCGAGAAATTTCTTTTCCAGAGCTTCATCACCCTTGGCACTGCCAATACGGAAAGGGACATTCATTCTGCTTCGGTTCTTTTTCTCCACTGGACATCTAGAGAAGTTGCAGGATGTAATGATTAACTCATTTTGTGCTAAATTTACATTTTCAGCTATACACCATTTCAGAAAGTGAATAATTGCATCTGTTGACACCAAAGTCATTACTTTCTGTGAAAAAATACAACCTTCCTTTTTTTTAACCCAGTATAATAATGGGAACAGTAAGTAGAAGGCTTATTAGACCCTCCTGACATACTCAAAATTACCCCAGAGGAATACACAGGAGGCTTGTAAACAGATCTAATTTTAAAAACACAATAAAAACCAGCACCCCACCCACAACAGTCTCAGTTACATTCCCTAGGGTGAGTTTAGTTACAGTGAACTTTGACTAAATCTCAAGCAGTTTCTTCTCTTTATCTTCAAAGACTGACACTTATTTTCACTCAGCTGGTCACAAAGTCCTACCAGAATTGAGCTTGACTCAGGTAAGCAGAGCTAAAGAAAGTATAAGAACATGGCACAAGGAAATGTCCATGGATATTATAGACTTCTGTTGGTGGTTTCAGTCTACCTTCTACTTCAGTATTATTCAGAATCATTAACATCTCAGGTAGAGAAGAGGTATCTCTAGAACAAATCTTGCATGGCATACAAGGCTACAACATATGAGGTGCATAACAGCTCTTTAATCTCTTAAAATTCCCTTTAATATAAAGTAGAAAATTCAAGATACTTTTAAAGGAAAATTTCTCTTCAATTACTTTGTGAAGGTAAAAACAGAAACAGAGGGGGGGAAATTCTTTAGTGCTTCTCATTCCAAAGTAGATATGAATTCTCCAGATTTATTCTTTCATAAAGCCGTCAAGTAGATTCTTGCAGGGGTTCATCAGGAATAAGTTCTCAAACTGTATGTAAATTTTGTACCAATTATTATTCTACTTGACAAAGAATGAGTATCAGCTTTTTTAAGTGTCTGCCTTGCTCCTTCTTACAGATGTCTCCATTATGAGAAGAATACAAAAGATCAATCATAATATCTGCCTATGCAAATTTTCTGTTTCAGATACAACCAGGAAAACACTCTTCAAAAAGGCCTGTGCTTGTAAGCATTCCCATATTTGAATAAACGTAGGTACACTATAGTTTTTAGAAGATCCAGTTGCTATCAGGCAATCTGACATAAGTCGGTCAGCGCACAGCCTTCAGAAAGCAAACTGCAAACGGCACAGAGCACTCTGTGGAAGGAGTCTCCATTCGCCAAATGGCTCGTCACGCTGCTTACCCAGTGAAGCGTGCCACAGATTAGATGGCGCATTACAGCTTCAGATAAGTCTCCCTTTTAGTCATAGATACAATACAAAAATCCACAGTCCTAACTGTATTGCTTAGTAAGATGCACGCAGCTCACTCAAAGCTTGCCTTGCCCTTCCCAAGTGACTATTTACCATGCCACCTGCATCGCATTTCCCACTCACAGACCTGCTTGCCAGACACAGATTTAAATTTGTTACAAAATAGTTTTGTTTTTTTTTTCAAGGCTTCATTTGCTTACTGAGGTTTATGAAAAGCCCTCAGGATTTCAGTAGAGTAGGATGATCCTGATCACGACAATGCTAAAGGCAAAGCTGTTCTCATTAACTAAATGGATAAGCAGAATGTATTAAATATTATGATTAAAATATATCCCTGCCAATTAAGGTTGGAGCCAGCTTTAATTTAAAATCCAAATTTAATTTGCCCTATCCTAACTTCAACTTGAAAGTTAATTAGGTCCCAAACTGTTGATTTTATACTGAGGGTGAAGGAAAATATCTCACAGTCTCATAGTCAATTACTAGTTTTTGAGCTTGGTGAGTATTAGAACTATTCTGAATTACAACATCAACTTTTAACTATATGTATTTTGGGTCCTGTGAGCTCAATATCTTAAAATCAGAGGGTTCAAGCTGCTTTGGAAAACCATCAACAGTAACTGAAGAAAATAAACCGTAAGAAAACGTATTGCATTTTGTCTACATCTAGGCCTGATCTTCCTCCTTCTATTTCAGAAAGGCTTTCAGAACTTAGCACAATTAGCTAATAAAAACATCCTGCTTGACAGACAAAAAGTAGAGTCTTTGACTACTGAAAGAGCTGGTAGGACGAATGGTCCTCACAACTTCTCACAAGCCACTTTCTTTGTTTTGGCCTGTATTTCCCCCATGAGACTCAGTAAGTGTACAAACCAGAAACTGCCTATCTCTTTTTTGTATGCTCCTCTCCTAGGCTCCTGCATTTTATTACATTTAGAACATAAGTTATTAATGTGCTTCACAATACATTATACAGGATAACTTCAAATAACTTCCTACTGGAATAAGACTTATCTTTGGATAGTTATCAAGTGAATGGTTTGCACAAGTAACTCCTGTAGGATTCCTCAGAATTTCTATATACAGAAAAGGTGACTTCAAAAATATGCTGCAATAAGACTCATAGAAGTTACGAATATGTTTAGCTCTGCAACATACATTGAAACCAAGGGGAAAAGCATAGCAACTTACACATAGAATCCATTGGATTTGTCTATAATATCATAAATCATTTGTGATTTGATTAAGCTAAGTTTATCCATAGCTGCAGCTCCACCATTATTCTTTATCCATTCCAGTACCAATCCCATGATATAAATACTGCAACAGAAAAGAACATTTTTCAAACAGATTATTTTTAAAAAACAGAAAAAAAATAACAGTCCTGTTCAACGCTTCACAAAATACTTCAGCAACAAAACGTTACATTTAGTTTTAGGGTGCTTAAGATGAACAACTCAGAATCCGGACTGTTTTACAAATCACGGCAATTCTAACCAGGCAATGCTTTTTTGGACACAGGTGAAGTGTCCTGAAATTCACACGCTACGCAAATCTGTTGGACAAAACCCAATCCTTTGTACCGCAGAAGGACAAGTCCTGCAGGCTCCCTGCAGCCCCGCAGGGCTCCCAAGGACCGTCCCAGACACTCAGCACGGATTACTGACAGCTCATCCACCACACAGCTGCCCGTCAAACCCTACAAAGAGACAGAGTTCGCACAGAAGTTCGTAGCACCCACCCTGTGCAGCCGCCCTAGCAAAGATGCAGGGATGAATCTCAAACGTGTGTAAATTAATAATGCCAGAAATCTAATCCCATTTTCACAAATGTTAAAAGCTATAATCTCATTTCTGTCTAAAAAGACCTTTTACCCACATGGACAGTGAAGTTTGGCAAAACAAATAATGGTGCTACACTTAATTATTCGCTACCATTCAAGCTCTAAGTAGAGATCTGGAAGCCTACGGGCATCTCATGGCTTGGGACCAAGTATTTCAATGCTAGTTACTAAGTACAACCTAAAAAAATCCCCCAGGCCTTTTGCCTTTGTGCTTTTGCTACAAAACTCAGCTTGTTCAAGTTCGGGCATTTCCCACGACTACAGCACTTTACATAATAAACTGTTGACAAGTTTTCATGGCATATTTCCAACAAGTTTGCTTTTATTAATCCCTTCATCACTGATTCCAAGGGAGTGCTCAGAGAACGTTCCTCTACAAGTTTCTTTAACACAAATCTAGCAGGAGGCTGTTTTAGACTTTGCAACTCTTAATTTCTCAGTGGATGCCAGCACCAGATCTTCAAACACTGCAGAAAGACTGCAGAATACCTGAGGTTACAGGTCGCCTTTTATACAAAGCCCCCTACAGCTTTGAGAGCACAATCTTGCCACACTCATGACAATGTAAAGGATTTAAGTGAAATATAGCCCAGGCCCTTGCCAAATATACAGGGCCACATTCACCTCTTGCCCTCACTCCCTTGAGTGAAACTTCTTGGATGAGAAAGGTTTAAAGAAGTCAGCCTTAGAGCCATCCACAAAATCCAGCCAGCTGAAATCACTTATTCTTCTTTAACGTCACTAAAAATAATGGGTTTGGAACAATTTTAAATGCAAAATAAACCCTTGGATCTTAGAAATGAGATTTTTATAGCAAATTCATTAATTTTAGCAAAGCAGATTAGGGTCAAAGAGTCAAGCTCTATAGTGCCAAAAGGTTAAAGCCGTTAGCATCACTTTAATTTAATTTAACATCCTGCTGAAGTAGCTTTTGCAAATTCAGCTAATATTTCCTGCCTGTTTGCCAGCAAACCATTAGAGAGTGCAAGGAAAAGAGTAGAGAAAGAGAACCACACAGCTTTGCCAGTTCCTTGCAAAAACTGGAACAGGCATTCAGAGCCAAGCCAAACAGATGTGCGCGCTGTCAGTCTGTGTTACGTTCTGCATTCTGGAGCATACTCCAATGTGGGTCTGTAGCATGAAGTGAAATCTGGCAAGACAGCGGTCAGAAAGGAGAAAGACTGTTAGTTCAACGTTATTTACAGCTCACTTAATCTCCCACTACTCCGTTAATGTCACTGACAGATACTGAGTTACAGCTAAAGCAGCACTTTCTTTTCAGAAGTTCTGTGCAGTGGCCAAAATAAAGCTCCAGAATTTAATTTCTTTTGCTTTGCAAACCACGGGAACACCACTGTGTTCAAGTGCTGAGATTAAGCAGAACTTTGTTTTTTCAAATGGAAATCACTTTGTACTTGGAAAACATGAATGGCTGGATTTAAAACCTGGCATATGCCAGTACATAGTGTCCAAACCAGTATGTGTGTCTTGGCAGTCAGGAAAATAAGCGATCATTTAAAATAGAGATTTTATAAATCACTGGGGAAAAAGACAGACATATAGTCCATGTTAAAAAGCTACATTCAGAAAAAAAAGACGAATCTGAAAACATTGCAATGTTGATGTTCATCGTAGACACCAGCCCTAAGGATATTTGGTGTACCCAGCAGACAAGGCAGGCAATCTGAGAGCAAGAGCACGTCATTACAGCACTACATACTCTACAGTATGCATATTCCTTGGGGAAACTAGATGTGCTTTGTAAAGTCTTGAATAAACATATATTCACAAGATCTACCATTCTTTTTATAAATTAACTGCCTCTATGTCCTTGGAATAGTACACCACATACTGAGAACCAGCAGATTGAGAGATACAATGAGTATCACTTAAAATTCTGCTAAATTTAAGTAAGCTTTGGCACTAAGGTACGCTTTGCATGCAGGAATCACTGTACTTTATGCCTATACAGTGCATTTGATATGTGTTGGACAGCATCAGGCAACTTAAGTTTGCAAATTCTGGCAAGTATGAAAAAGCTACAAGAGCTGCAATTACCAAAAGTACAAGACTGCATTATCAAATTATCTAAATCAAAAAGAAATCTTATCTTTAAAAGTAGAAATCATTCTTTTCAAAGTAATTTAGGAAAAAAAACACAACTTCGGTGAAAAAGGATACCCGGTTTGAAGACTTTTTAAAAATAACCGTTTTAGTGGACATTGGTATGAAAAAACTCCAGATTAAGAATGGGTAGACACTACTGGCTCAATACATAAATATTCCAGTAGCAAAGCATCATTTCACTAGCTAGCAGAAACTAGAAGACAGTAATCTTAAAAGAGCAAGCTGTAACCTGTTCTGCTTCTTGCATACATGAGGTGACCAGGTACATGTGCATTTCATGGTCTTGATTGCTAGCAATGATTACGAAGCTAGACCAATTTTATTTTTAGACACCAAGGCAAACACTGAGGTGGTAGTTAAAGGAATATGGAAACATGAAGTAGAGAATAAAGCAAAGTAATGACTAAAATGCCTCTTCTAAAAAAAAAAAAAATATGCTACAGGGATAGGGATCTGGAGGTTCAAATGCTGAGAACAACCTCAGAAAGAAATTAAGTCAAATCTGTACTGACTGTTCAAGAAGCAAGACTTAAGTGCCAAATTATCTACTTGCAATGACAGAAGCATCACCACTGAATTGAGCAGAGTTACATTCATGTAAGTCAGATTTCAACCATGAAACTTCTACAACGGAATTATGACATATAATATTTACATCCAAAAATACCATATCCTTCATGGCTGGGTCCCACTAGGCAACATGAAAGCCTACTATGGGCACGTGGCTGGACACTTCCCATGTTTTCACATGGATTATGCAAAACGTTGCAACGTATCAGGCAAATACTCAGCCTCTGAAACTTTTCTTGATAAGAGCAGCAGATGGCAGTGCAGCAGCTTTCTGAATAAGAGATGTTAAATAGCAGGGTAAATTACCTGTAGCACGGTGGAGTGTTATACAAAGAGCCATTCGCTGCTTGTGTTTTGTAATCCAATACGATAGGGCATTCTTTCAGTGCAAATCCCAGCAAGTCCTCACGTACTATTACAACAGTAACTCCAGCACAGCCAACATTCTTCTGAGCACCAGCAAAAATCACGCCAAACTTTAACAGAAAGAAGAAAAGAAGGACTTGCTACATGCGTTTACCAGTAGATCTTAAAACTGAGTCATACACCAGTATCATTATACAACAGGCATACAGCTTGGCTGAACAGTGTGGAGAACATGCTGAAAATTATTAAGGTGCAGGTCAAAGATAAATTAGAAGTTCTGACTTCAAAGTGCAATTACAGCTACAGTTGTTATCCCATGTACGTCTATTATCAGAACCACGTGTCTTCATTCGACTGCAGATCATCACAGCAAATTTCCCACTTATTTTCTAAATATGTACTTACTAGCCACAAATTCTTCTCAAGGCAGCCCATCTCCATTTCACACAACTCCAAGCAAATTTACTAAAAATAAATGCATATCTAGATCACAGTATTTTCAACTAATCTGGAGTTTCAGAACAGAAATCATATAATCCAAGTGTTCAAAGAGGCAGATCAGGAAAGGCAAAGACAAATGCATTAACAATTGCCCCTTCTTTTTGCTACACACAGGTGAGAAAGGTCAAACATTACTTCACCAGTCAGTAGCACTTCCCACTCCTAACACTTTATAAAAGCAAGTACTATGCTTTGCATCCATACTATCTGTGAAACAGACACAGTAATTGTGAGGCACAGGAAGCTTTAGCAGCTTAATAGGGGTTACAGATTTTCCTTGTAAAAGGCAGAATCAAAAACTCTGATTCACAGTACTCTGCTATAGCCATATGCACTACCTACAGACTAAATATGATTCAGAAGATATCTTTTTCAGCTACTGCATCAGTGAAGGCCACACAGTAGACAATCTTGGACAGCTCTTAACACGAACAATTTCAACATAGTTTAACATGTTTTTACTGAAAAACGGGCAGACAGACAATGAAATAACAAACTTCAAATTTCAACATTTGTATCCATCAGATACCCCATTAAGAAATAACGTTTTCTTAATTTCAGTTCTCAGCATGTCTAGCCACTCAGACATTTCAAAGTCCCTGATTATATGCAATCAATTTTGAAAATGCTTTGTGCAAGCACTGCGTCCAGTACTGTACCTTGGAAACATCCACAGGTTTGGACAGGAAGTTGGATGACATATCACAAACCAAGACTGCCCCTTTGACATCAGGTACAAAGTCAAACTCCACACCATGAACAGTCTCATTAGCACAGTAATAGACATAAGATGCATCTGGATTAAGATTCCAAGTGCTTGGATCAGGAATGCCTGAGAAAGACAAAAAAATATCCAAAGGTCATTGGAGACAAATAATTTTCCTGGCATTAAATTTTACTTGAACACCAGACTTAACCTGGAAGGATTTTACAGTATCAAGTATTAATTATCTTGTTACCAGGAACATACAATTTATCTGCAAAGGTAATCCACCGGTGTGTTCCCAAATGCCTGTGGTGAGCCAACACTGGGCTTACAAACACCTTTCTGGTTTCCAGCCCTTTTTCCTCAAGGGATTTCCATCAGGTTTCCAATCTCAGACTACAAACTACTGCCCTAAGGGTCCAAAGCAGCATTTCAGAGGAATTCAGTCCAAGAACCCTCCTGATGCCTTTGGAGCCACTGAAGCATCCAAATTCTCTCTAAAGCTGTATTTCAGTGCGTCTCCAGAAGCATTTCAGTCTTGCTCAAGCCAACACAAGGTTACCAACCTACCTCCCATTTAAGCTTTACAGTCCACCTAGAAAACCAAGATTTCCTCTGTCAAGAGGCAATACACAGGCATGCCCTGACAGCACAGAACATGTTTTGCGTAGAACAAACGGTTGCTCTCCCTTTCCTCCCCTTTAAAACACAAGGAAGAAGTGCTGCTATTGCCTCCATCATTATTTAGTGCCTCTCCCCTTGTCCACAGCTGCCAAATGGTGAATGCACTCCCCTAGACTGGGAAGTTGTAGGTTCAATCCCTTCCTGTGCCTCAGACGATATAAACTTATCTTCCAAGCTAGTGCCCTCAGCACCAGTTAGTATACTAACTCATATGGGGACATTCTTTGTCCTTCCTTGTGCCAGTCTTCCCAGTCCAAATGCTGCAATTTGGACCAGAGGGAAGAGAAAAGAGCGTGACTAGAAACCAGAACGCATGTGTCCCTGCTTCAATAACTATTTATGTATATTCAGTGACAAATTATACACTTAAAATGTTCTTGAAACAGACTCTTGTAAAATTACCAATCCCTCAATTACAGTTAACCTTTTTTTAATTTTCCTTCTACACTGTGGTCATTTAGATTATGTTATATCCAGTAATAAGCTTCCAGAGGAGGAGTTGAAAACACCCCTTCTGTTCCAGAGCCAAGTGCCTGTTGTGACACATAGGCAGGGAAGATAAATATTTGGGAACCCTAAAAAGAAGCTGACAGAATACACATCTCCCACCTCCTGGACCAAAGCTAAGATCCCAGGCATGCTTCTAAATTTCACAGCAATCTCATCATTGAGAATACCTGAAACTGAATTACCCTAAGAACTCAGTTAAATAACAAGGAAAAAAACAAACCAAAACAAAAAAACCAAAAACAAAACAAAACAAAACAAAAACCAACCAACCAAACAAAATCAGACACCCCAGACCATTTCCCTACTAGTATACATTTGCTTCTTGCCACTTATTTTCTGGAATCTGCTCAGTCTGGTTTCACAGTTCTTTTCTGGTGAAGATTGTCAAACCATCTAAGAGATGTCCCAGTAATGAACACGGAGAGATTTGTCAGGCAATATTTTGAGTGCTGAGCAGTCAACTTTATAACTAGTTAACATTCAGTGACCCAAAGGTTGACTTGGACCAATCTTTAGAGCAATTCAAAAAGCTGAGCATTCACATGGATGGAAGTAATCATCAACTTACACGTATAGGCTGATAGTTTTGGATGAACGATGTTCACGTTGGCATACTTCTCTGCTTCTTTAGCTGCTTTTGCTGACCAGGCTCCAGTAACCACATAATCTGCATGTCTTCCCTCCTTTAAACCAACAAGATTAAGTGGGACTGCACTGAACTGAGCAGATCCACCTCCTTGGAGAAAAATAACTTTGTAGTTTTCTGGTATATTTCTGCACACAAGAAATAACAATTTGTATTATTCCCAGAAGACACAGGATCCATACTACTTAATACTATGCATTTAACAGCAACTGATGAAGAACACTGCCAAGAGATTAGACCAAATCCCATTAACCTGCTTCAGCACTGGTCTTGAGTAACAACTTTAGTAATAAGAGTAACGTTTTACAGATAGAAATTTGCTGAAAAAAAGCTTTTTTCCCCTTGGATAACATTAAACCAAATCCACTTCTGGGTAGGTCTTCTATCAGAGTATACACAAACTTGAAAGATATCCCAGCAAAATTAATTCTCCTTTGCAATTTTATCTATTGCCAGTTTCGTGGCCTTTCTGTCAGGCTAAGAACTTCATACCAAAGTCCTCACAACAGAATTCAGCTTTGAGGCCCTTCAACTGTATACTCTATGGTGCAACTGTAGAGTAAATTATGCACGCAGAGCAAGTGCCATAAGTAGTTCTTCATACAATCACAGAAATTACTTGTTCAAATTATTCATCAAAACGCCCCTGCCGATAATTCTGGCTGTGACCGAGAGTCGAGTTTTTATAAGAAATGACTACCATTATTAACTACTGCAAGAACATTAATTCTAATACATTATATTTATTTTGAACTTTTAAAAATGTGTCACACTACAAGTAGGAAAAGGGCTCCTGATCAATGATCCCACAACACATCCATAGAGTTTATGTTAGTAAAATTAAGACTGATGAGTATGTAGAGGTCACCACTATGCCACAGAAGAACTGATTTCTATCGTTTCCATTTGTTTCTTGAAGAAAGTGGATGCCCTTCATGAATTCCATGAAGGTGACAAAAATTAAGATTTCAGAAGAAAGTGTACAGTAAGCATATAAAAAGCATTTCAACCTAATGAAAGCAGCTTGTCACATTCAAATAAATCAGCATCTAATAAACAGAAGATCAATGTCCTCTCCAAGATTATTACTCTATCAGACACAGTATCTAAACAAAAGGAAAAAAAAAGCAAACACACAAGCAAGTACTTTCAAAGAAAGGTCTCCACATTAGTCATTATTGGTGCAACTAGCACAAGCATAAAATAAAAGTAAGCAGGAAGTCATTCACTTACAGCAATTCACGCAGGAGACTTTCAGCCGTATTTAAAATTTTTGTGAAATCTGTGGTCCGATGGCTCATTTCTTCGGTGGAAAGGAAAGAAGAAATAATATGAAACAAAGTGGTAATACATTAATGGGATTTTTAAATTCTGTTAAGCTTTAAACCTTTTACACTACAGACTCAAAATGCCTGAAGCCTCCCACTCCCGGTTCCACTCCCTGCTTTTTGCTGAGCCTTCCTAGACACCCACACAATATTTATACCTCCAGTCTTGTCCAGATCCAGGCAAATCCAGTCCATTCACATGTGGCATCCACACGACCTTACCACCCCCAGAAACAACTACATTTGTGTGAAAAAAATATTCCCTAGAAAGGTGTAAGTATTCCTCACTCTAAGAATCTTCTCTGACAAAAGTGCTGTAGCAAGTATAGAGTAAGGTATAGAGGTTTGTTCTGGTTTTATTTTTAACAAGGCTTCTTCATGCAGTAATCCTAATTAAACATCAAGGACATTTAATACTAATTCCTTTTACTAAATCCATATTCTTTCTTCCATCCGTAAAAGCGTACAATTTAAACATGAATCCCTACCCTGCAGAAATTGCTGTACACTTTAGTTTTAGCAACTAAACAATTTGCAGGACCAGTAAAATGCTGACCATCTTCTTGCATACAGGTTTTGTGCAACTGGGGCTGAGAAGCCAGTTAGTGACCTATAGAGCACAGAAGACACCTACTTTTTATGACAGGACAGTGTTGGCTTCCTAATTGGAAGGGTGCTGTACATCAAACACATCTCAAGCGTTTTGCCACATACTATGGTATCCATATATATATATATACACATATATATACACACATATATAGTATGTGTCTCTCTGTGTATAGTATGTGTATACTATGGAGTATTTTATAGATATAAATAAAATCTTGTTTATGTATAGCCTATATATATATATATATATATACACACACACATCCGTGCCCATGGATCCAAATTACTACTGTTTTACATGTTAGTTATCTTTTTCTGTCTCAAGTCCTCTGTTTTGAATCTCTAAACATCTGGCTACGTATAATTTTATGGTCGCCTGATGAATGGCAGAAAAGCCATGTGAAAAAGTAGCAGAATAAGGTATTAGAAAGGATCTGAAACAGCAAGATCAAAAACTCTTATTAAAGAATTTGGTTAAACATCTACATTCTGCAAAATACATAATTTTTGAAGTCTTACCAAGAACACTTATACCAAGTCCTTTGTAGTCCACCAATTCTTTCTGTGCTTCTAATAATACCTAATAAAAGAAAAAATCCACACATAAATTAAGAGAATTTTCCACTGTCTGGAGTCACTGATGCATCATGCACATACCAGCTGCTCCATGCAGTAATAACCTCACTTAATAAGTGTCAAGTTAACAGAAGTACAGTCACCAATATAATTTCATTGTATCTCATAGCTGAAGGCTTTTAATGAGATGGCATAACTAAATAATATGCTTCTTGTGGAGGCCAGGTTTTAAGTTATTATTTCAACAGTTTATTTCCAGATTTCAGAACGGTTTCTAGGAGCTGGATAGAACTCCCAGCCTTTTACAGAATGCTTAATGTGTACTCTTTCTAATCGAGCATCTTAAATCACCACCCACACCCCTCTGCCCTGTGTTTTTTCACTCGATTTCTGCAAATAGGACAACTAAGGTATGGAGGAAAACACACAAAAAAATCAGCTTGGGGAACTGGATACCTCAAATTGAGCCAACAGGACAAGGCCTGGTTTAAAGGAATGAAGTCCTGCATTTTCTGAAGATGAGCCTTTTCTATGCCATTGAAATTTAAGAAAAAAAACGAAGTAAAATTTGAGGCTACCAAAACCCACACGTCACTCCTAGGAGCCCTAGCCAGGTAGTCTGCAGCTTCAGCCTTCCATTTCTCTTTCTTCTTCCATAGCTCTCGAACGCCAACAAAGTGGAATTATATTGTTACCACTGGATCCACAGCCTCCAATTTCAGTAAATTCTTGTGTGAGAGCCAGAACATTCTCAGTTCTTCCTAAAGGAAGCAGTAGGAGAGGGAGCCCCAGCAGAAAATCCATGAAAACAAATGCTGTATGCACGCACCCCAGGATCTGCCAGGCAACCACCCGGTCTGGACAGTTGCAGGAACACAAACCCTGCCTTGCTGACAGGGTGTTCGCGTGGCCTGTCGACTGTAACCGCTGGTCAGCAAGAGGTCAACCAGAAAAACAACTGTGCTGCTCCTGATGTTAGAGATTGTGAAGTTGTAACCACCGTGTTTCACACGCAAACTTACCCACGCCAGATGCAGGGCGGGGGGGAAAAGTCAAAGGGAGCACACAGACTATTAGAAAGTGCTTGTTAAACTGCTTGATAAAAATCCAATTCTGTTAGTAACATTGTTTATCTGACAACCTGCACATGCCTTAGAACAGAGGTTTATGATACACCTTGTGATGGCCATGACGAGCTCTGTCCACCTTCACGCTTCAGTGAGTCCGAGCGCTTCATATGCGACACCAACCCACAATCAAAGTGAAACAACCGAGGTGACGCAGTAGTCCAGTTAAGAGTACTGCATCTTTAGGAGGGGAAAGCAGAGTAATAATACGGAGTTCAGCTATGCCCTCCTCAAACCCTAAAACCCAGTTCTCAGTGGTCTGTTGAAATCGGATACAGCAGAACCTCTAATAAGAGCCCCTTTCTAAGACAAAGGTTCGAGACAGAACAACAAACTTCTTTGCAGCATAGGCGACAAAAGACATTTCAATGAGAAGAAAAAAAAAAAAAAGGCAAATTCGTTTACCTAAAAAAAATAGTTAAATAAGTAATACAAAAAAACACTGAAGAAAGCTATGAAGGAAACTAATAATAAAAGGTTAACACAACACAAAACTCTTAATTTGAAAGTCAGATACATAGAATTTGGCAGAAACCACTCCCTCTCCATATGCAACCAGATCACCTATGGCTGCTGATGCAACTTTCCAGAGGGTTGAGTCTGCACTATACTCGTAACAATTTTTAAAATAAAGACTTCTCAGGGAATTACCATGTTATTTATCAGCTGACAAATAACACACTCAACATAGCCACCCTTGTGCATCTGAGGACTTCCCATCCCAAAACGGTTACAGCACTTGATGAACGACCTTATGACCAAGCTCAGACCAAACTCTGACAGAGCAATCCTAAGATCACATTAGGTGCCTTTCCAAACACCGAACTTACCAGGGCATTTATCTGGGAGGGGCGGGGAGGGAAGAAAGGAGGATTCGCTCCTATGCGGGTGGTTCTTTTTACTACTCGAGCTCCCCGGCCCCCGCAGGACCCCGCGGGGCGCCGGGCTGGGAGGCAGAACGGCTGCCGCCACCCCAGCCCGGCCGAGCGCCCCGACCCCCGCCAGCCCGGCGCCCTCCGCAGCGCCGGGAGAACCACAACACCCGCTCCCGCCCGCCGCCACGCTCCAGCCCGCCCCGGGAAGGGCCTCCGGCCCCTACTCACGGGACGCGGCAGCTTCGCCGGCCCGGCCCCGAAGTTCGCCACCTGCCGCCCGCACTCCATGCCCGCTCCGCTCCTGCCGCCGCTGCCCACCCGGCGCGCCAGCCGCCCGCCCCATATAAACCCCCCGCCGCTCGCTCGCTGATTGGCTGCTGCCACACACACCCCAGAGGCGGGGCTGCAGCCGGTCCGCCCCGCCCATTGGCCCCTCCGGCAGCGTCCCGGCCGCCTATTGGCAGCGCGGCCACGAGGAGGTAGCGTGATCAGGCTGGAGGCGGGGCGAGGAGGGGTACGACACGCGGGGCGACGCGAGCGGATTGGAGAGAGCGAGCGGGCCACGCCCCCACCTCCGCGGCACCGCCCCCTCCCCGGAGCGCGCCGTCCTGCGCGCGCTGCCAAGCGTGCCGCGGTCACGGCCAAAAATGGGGCGTGCGGGGGGAGGACCCCGGGCCGTGGACGGGATTCAAACGTGCCTGGCCTTGGAAACCCCAGCGCACCTGGCCGGGATCCACTGCACCTACAGCCCTAGGTGCACAGATAGATAGATAGATAGACAGACAGATAGACAGACAGACAGACAGACAGACAGATGGAATGCATGTCCAGCAGTAACTTCGCAGAGGTTTTTCTGCATGCTGCTGCTGCTCTGAGATCAATAAAACAAACAATTTTGTAGTTATGTAGAATCATAGAAAGTTTGGGTTGGAAGGGACCTTCAAAGGCCCTCTAGTCCAAACCTCTGCAACGAGCAGCAACATCTTTAACTGGGACGGTTGTTCTAAAAGCAGTCTGATTGCACGCAGGAGAAACCGAAAATAGCAGTCTATAGTCACAATGAATTTCAGGTGGTATTTCATCGTGGAAGAGGTGGTTTCACAACAGCCAAATGTCTCCACATTTTGCGCGAAAGAAGAGCAGGATCCCTACCTTCTCCAACGCAAAAAGTACCTGCGTGTCGCGCACTGATTCCCCAAACACCCCATTGCAAGCAAATTGCTTTTCGGATTTCAGAGAAAGGGAATAAAACTAGGAAAGCTGTGAGGCTTAATTATTTCAAGGAACAGACAGTAGAGCTGGGACTTGCCTTGAGGTCTGCGAAATCCTAGGCTAATATCCCTGAATACTAAGTTATTCTTTCCACAGATACCTTAGTGTAAGTTCATTTGAAACATAGTTAATACAACTAAACAGTTTTAACTGAAAGAAGACTAGCCCATCCAATTTCTTCTAATTGCTTTAGTGGGACTTTCTGCCTTACAATCAGTTTTCAGAAGTGTTTTTAAAGGCAGTAGGAGCAAATCAGTTTTAACAAAACAAGCCATTAATTATGACTGAAAACAGACGGGCTTTATGGAGTCCCATAATTCTCAAATATCTTGGATGAGACTCATGATTGTCATATGCAGTTGCATAAAGCACAGCTCTTGAACACCTTACTCTGCCCAGTGTTACCCATAATGCTGGCCCTGCTTTAGTCCTGGGCATGTTTACCAAGTTTATCATCAACATTAGTCATCTGTTTGCCAAATTGCACTTTTTCAGAAATGGAAGTGTCGATGTCCATTATTGTGTGAATACTGAGGTTTATATAAAAGGTCATTTTTCACTACAAATGATGTAACTGAAGAAATACTGACTACATGAATTTGTCCCTTTTCCTGTCAAGCTAGGTCATACCAAGAATTGTAAAAAGAATTTACAGATTACAGCTTGACCTGCTATTTAGTTAACAGATTTTCACCTGAGGCAAGTTATTTTGTTTAAAAGATTGTAAACAGAGACAGTGGTTTTAGAACAAAGATAACTTTCATTTCAATAGTGGCTATAGCTTAAGAAAAACAGACACTAGAACCCTTCCCAGCACTGGAGAGATAATAGCAGACTTCACAGACATTGCAGGCTGGATACATTCTCTTCAAAACAACAAGGTGTTTTCGAAGTCTTGTCTCAGAACACAACACCCAGAACTATATTACTTCTAATTATTCAGATTAGCTCTGCTTAAATAGAAGACTCTACTGAAATGCTCAGTAAGAACACAGATGTGACTATACTAGAATTATTTTTATTAAAGTCTCAGACAGAAGCAGGCTTAAGACATATTGAGCTTTACCCAGTATTAAACCCAGACCACTTAGGTCTGCCCAGAGAGGCAGCTTTGAACTCCAACCTGTCAGGGAAAAGGTGTCCTAAGCAGAAAGGAGTAGCAGAACCAGAAGTAGTTCGGGCTGGTGGTTCAGGTCAGGAAGCCTGGCCTCAGCTATGGAAGTGCTTCAACACCCGAGCAGGATCAGTCTTGAATCCTAACTGTGTGGCACAAACCACAACATGAATTAAAACTTTGGAATTAAACGTGTAATTCAAACCTCTGGCACAAAAAACACAAAGACAGAAACAAGGCAAGCTGGTGCTTGTATCGGCTCAGAGCACAGGGAATAAGTATCAGGTACTTCAGGCAGGTGCCATCCTGACCAGAAGGGTCAAAAATTGCAGCTCCTGTGAGATTAGAGGACAACTGCACTGGAAGCCTTGCCACCCAGAGCTTTAGAAAATCCACTTCACATTGTCCATCAATGGGGAGTAAATAGAATGTATAAGGATCTAGAAACCACAAAGTTTCCTGAACACAGAGTAGTCCGTTTTTGCTACATGCAAGGGATTATTGTGCTTTTGCAGATGGAGACAATGAAGAAGAATAGCAGAGATCACATTAGAGATTTGTTTGTATTGAGATTTCTCCTATTTTAGTATTTCACCACCAGCAATGATTATCTAATTTGTTATTACATCTAAACCCATAAATTCATTATATCAGTATTCAGTCATCCAGTGTAAAATACAAGCTTTCAAAACCATGACTTCCAGGAATGCTTCTGGCTTCCAGCATTTGACAGAGAACCTAACCCTTCAAGTGCCACAAATGCCTGCAGACAAACGTGAATTTGCATAATTAACACAAAATCAGAGAGAGCTGTACTTACTATGATGCATAACTTGGGGGGGGGGGGCGGGCGCGGAATCAGCCAGAGAAAGTGTAATATTCAAATAAACTTCCAGAGTTTTCAGTGTTTCGGTGAACTTTTACTGGGTTCATCATGACTTCATGATACACTGGACAGAAAAACCTGGATCAACTACTGCTGGAGAAGAATCAGCTCACTCAAGTAAAGCAAGTGCACGTGAATTCTCTGTCTCACATGATAACAGACAAACTGACGTCATTATTAAAAGATAAATAACGCTGATTGCACAGCAACCTGGCAGCTGCTTCAGGAGGCAGCTGGGATGTCTGGTCCAGCAAAGCAGTGAGACTAACAAATTTTGGTGGAACTTTAAACAAGACGCAAGTAGCTCAGACAAGGGTTTGGGGTTATTTTGTTTTTCAGAGGTCTGGCTCCAAATATTGCAATTACAAAGTGTGAAAAGTAATTCTCAGGCAGCTGAAACAGAGAAAAAATGTTTGAGTTTTGTAAGTAAACAGTAACATGTTCTCTAGCAAATAGAAGGCCTATTGATTTTAGGCTTTTATGTCAAACAAGAACACAGACAAATATGTAGAACATTAACTAATAGCAAGATACTGAAACAGGTTATATCAAAACTCAGGGTAAAATGGTTTTGGAATAATTTAAAACATATGTAATTTTTTACATATATGTATATATTTACTTTTCACTAAAATACTTTTTCTTTAAAATGTTAATTTATATACACAAAATGTTTTCTTGGAAAAGCATTTTTAAAACATTAGTAAAAACCCTGAAATTTCAGAAATATTCACAATAGCCTAAAAAATATTTCTCCCTCAGGTAACTTATATCCATTATCTCTACAGACGTCAGATTTGACTGTATGTAAAGTATGGACTCCAGATTCTCACAGTAAGAGTGCTACACCACAGCACCAGTGACAAGATCCTTCATGTTTCTGATTTAAAAAAAAAAAAAAAGTACCAATCTCACTGAAAAAAAAAAATGCCTGAGTTACATAGTGCCAGGTCAATTTTGCTTTAAATGATTATTTTTGCTATAATTCATACTTCAAAAGCAAATACTAGTAGTGTTTAACACAAAATGTATTTATGCCACATGCTTATAGGCATGCAATACATAAACTGTTTTTAAGTTCTTCCTGGTATTTTTAGGAACAAATAACAGTTTTGTAATTCCTAACCTCACAAATGTGAACACTTCTGAATTTATAATTTTATACACCATTTCCCAGTGACTAGAGCTTTAGCATTTCAGTAAAAAGGAAACGTAGCATTTTAATGCTGAAGAAACCAATTGCATGTAATCATTCAATCACACCAAAAATCACAAGCAGAGAATAATAACTGAAGCAAGAGATCTCAAATGTTTGGGAGAATATCTAAAAAGTTGCATAGATTAATATATTACCTGCTATTATTCTGCAGTGATGAAGTGTACATAATGTACTTTCATTGTGCAATTACTTATGCAATATTGCAATAGCTAAGGTAATCTCGTGCTATTTGCTCAGTAAAAAATTCCCATTTGAGGATTCATGAGTTTCTTCACAATTGTCAAGCAAGCAGAGTCAGCAATCTCTACAGATCATGTGTGTTCTAGTACTCTCATGACAAATGACGGAGTAAAAAGAAAGTTACACAGGTTCTTTTTCCCCCCGTACTTCAGCCCAAATCATCTTGTCTGATTACTGTATGTGAAAAGTACCTTCTGTTGCTCTTTCACCATCTGTCCACTTCACTCTGCAAATGGAATACACCTTGCCAAGAAAAAAAAAAAGTCCATATGAGACAGGTTAAAATATTATAATTGAAAATCTCAGATAACGCTGTAAATAGTGAACTATATTGACATTTCATGCGTTTTTTTAAAAAGGCAGCTCTTCATGACCATTGCACGATGTGATGCGTTTTCAACATTGGAACTTCTCATAAAGATAAGCGGTGTATGTCAGATTCTACTACTCAATCTCCCAGAGTTCGCTACTGCAATTTAAGAAATTTCTTCTAAATCAGGACTGACTCAAGCACATGCATGTGAAAAAAAATAGAAATAAGCTATTTTAAGGAATTAAAATCAACTGGTTCATTCAAAAGTAAATATCACTCCCACTGTTGGCCAGCTGGGCTAAACTAGAAGAGTTGAAGTTGTTTCATTCTTCCAAATACAAATTTATGTTGCTTAAAACCAGCTTTCCTAAAATTCGTTTAATGTTGAACATCTTCCTCATCTCTACAACTCTTCCTAATAAGTTCAATTTTACAGAATTCACATTTATATACAAAACAGTAATTGGTGAAGGAAACATAATTATTCTATTAGGCTCTCCACTGATTGTCTTATCATGGCACTCAGGCAAGTGTATAAGCACCAAGAAAGACGTTGCTTTATTTTTCAGGGCAATACTGAAGTGCATCTTATTATTCCTGGTGCAAACCAAAATAATTTTCTGTGTCACATGAGGCAAATAAAAATCTATGTTACCCTATGTCATAGTTCAGAAGCTGCAAATGAGCTGCCTGTGCAAAAGGGCAGGAACAAGAAGCTGAGGAGAAAACCCAAGGAGTTTTAAAACAATTATATTAATTGATTAGTTGATCTCACGTTTCTCTAAGTTCTGAGAGCAACCTAATTGAGTTGGACTAGACATCCCTGGAGGTCCCTTCCAACATCTATTATTCTATTACCTGCAGTCATAGCAATAATGAAGAATGGCTGTATTTAAATATTTCTTTTAGAGATGTTTCTGGGGCTTGTTTTTGAATCTGAAACTTCCACTACCTTTGAGAATGTCATACCCACCACCTGTTAAGCATGAATTGATGTTTGCCCTAAAGCCACTTTTCGCACTTCCATTGCAACACACTGAAAAAAAAAAAGTATGCAAACTGATTTTATTAGCTCAAAACAGTTCACGGTGTATAATGAGATCTGTGATACACAATAAAACCCATACCCCGGAATCCTTTGTATGTAGTACAAACTGAAGGGTACCATTCTACCAGTTCATCACATTTCCAAAAATAAAAATCTAGTGACAAGTGATGCAAACATGAAACAGGAATACCAAACAGCATGCAACGCTTTAAAAGTTACAAAGTCTACATTACTTTACAAAAAATTCACGAAGTATACTGAGGCATCCAACACGTATTTTTAATCTTGCAAAGTGTAAAGAACAGTCCAAACATTTTAGAACTATTTCAAATGCTGGTAACACTTTGGATACTTTCTTGTATTTCAGAGCCAGATTCTACAGTATTAGTTCCAGAGTGGTTTGCTTTCTGCAGAGTACTTTGGTCTCCTCTTGCTCCATCGTTTGGAATTGCCATTTCATTTGCTCTAGGGATGTATCTCTTTGAGAAACAATTTTTGCTTCTTTCACCAGAAGCACCACTGGATATTCTGCTACCATTACTTCTAGTATGTATACTGGAATCAGAAAAAAAATGTGGACTGGTAACCAATTGCCTTGCAGAGTGATGTCCTTTTGCTTGTTCACTTTGTTTGATTCTCCTCTCAGAGAATGTTGGAGTACTACTTCGGGGCTTATCCTCTTTATTTTGGTTAATTGTCTGAGCTTCATTTTCGTTCTGTGAGCCTGGCTGGTACTGTTCCCCAGCACTCTCAAGTTCTTGTATTTCTCTAAGAGCAGAGAAGGCATCATTCACAACCATCTGGGATTGAAATGTGCCAGGAAGAGAAATTTGGGTGTCCCCAGCTCTGTTCTGAAATAAGAGAGTCAAATTAAAATACTGATGCAACTAGAGAAAAAAAAATCCAGTAATGCAACTGCCATATACTAAAATCTCCTCAGGAAAATGAAGTCTTTACATAATACAAAAAGATGCAGAGATAATAGCCATCACTCAACCTTTATTACCTTTCAAAGTAAGCAAATTTCAGAAGATTGCTAGGGTGATAATGATACAATGCAGGCATACTACAGTTTCACATCTAGCTTGAACTTTATACTACAGGAATGTGTCAGTAATACTGAAGCAGCCAAAGCCTAACTATGTCTATCATTCTGAAATACCTGCACTTCATCACATTTCCTCCCAATAGTGTGGTCCCAATAGTCTATCCCACAATAGAGAGCCGCTACAAGAATCCAAACTAACCAATACTAGAAGGTAAGTGTAAGAGTAGTGCACTAGTTGAAGCTTTTTGTCATTATCATTTGTCACATTTACTTAAAAAAACACTTTAAGCTCAGGCTTCTAAATGTAGCTGAATTAGAAAAACAATGATTCAAACAAACTGCATTAACAAGTTCATGTCACAGTGCACAACAGTCTGAAAACACTGCGGCAAGTAAAACTATTAACAAATCATTTTAGCAGATTCAAACTCTAAAACTGGGAATTGCTTCCCACACCATTAAAAAGCAAACTATGCTTTTTACCATCATGTTTTAGAAGCCTATCGTGTTCTTGAGGAATTTAGAGTACTTAATAGGGAACACATTGGGTGTAAGAACCATACTGGAACGCAGAATGATTGTTAGCATGACAGTTTTATTGAACTTAGACAATGTTGTAAGCTGCCAGTATCTTAATTTTTAACTGCCCTAAAAATTTAAGCCTGGTCTTTTTTTTTTCATGGGAACTTTATTATCTCCCTTGAAATATATGGAATGTTTTCCATTTATTGACTTCAGAGTAAATACTAAAACCTTGTGGTGTTAATATTGCAAATCTGTAGTTGCCTGAAATTCATGACATGGCCCATGTACAAATCTAACAGGACTGGACATACACACTGCAATTACTTAAAAGAAAATTTGTGCTTTTCAATAGGCATACGGTACTACCCTCTACTAGAACACTAGCTTTTTAAAAACACTATACATCATTATTAAATGTTTCTGAAAAAACTAGTCATGGTATTTTCCATTTTTAATGGATGCATACTACCACTGGAACTTCATATTTCAGAATAAGAAACAACAAAATTGCCACCAACACTTTCTTTAGTACATTACAAAATACTATGGTTTCTGTTCCAAATAGTAATCACTTTAAAAGCTTATGTTAATCATTGAATTATTATGATCTGTATAAATACAGCTACAGCAAAAGATTGCTATAATTACTTAATGGATCTTTTTATAATCATTACTTTCAGTCAGAGTGGGACAACAGCTGAAAAGTACATTAAATAGCATCAAGTACGTTGCCACTAGCATTCCCTCTATAGTCTTACTTTGCTATTCTGGGTATGTTCTTGTCTTTCTTCTTCAAAAGACTTCTCCTTTAGCATGTTAGCAGGCTTACTGAGAGTAGAATTCATTTGCGGATGACCCAAATGACCAAAATCTGACTGGCTGATACCAGCTAATACAGCAAGTTGTCCAAGCCTGTAAAATAAAGTTTAATGACACAAAAAAATCTTACCCTGTGAAAGACCTAAACATTCAAAACCAGAAGAAATAACAGAATAAGTTTGAAGCTTTGAAGACAGTTTTCCCATTATTTTCTGAGAAATCCAAAATAGCTTAGTAAAGATGAAATAAGTAGATAAAGGTATTTTCCTATCTTCGCACAAATTAACCTGCAGGTTCAAAACTGTCAGTCATGACTCAGTGTTACGAGGCTAAGAATGAAGTTCTCCCAGTTAGCATTCATCTCAGAGAAAGATGCTGGCAAGCAGATTCCCTGTCAGACAGAACAAAGGTTAAAACTATAATTCCAGCAGAAGATTAGTGCACATCTTCCAAACTAGCATAACCTCTAACAGCGAAGTCCAAGTACATGCTTCACAAATAGAGTGATGCTGTTCCACCTGCCAGCTTACAATCTGGCCAAATCTAGCACTTGGGTGTCTCACTAAGCACTTGGGTGTCTCAGCTGTTCCACCTGCCAGCTTACAATCTGGCCAAATCTAGCACTTGGGTGTCTCACTAAGCACTTGGGTGTCTCAGTAAGTCTCAATAAGAAGTGAGAAGTTGCAGCCATCAACTGATAGCACAGCATTTATATATAGAAGCTTATTGAGAAGAGCAGTCTTTGTGACTGGATTCTGTAACTTTCAGTGGTTCCCTATTATCATGAACAGGCACAGGGCCCATCTGAAAAAACCAGTTTTTAAGTACTGAAAACGCATTTTTCCTTTCCTCCAAAGTTTGAAATTAATTCTTAAAGTAATGGCAGCTCTACCAGTTGATTGATACAAAATTAGAACACAGCCTTAGGGTGAACTTTACATTAAATTCCATTGTTACAATTTGGAGGTGGATGGAAGTAGGTTGGCAGGGAGGGCAAATAAAATATATTGTGGTCTTCTCTGAACATGCAGAATAGACTACAATAGGTCTTTATATCATTTTTTCACTCTCCTGGATAAGAATACCACACCTGGCTATATAAGCTTTACAAATGAGCTTTGAGAACTTAAGCTGAAATTCTTTGACAGTTGGGAAGGATGAACCATCCTCCGACAAACTGCAGGTACAGTGGTAGAGCCTTAAGACAAACTTTATTCAACACACTCTAAAATATTTCAAGTAATAATAAATAATCTAGAACTTAAGTATGGAGGCCAGATTCATCCATGTAGATTTCTGTACTTCAATTAGTAAAAGGAGGCCTAAGGCAACAGGACATTTTCTGAAGCCAGTTCAACTGCATTTTGAGCCTCTCATAGCATGGGAATGCTAAGAGCCACAGGTGGTCCAATAAAGACTCCAAAACATGCTTTAATATTACAGAGGCTGCCTTCTCTTTTGGAACGGTCTTCTTGAAAGCCTTTCCCAAGGACAGATACATTAATTCGGCTGGATGGTGCTTGGATCCTGGTCTTCTCACTGAGGAAAGACTACACAGAGCATACACAGTTAATTTTTCCTCCTTTGCTGTTTGCAAGTACAGTCCTAGAGATCTTGGGGGGAGACAGTAGCTTACATCACTGGAAGGATAATTTTGGAAATAGATCTCAGCAGAAACAGTAAGACTTAAAGTGACAACCTACCCAGCATCTTTAAGGAGGTCTAAAAAAGCATGAAACTTTTGGAAGGAGTTCTCAATGCTGCCTAGAACACTTTCATCTTCCAAAATCGTGTTGGTTACTGACTGTGCATGAAGAACCTCAGATAAGGAGATATTTAGATTCCTTAATCTTGCATTTTCAATTTCCAGCTATGAGGAAAAAAAAAAAAAAAAAAAAAAAAGAGAAATTACTTTATCTTTTTCCTATCATTGTCAGATTAAAAACCAAAACAAACCAAAAAAACCCACCACCTTTGCAAGCCTGTAGACCAGAAATACCACAAAGCAAAATACCCAAAGTAACTGATATAACTGATACAGAGTTTCCTGTACCAGAAATATTGAGGGCACAGTTACACTGAGCTCTGTGGAGGTTTGTTTATCCACAGCTGAAATTCTTTGTTACTATAGTGAAACTGCTGCAGGCACTCAAAACTGCTGGCTCAGAACTGTTTTCAGTATGTACAGAATGTTGCAGAGCAAGTGCAAGCAAAAAAATTAGCTTTCATCTCATGTTATTTTGCATGTATTATATGACACATTAACACCAAATAATTTATTTTACTAGTAAATAACTTTAATGAAGGCCAGTGCTCTCCTTCTATTCACCCCTCTGTATCAGAGGGAACACATACTACTGTACCTCTCACCTGCACTGTGCATCACAAAATTGGAAGGTCAAGATTATCTGATTTTTCTCGACATTGAATATTAATCAAATCAATGACAAGCTGAAAGGCAAATAACTGTAGGATATACAGGGGGTTGTGTTTGAGAGAAACATTAACTCAGACACTTATTTAAGATCACTGCTACCATAGGCTTTCCTTCATCTTTTATGAGAGAAGGACAAAGTGAGCTGGGTGTCTTTAGTTTGGAGAAGAGGAGACTGAGGGGTGACCTCATTAATGTTTATAAATATGTAAAGGGTGAGTGTCAGGAAGATGGAGGCAGGCTCTTCTCAGTGACAAACAATGGTAAGACAAGGGGTAATGGGTTCAAGCTGGAACACAGGAGGTTCCACTTAAATATAAGAAGAAACTTCTTCTCAGTGAGGGTGACAGAGCACTGGAACAGGCTGCCCAGGGAGGTTGTGGAGTCTCCTTCTCTGGAGACATTCAAACCCGCCTGGACACCTTCCTGTGTAACCTCATCTAGGTGTTCCTGCTCCGGCAGGGGGATTGGACTAGATGATCTTTTGAGGTCACTTCCAATCCCTAACATTCTGTGATTCTGCGACAAAAAAATAATAGAACTGTGTACTGTACTGTTACCATTAAACTAGCATGAATGAACTATTCTAGAGATTACTGCTACTTACTTCATTCCTTCTCCCGAGACAAGGTGCTAGGTCCAAGCAGTCTAGCATTACAGAGAAAGATTTCTTACAGTGGGTATCTAGCTCAAAGAGCATTTAAACATTCAAATAACAGATACCCAGCAGAGCTCACTGGTTCACTTCACATTACAGGAGGATGAGGATGGTCACACCGGAGGACTACAATGAGTCTTGTAGAGTCTGTTGTGGCTATCTGCTCCCTGTACTGTGGGGTACCACTTGTTGCTCAAGTTCCAAAGGGTACCACCACTTTCATTCCACTCCATATTACAAAATCCATTCATTTACACCATCTTACACTCTATTACAAGTTCTGCTTATTGATACAAAAAGATCTTTATAGGTCAGCAACAATGGACAGAGGGAAAATAGACCTCACAATTCAACCATGACAAGTTGTTAGTTTGGTTCTGTCACAATGTGAAACTCCACTTCACAACAACTGACAGCTATGGCAAACATACTATGCAGAAAACCATACAACATTTTTCATGCCTGCAGAAGCAAAACTTAAAACTCAAAGGGACCAAATAAGCCAAATTAAACAACATTGGCAGCGAACAGCTCTTCAGCACAGGTCATGATAAAGAAGGTGGGAGACCTCAAAGAACTACCCATCTGCTGCAAATTGCAAACAGATTTAACCACTTTCTCGAGAAAATCAAACATTAGGATGCCCCAAATCATAAGTAATACACCAAATGAATGAAACACATTGAAAAGTAGCTTGACCCAGAGTTCAAGGCTCTGGAATAGGATCAGAACAAACACACATTACTTAACACAGATTTCATCATTCTCCTTAGGCTAGTAAATGATCCATGTGACTTTGAACTGAAACTCTGGAAGCCACCACATTAGAGATCATTGATAGTTACTCCTAATTAAGTGGGTGGATAATTTGATTGGTGCCTCCGTTAAAAGTAAAGATGATTAACAGTTAAGTATCATTACCTCTGTTATCCGTTCCTCAGCCTTTACTCTGGCTCTTTGTTCTTCCTTTAATTTTTCCATGTGTTCTTGCAGCTCCAACTGTCATAACAGAGATAAACTATAATGAAATTTATCTCAAAATGTCAGATCAATGCAAAATATTGTACAAAAATTCAACATTTCCAATTAAAAACTAGCACATGGTATTCTAAGCAATGATGGACGTATCTTCTGCAAAAATATATCACAGAGGTCTACCAGCACATAATTCTAGGATGCAAAAAATTAATGCAGGAAAGTGGAAATAATTGCAAATCCATTAAGAGAATCACAATACAGCAACAGATAACACAAGATTATAGCATAAGCCTCTTGGACCTATGACATTACCATTAGGAATGTATGTTCTCCTCTACTTCCTCTTCTTGTCCTTAGCCTTTTCAAACCTCATTTTAACTAAATATGTTTACCTCATCAAAAGTCCAAATGGGGCTCAAAAAAAATCCTTACTAGCCATAGCTTAATTTTCTGAACGTATTCTTCACCCAGGATTTTATTCCTCATTACAGCAGTAGGAATACAATATTCTGAACTCTAAGAACTGTTCTCTTTCCAATTGGTTTCACTTAGTTCATCAGCAGAAAAGGTCACTTTTTCACAATCCCAAACTGTTTGAGTGAAACAGCTTAGTGTTGAATTAAGAACAAGAAAAACAAACCAAAACATCTAACAAATACTTTCAAGTCTTGCTCATAAAACACCACCACTTATATTTTAACTTTTAATTCTAATTTGTGAATCTCTCCATCAGGACTTGATAAACAATCACCATGTTTTCTCGTACCATAACAGAGCATTATCATCTGTAATTACAATATCTGAAGTGGAAGAATAAATGGGAATTCTTGTTCTTGCATGCCTTACCACAGTCTTCTGGTTCCAAAGGTGAAAACTGTTAAAATTATCAAGCTGCTTTGTCTCTCAGAGGGTAACCTGTATGAATTAACAGTACACAAAGCTTCTTCATTTCTCTGTACACCCTGTATGCAGGTACATATATGTATCATAGGATACTGGTTTTTTTACACACCTTATCAACCAGTTTTACAGAGGAGCAAAGATCTGAATAGTACTGAAATCCTTTGCTTACTATCAAAACCTTATTCAAGAGCATACTGCTGCACTTCATATGAGCAATCAACTGAGAAGACTGGTGTGCAGCACAATGCATAGTAAAAATAATCCTTCTACAAAGAGGTCTTCACAGGTCTTGCGGGATGCAAGGGACTTTTTGCATCTGATTCAAAGATGCACATTCTAAAATATCCTAGATACAGCCCTCTCAGTGACAATTGCCCAGAGTGAAGATTACGGGTCTGTCACTACTGTCCAGTGAAGCCCAGTCCTAAGATCCCTAGACCAGCATCAACCAAGCTAACCCTGGAACTACAAAGTCAGTCATACCTTTATCACCTGAACACACAGGAAAGACTCATCTCCTCAAAAGAAGTATCAGATACCTATATTCAAAGGAAGATGCCTTGCACCTGTGTAAATGTATCTGTCACCATTAAAGTTATATGTATGCTTTTTTCTTTGATTTGCTGTTGAGAAATTCACTAGCTTATACCACCCTTTAGTCTTTATGCAGAAAAAAATATTGAAACACATCAGAGAGAGCTAAACGTACACCCAAGCTAAAAGACTGACCCATCTAGTAGTGTAGTTCAGAAAGAAAGCACTGACGGCCTTTAAAATGAAGTTGAATAGCATATATATCTGTAGCCCTCAGAATTGCTGTACGCAATATGACTACTGAACACTGGACAAAGATATAAAACTACAGTTTAAAAATTAAAACTATAAAAAAACCTTCAGTAACTAATTAGCCATGTTTTTCTACTTGATTACATTGTTGTCCTTTCTAAGAAAGGGTTATAGTGCAATCTCTACTTCTATATAATTCACATAGTATTAATGTGTAGAGAGAGTTACCCCTCTAACTATATTAATGGCAAAGTTCACCATTTACATCCTTAGTTAAAATTTCAAAATCTGGGAATCTCCTCAACTGTATCCCTCATCAGAGGCAATTCTGATATTTCACATTACCTCTAGTAGAAGGAAAGAACAGTTAACAGTTCTTATTTTTCATGTATGCAGAAATGAAGTTTTTTGTTAGCCAACAGATGTTTTTAAAAAAATGAAAACACAACTAATATTGTTTCAATAAGTAGTATGTTTAAAGCCCCTTTTTGAGCAGAAGGATGCACAGAAGTTCTCAAGGACTTGCATACTAAACCGAACATCTGGTCATTTAGTCACATTTAGGGATGTTTGGAGAGCTTTTCTGACACAGTGGCCATTTATGGAGTTCCCACCTCTTAATGTTTATTCCCACTCCGCAATTCTATTATTGTTCTAGCAAAGCTAGTTGTCCCACTTTACTGCAAGGTTGTGCCAAGACCTGCCTACTAGAGCCAAAGACATCAGATCACTTTCCAGCTAGTTCAGTTCCTCAAGTCAGCTCTTCACCATAGTAGTTAAGTCTCATTTGGCAGCTAAACACCACGCAGCTGCTCACTCACCTCCTGCTGGTGGGACAGGGGAGGGAATCAGAAGAGTAAAAGTGAGAAAACTCCTGGGTTGAGATAAAGACAGTTTAATAAGTAAAGCAAAAGCCACTCACGCAAGCAAAGCAAAACAAGGAATTCATTCGCTACTTCCCACGGGCAGGCAGGAGTTCAGCCACCTCTGGGACAGCAGGGCTCCATCACACATAACAGTGACTTGGGAAGACAAATGCCATCGCTCCAAACGTTCCCCCCATTCCTTCTTCTTCCCCCAGCTTTATATACTGAGCATGATGTCATATGGTCTGGAATATCCCTTTGGCCAGTTGGGGTCAGCTGTCCCAACCATCCCCTCCCAACTTTTTGTGCACCTTCCACTTTCCGGTTGGCAGGCCAATATACCAAGCAGAAAAGTTTTTGACTGCTGAGCAACTAAAACATGAGTGCATTATCGACATTATTCTCATAGTAGATCCACAACAGTGATATATCAGCTACTAGGAAGAAAATTGACTCTAAACCAGCTGAAACCAGGACACCCACTCAAGCAGCCCTGCAGGAAGAGCTGTTTAATGACAATACCTAAACCCAACTAATGCAGACAAAAAGGGTCCTCCACTTCCCCTCTCATATTATCAGCCATAGACTTCTGCCACTTTCTGTGTTCCAGTTTTGGAATGCACCCAATCATGGAAGCCAGTGTGAGTCATTAAGATGGCTGAAAACTAATCAGGAAAAATATCACAGAATCACAGGACGGTTGATGTTGGAAGGGGCCTCTGGAGGCCATCTGCTCAAACCCACTGCTTAAGCAGGCCACCTGCAACAAGCTGCCCAGGACCGCATCTAGATGTTTTTTTAATACCTCTTAAGGAGGGAGATTCCACAACCTCCCTGAGCAACCTGTGCCAGTGCTTGGTAACTCTCACAGTGAAAGTGTTTCCTGATGTTCAGAGGGATGAAGTTCAGAGGGGACCTCCTGTGTTTAAATCTGTGCTCACTGTCTCTCACCCTGCCACTGGGCACCACTGGAAAGACCTTGGCACTGTCCTCTTCACACTCTCCCTTCAGGTATTGATATACATTAATAAGATCCTCCCTGAACCTTCTTTTCTCCAGGCTGAACAGTCCCATCTCTCTCAGCCTTTCCTCATAGGAGAGATGCTCCTGTCCTTCCATCATCTTAGTGGCTCTTCATTGGACTCTCTCCAGCATGTCGATGTCTCTCTTGTACGGGGTAGCCCAGAACTGGACACAGTACTCCAGGTGTGGCCTCATCAGTGCTGAGTACCAGGGAAGGCTCACCTCCCCCAGCCTGCAGGTAAAATTCCTCATAACGCAGTCCAGGATGCCATTCACCTTCTTTGCACCAAGGTCTGGCTTGTGTTCAACTTTGTGTCCACCATGACCCCCTTGGGATTTTTCTGCAACACTGCTTTCCAGATGATCTGCCCTCAGCCTATACTGGTGCATGGAGTTATTCTTCCCCAGGTGCAGGACTTTGCACTTCTTGCTGAACTACATGAGTTTTCTCCACATCAGCAAGTTGAATCAACTTGCCTTATGATCAGATAAACATTAAAAAGACATAAAGGAGAAAAAGACTGATTCAAGAAATGGAAAAGTACTAATGGACTGAGGGGAAACAGACCTCACAAGTTGTTAGTTCAGTTCTTCCGTAATGTGAAACTGTGCTTTGCATAAACATAACAAAAGGAATATGTGAGGCACAGAAACAGTTCAATACTGCCTAAACAGTGCTCTCAGATATGCAACCATAACCTAAAAAAAGTATTTTGGTTTTCAAATTCAGAAAATCAGGAAAATCTGGACCCTTACAAGCACAGGAAATTCAGAACCAGTTTTGTAGTAGGTTCCTAAAATCTGTAGTTTTACCTCCCAGGAAGCTCAAATTAATCACAAATTATCCTTTCCTTACAGTTGTTCTATACATAATACTACAGATAACACTAACGACATGAGCAGATACGATAACCCTTCCCCAAAGCACAAAACACTGTCTGCCTCTGCAGTGTGTCATGAAAGCAATATTCCTCCTTCTCCAAACATCAAGAATAAATACATAAAGTGCTTCCTGAAAGCAGCATACTTGCTGCATAGAAATTTCTGGCACAATATGCATGTGACATGTAACTCCATGACTCCAGACACAACGCTTTGGATAAGAGTGTTGAAGCCACAACACAGCATAGTGTGAACATATTACACACAAACAGTAATATGAAATCACCCACAATGAAGAAAGCTGCTATACAACTTCAAGTCCCAGCAAAATGTAAAAACCTTGAAAGTCTTCCCAAATAAAAGTTCTAGAGAGAAGAAGGGTAGGCTTAAAGAAAATGTATACATAGCTGAAAAAAGGCAGATAGTTATTTATGCAGTATTTGTACAATTATTTTTGTCTTCCACAGTAACTCTGAGCCACCCTAGCTCTCCTGTTACATATAGATTTGCAAAAAGTTAAGTTTCAACTTCACTTACATAAAGACAGCTATATGGTTTGGTATTTATACACATGAACAGTTCATTCACACAGTGTGGTGTGACTGACTATAGGTCTTCATTTGGAGGCAGTGCAGATTCTCCAAACATAACTCAAATCCTAACACTTCAAAAACAAACCAGTTATTCTGCCTGAAGGTGTTACTTTATAGCAGTGCTAATTACCTCAGCAGTGTTACTGAGACACTGAAACACACCCTTTGTTTTCCCTTCCTTTTATAAGAACATTCCCTCTCAAGACATTTTCAGCAATAGTCAGTCTGGCTACTGCTATTTTTTTGGAAATGTCTAAGAAGTAGAGGGAATAATAAAAAGCACATGAAAATGTTTGTTACCGAGCTCAGCTATAAAATGGAGGTTTACCACACTTTTAGTTTTTGGTTTGGGGTGTTTTTTTTTTACACAACAATGACTACAATATTTTAGCTCTTAGAAATAACATTAAATTACATTTATAAAGGAAATACTTTGAAGGAAATACTACAGGCAATAACACTGATAAAAAGATTTCAGAACCACGATTCAAGACTGGAACAGAGAAATGACGCAAATTGCAGACGTGTGTATTAAGTTCAGTTCTTCCTTATCATGGCCCTGATTTGACAATACGCCTATAGCATATACATCTTTGTTAGAACTACTCAGAGATTGGAAATCCAGTGCATATTTGACACACCTGTCAAAACTGAAGCCTGTGTGACATAATGCAGGACAATAAAAAATTATTTGGAAGTCCTGCTCCATGACTGGTTATTTGTTTAACCATAATTTTCTGCATAAAACATGATTAATACAATTTGCCTTTAGGGAGCTTAAGGCACATAATAGGATTCTTACCCGTAATTGTTGATACTTTGTTACATTAATCTTATCTAATGATTCTGCCAAATCAGGATGATGGATAACATCATCTAAATCTTCTATGTCTTCAGTTTCAGATGTAGAAGCGCTTTCTACTGTCACTTTCACAGGAATACCCGTCTAATTACATCAGAAAAGAAAAACACACTCAAAGCATTACACTGTGCAATAAAAAAATCGAAGATTAAATAGTACCAAAAACTTAATTAAAAAGCAATCATTTCCCAGAGTCCCTTACAATGCATATGTATTGTCCAGCTATGATTTGGAAATACATTGGCATTAAACAATATATATCTAAAAAATCGTATGTGAGCATATATTGGGTGTATGTGGCAAAGAATTAGTAGCAGGGGCCTGCAGGCGCAGCCCGTTAGGAGTGGCCAGGGCTGCCCTGTGCCAAACAAACTGCAGGGCACAGCTGAGCCCTACAGGCAAGACAGTGGCATCTCTGGGAAAACCTGTGAAAGAAAGAAGAAAAAAAATGACAGACAGGCAGAAGAGGAGGGAACAAAAAGAGTGAGTAACAGCAGAGTGAAATGCAGGCTCGGAAGAGAAGGAGGTGCTCCATGGTGAAGCTGACACCCACACTCCAGCCCACGGGAGACCCCAGACCAGAGCAGAGGGAAGGAGCTGCAGCTCATGTCAGCCTGTGCCTGAGCAGGTTGTCCTGAAGGACCACAGCCCATGGGAAGCCTATGCCAGAGCAGAGGTTAAGTGTGCTGGCTTCAGCCACCATCAGACACTTCTGTGAGCCAGTTTAATTAATTAGTACACACTAACACACTTATCCTGCTTTTCTCTGGTGGGTGGGGTGGGGAGGAGATGGAAATGAGATGCAAAACAGAAGGAAGAAAGAGGGGATATTTTTTTTTCCCCCCCATCGGTATGTTTACTACAGCAGTTCACAGATGGGTTCAAACAAAGTGTGTAGTCCAAAGGCAAAAGGAGGAAAGAAAGGAAGTGGGAGCAGAACCTTCCAGGGAAAAATGCTGCTTATTCTCCTTACTGCCTCTAGAGGGACTGTGCCCATACTCAAACCCGGCTTGCTCAAAAGGCTGAGAAACCAAAAGGTGAATAAATTAAGTATCAAAGAAGTTCAAACCAAATGCTGACATAAGCTACTATTTTACACTTCTATGAGAGAGAAGCTTTAAGAGTATGTTCCAGTCTTAACTTTCAGACAATAAGATTCTGTTGAAAACACTTCCATCATTTTTCAGGCATTCATCTACTAAATAAACCATCATATGAAAGATAGAGTACCTGAATCTTCACTGGTAATTCTTCAGTACTATCTGCTGGCCCCCCTCTGCAGTCAGAAAACAAACACTTTTGAGAAAAGTAAGTTTATAATGTCACTGTTGCTACTTCCATTTCCAAACACAGAATTCTAGGACAGGTGAAGCAGTAAGAGTAACAACAGCATCAGACACTGCACTGTATCACTTTAAAACTCATTACATACTCATGTTGTTCTATTAGTACTCCTACTTAACCATAAATTAGAGCAACATTACTGGATGCTAGTGTTAATATCTTCAATAGCAACTTGCTTAGTTAATTATTATGAACTAAAGGCAACAGGAGAATTCGGCATTCAGCATATGGAAAAAGAAGTTCAATAAAAATAGTTACGATAGAGCACTAAGTAATTTTTTGCTTAAGTATTTATATAGCCTCTATTTTGAGAGGTCAAGGTCTAGGGAATACATTAAAAAAATAACCACACTGTTTCAAAAGGAAGCATGATAATATTAGAGCTTCCATGGGTAACAAGGCTTTTTTTTTTTAATTTTACTTCAGAGGGCTTAGATAATCACAGTAATCATGTTGTAATTGGGGTAGATGGAGCAGAAAGCAGAGATGGAAAAATACCGAGGTATCTCAAACTGCATGCCAAATCAACTATACTAGAAGTTTAGAAAATCAAATTTCACCTTCAGCGATGACAAGTCTGGTAAATTATTAATAACAAGTGAACAAACAAGCAAGATGGGTTTGGTTGTGACGTTTAGTTGTTTTGGTTTGGGGTTTTATTGTTACTCCTGGATATTCCCGTGGCCATCAAATTACATCTTTCTGTGTATTTTAGAAAATTACTGGAATAGAATTTATGTAACATCCTCAAAATTTACATGAACAGAAAAAAATGGGTGCAGTATGAAATTCTGTATATAACTTTCAAATATGTATTTTAAAAAACTAACACTGCTCTTTGGTACATTTATAATGCTTTAATATTTTCCTGGTACTATGAAAACATCACCTGGATCTCTTTGCACGTTCTGCAGTCCGCCAAGGAAGGAAGCCTTTTGTGCCTGGTGGCAATGGTTTTGGTGAGTAACTGTCTTTCACAGGCATATTTTTTTTCCCAGGACTTACAGACTTTTTAGATGTTAATCCTGTATTGAACAGCAAGAATAGGAGAAAAGATAATTAATTATACCTACTTATTTACATATAAATTCACAACTTACTGTTCAAAAGTAAAATCGCCTAAGTAATAAAAGTGACTGTTGGAAACCCCTCTTTTAGTTTAATTTTGCTAAATTGTTCAAAAACTTTTGGTTTGCTTCTCAAAAAGAGCAGCGGGCAGCTGATCTGCTTGCAATTATAAGCTCGTATATTTAACTGTTAGGTTGATCCAAATAAGACATGCTGTTATTCAAAAAAAGGAAGTGAATCCTTGTAGCTAAAGAGGTTTATTCACATTACTGATTTCAGACACCTAACTCCATTGTCACAAGTGGGAGCTTAGACAGCCCACATAGACAATAAAGCTATCTATGTGCTTCAGATTGCCCTCTAGTGGCTTTTGTGTGAAGAACGCTGGTTTAACAACGGGCAAAATGCTTTAAGCTAAAGCTGGCACTTTCGTTGATCACTTCTATATAAAAGCAATGTCTCCACTTAAGACAAATAATAATGAAAAGCCATGTTCACTAGTCCCGTCCTTTTTTCTTGTTTAAATCATACACTACCACTCAAAGTAGATTCAGAATAAATACCTAGTGTGGATGATCACTCTACTCCAGGTTCTATACAAATCAGAAACTAACAAGCCCAGAAAACTGTTCACCTAGTATTTCATCCAGTTAAACTAGTAAGAACTCATGTTATTGTTTCTCTGAGATCAATAAAACAAGCAATTTTGTAATGGTGTAGAATCATAGAATAGTTTGGATTAGAAGGGACCTTCAAAGGTCATGTGGTCCAACCCCCCCTTCAATGAGCAGGAACATCTTCAACTAGATCAGGTTGCTCAGAGCCCCATCCAGCCTGGCCTTGAATGTCTCCAGGGATGGGGCATCTACCACCTCTCTGGGCAAACAGAGAAATGCATAATTTTCATAAAAAGATTCCAAATTTCAGTTCATTCTCAACAAGTAAACAGGATAGTTTTCACCTCCGGACTCCCTCCCTTTTTTAAAAATAAAATAAAATAAAACCACAAATCCACCCACAACAGCAAAAAACAGACCTATATTAAGTCAGGCATTTTCTTCTTCCATCACCCTGATCACCACAGCTTATTTGTATAAAGATGTCATTTTGATTTACGCTTACCTCTCTGCTTCCAGATAACTAAAGCAAAGAAAAAGACAGCCAAATGTATGACAGTGAAATTTTTAGTAACTAATTGAAAAATATCTAGTGTATCACAGCTATCAGTACTTAGCTATAAATATTCATGATACCTATGTTATTTTAAACACAATGTTTGTAACAGGTTTACATGAAGTTAAAAAAAAAATCTTAGAGCACTTTGTGCATTGGTAAAAATGCTTGTTTGCTCCGGCAGAGGACAGTCTGCTACAGAAAGGTTACAACATCAGAAGAACTAGGCTACTTACTGCCACCAAGCTTCCTAGGAAGTGAAAGCTCGTGGAGAGGATGCATTCAGAATAAATATCTGCAATGCTTCCACATACTTAAGTCAGCATATCCTACCACTTTTCTAGCCACATATCTAGCAGCACTGAGAAAAAGAGCAAGTTTCCTACATAAACCACTGATGGTAGAAGACACATTATTGACTTAAGAATAAATGGTAATCTGTTAAAAGACAAGTATTCTGCAAAACACTGACATTTAGACACATCATATATTTTATAATTGAAGCTCTTAAACATCAAAAGATCCTTTTGTAGACAAAATTTACTATGGCCAGAGAAAATAAAGACAGTATTACCAATACGAATAGTAGCTTTTCCTTTTCGACCACTTCCTAGGACAATAGTTCTTTTCTTCGGTCTAGTTTTCAAAGTATCCTTGGAAGATGGAGATGTCAGCCACTCATACTGTAAATATTGTTTTTTAGAGACAAATAAATTGTTTCAATAACAGATATTTAAAGAGGTGCTCATTCAGGATTAGAAGGGGATTTGTCAGATATATGGAGAACACCGCTAGTTACAGGAAACTTCATAACAAAATGTAAAATTAAGGCAAAACAAAAATCCCACAATGCCCCAATTCAAATATAGGTTCAGTATGGGTCTAAGTGTTACATTATCAGAAAGCGTCCCACGAACACCACCATAATATCCCACCCAAAATCTTCCTTACTCCTGTGCGAAACACTTCTCATTTATAGTAAAAAAAAAAAACAAAACAAAACAAAACAAAACAAAAAACCACCCAAAAAACAACAACAAAGGCATCAGGCATCAATCTTATAAAGGGAAAACTCTGTCTTTTGCTTTTCATTCTCAGAAAGCTGGCTTGCTAGCAATGACTGGCTCAGCCCAAAGTTCTCCAGAGTAATAAAAGCTTCCCAGACATGATTTTGTGTTATCAAGTTAGTATTAAAAAAAACCCTGAGTTTAATATTCACTGCCTATAATGAAAATTCATCCTTACACTGTAAAAGACTCTAAAATTAAGACACAGCGATAATCAAAAGCAATTGCTGTACTTCAAACTTCATTTCCTTACAGCAACAGCTCTACACTTAAAGGTTCCCCTTTGCCTAGTAGAAGTTTTATTATTGCAAGTAGATATTCTTAAGTTAGGCTGTCACTTATTTTTCAGTGTGCATCAAGCTCTAGTTAGTACAAAGCCTAGTGCTGAAACAGGCAAAGGAAATGCAGATGACATTCACACAAAGCTTTTCTCAGACAGCCCTAAACCTCACATAAGAGTACTAGGAACAGTATGCCAACGTTATTCCCACCTAACACACAGGAAAGATTAAAAAAACACTACTGCACTCTAGCTAACCAAGTTTATCATCTGCAATGAAAACTTTTTTTTTAAACTTTGAACACAAATAATCCTTTTATAAGTTTTGGTGGTTCTACAGGTGAATCTAGCTCCTGAGGCAAGTGAATTGTTCATTTCAAACTAAAAAATAGAGTAAAATTGAATTGTAAACTTCTAAGAGCACCTTAATTTTGTTCTACTACACACATAGAAGAGCACCTGTACTACATTAACCTAAAGTTCATCTAGCCCAGTAGTGTGTCTTTTGTCTAGGTGCCTGCTGCTGTTGCACAACACCTAAGTATAAAGATAGCAAACATATTAACAGTGTTGAAAAATTACTAAGTGCTTGAGCTGAGACTATGAAAACAATTTGTTCTATAGACACCTTCAGTGTATTTTCCCTTTAAGTCATTCAGTCTCTCTCAATCTACAGAAACTTTCACCACTTGTTACACCCAACCATATCTACAATTACAATCCACCATATGAGCTACACAGTGCTGCTGGGATAACACAACTTTCCCTTGTTTTACCTGCCCATCAAATTTACAGATACCAGTTAGCAGCAGGCAGCTCTTCTTGCAAACCTGAAAACTCAACTCAGAAGGCAAGAACCTACATGCTATTGAAAAGCAAAGAGAAGCAACCAGTTTTTATGCAGCACAGGAGAGAAGGACTGCTGTGACTGGTGTCCAGTAAGCAAGTGCTGATAATACATTACAGGCCGTTTGTGGCAGCCAAGACATGATCTTTTGTAGTCACGATGGCTTATTATGAGGCCATTCAAAAGCCCACCAAACATCTCTTTCTAGAGCAGCACAGCAGCACCTTAATATACCTCCTGCATAAGCAAAACCATAGAGTTGACACAATAGGTGTCATGATGAGATGGTAGAGAGCGCAGCTCTGCTACTTCTCATATATAAACAAATTCAACACTTCACTGAGTTTTACTCATGAGAATTATGACAGCTAGCCTTTGACAGGATAAAAAGCTGAAACTAAAGGAAGATTAAACTGGAGGCAGTACTAGGGATGATCATCCATGCAACTCTTCCGTTATGTGTGGTTGAGACATGGTATGAGTTAGGCCACTTGCTGCAAGAGTAAGCGACAGATCAGTTTCACTCAGGAAATTATATGTTACATCTTGTATTCAAGAAGTCTCTGCACATAGGCTAAATTTAGTCCAATTGATTCTTCATTTTCTATCAATACGAAATCCAGATCTCTAGCAACTAGAATAGTAAAACAAAAACATTCCCAACTAAATTAATTAATTAATTATTTTCCTACTAAACTAAATAATTTCACTTGTTTTCTTCACTACAAAAAACAGACCAGCACACCCTTTTAAAACCTGGCAGGTTTGGAGGCAGTACAGAGATGACAAAAGGAAGCAATGTAGATGTTAACTTACTGTATTCTGTTTAACAAGCTTAAGGTACAAGAAACAAACACCACTTCTTTAAATTTGTAAACTTAGCCTGTAATGGATCCTCCATTTAAAAAAATCATGAAAAATACCTGAAATTTTTCTATTATGCTAAAACTTGTTAAAAATAGAAAGAAACAGAGCGTTACTTACATCCAGAATTCAGAATGTCATTAGGATTCTTCTACATACACTCTTAAATTGTTTTTACTTAGTATGGTATTGCTTTTAAATCATATGGCTGAATTTTTACTACTGACAGAATGAAGACACAACTCCTTGCAGTTCTTTCTGCAACGGAGCTTAATGACCAATTGTTTGTCTTCATTAATACCTCTGACTACGTACAAATTTATTCCCTGAGTTTTGACTCCTTATTTAAAACAAAACAAAACCAAAACAAAGCACAAAATGACACACCACCAACACCCACACGCAACAAAACAAAACTCTGCATGGTTGACTTTCAATATAGAGCACATCAAGACACTGCCTCAAAGAAACTCAACTGTTTTTCTGTTCGTAATATCCAGGCTTCTGTAACTGGGCTGAAAATCAACTGTGAATCCCAGATTGGGGTAGTAAACGTTTCAGTTTCAAAAGAACATCAACCTCATCAAATGTTGGTGCTGATCTTGGTAAACAAGTGGATTTTTCTCATTAAATGGATATCCTGGTTTTATTACATGTTAAATCTTAAATTAGATAAGAAATAACGCAGAATGCCCATTACAATATCACATTGCTGCTAGTATTTTTAGTTTTTCCTTTCATAGTGTTTTGTTTTTTAAACTGCTTAAGAGTCAGACTCCTGTTTATAACTAAAATAGCTTTTCAGATTCATTCTGAACAGTTTTTAAAAAAATGCAATGGCAGTTACAATGAAAACTCCAAACTCATTCTAAAATGACTAAGACATACCTCTGAATTAGAACTATTTCCATTCATAAGAACTCTTTCAATAATGTTTTTCATCATAACGTGATCTAGAATGAATTAAGATATCTTCTTAAGAATTTCCTGTATGAGACAAGTATTTATGCAAACAACCAGGTAACCGAACAAACAGTACACACTACCAATCCTGTTCCCTTCCCCCACTATAAAAATGTTTAGCGAAATACTGCTGCAGGTTTTTTTCTTAAAAGTGGTTCATTTCCCCCCCCAGAGTTACTGAAAAACAAACCAACCAACCACAAAGAGGTCAAAGGTAGATACAGATACATACCAATTAATGGATTCCTTCTTATGTCAAGTACCACTAACGTTGTATTAGTTTGAAGAGCATCTAATAATGACCTTGCTCCTTCATTGGACAGTCCACATTGCTGCAAATCAAGTGCTAAAATGTTTAAGGAGGTAAAAAAAAATATTCAGTGGTGTAACCTGTAGTCAATACCTAATACAATTAATCCACACCTGCTGAAAACCTCAATTTCATGGAACATGAGGCATGAAAGGAGAGCACATGATGATAACAGCCAAGTGCAAAAACAAGAATACTACTTTCAGAGAAGAAAACTAGAAATTTAAATCAGTATTATGGAATCAACATTAAGAAATAATGACTAAACAACTGCAAAAGAAGGAATATAAAAATCACAGTTAGGTCATTGTTCTTGACAATTCCTAGTAGACATAAAATTCACAGGGACCAATTAATGCAATTACCCAAGGCAGCATCATATGTGCAAACACAACTTACGTCTAAAAGTTTGAGTCAATGCTTCTAGAATTTCATTGCTTGCCCACATCAGTAAATTACATGGTCATCATGAAATGGTACTATAATGGCTCTGGCATTTACTTAATGTCATGCATGCACAGTCTCACAGAATGGTTTAGGTTGGAAGGGACCTCCAGAGGTCATCTTGCCAAATCCACCTGCTCAAGCAGGCTAACTTCAAGCCACTTCGTCCATATCATGTCCAAACAGCTCTTAAAGACATCCAAGGATAAAGACTCTACAACGCCTGGCAACCTGCACCAGCGTTCAGTCACCCTCACAGTAAGAAAGTGTTTTCTGATGTTCAGGAGGGAACCTCCAGTGTTCCAGTCTGTATCCACTTCATCTTGCTCTGTCACCAGGCACCACTGGGAAGAGCCTGGCTCTATCTTCTTTACAGCCACCCTTCAGATATTTGTACGCCTTGATGAAACTTGCAATGAGCCTTTTCCAGGCTATACAGTCCCAGCTCCCTCAGCCTGTCCTGAAATGAGAGTTGCTGTAGTCCATCATCTTAGTGTCTGTTCACTGGACTCTCTCCAGTAGCTCTAGCTCTATCCTGTACAGGGGAGCCCAGGTCTGGCCTCACCAACGCTGAGCAGAGGGGAAGGTCTCCTCCCTCAACCTGCTCGCAAGTCTCTGCCTAAAAAAGCCCAGGATACCATTTGCCTTGTTTGCCACAAAGGCACTTTCTTGGCTCACAGTCAGCTTGTCCACCAGGATCTCCAGGACCCTTTCTGCAAAGCTGCCTTCCAGCCACAAAGGCCCCAGCATGTTCTGGTGCATGGAATTATTCCTGTCCAGTTGCAGGACTTCGCACTTCCTTTTGTTAAACTTCATGACATTCCCATCCCATTTATCCTGCCTGCTGGAGTCCCTCTGGATGGCAGCACATCCCCACCTTCCCGGGATCCAAGTAAGGCTGACTGGCTTCTAGTTCCCTGGGTCCTTCTTCCAAGCCTTCTTGAAGACAGGAGTGACATTCGGTGTCCTCCAGTCCTCACACACCCCTCCCAATCACCAAGACCCTTAAAAGATCATTGAGTGGCCTCAAAATGACACCAGCCAGCTCCCTCAGCACTTGTGGATGCATCCAGCCAGGGCCTATGGACTTCTCTATGTCCAGTTTGCTCAAGTATTCTCTAATCTGACCCTCTTCCATCACTACGCATGTTTTTTGGACACCTGGCTCAAACTATAAAACAATTGCAATAGGTAAGTATTTGACTCCATGTACAGAATGCTATGACTTACACCATCAACATTAGTCATTTTGTACAGCTACACTGTAGAACAAATTACCTCTCCAAAATATTAGAGGACAATACTAGATGACACAATAGTATTCGAACACTTTGGCAATTCAAAAGAGGAGGAGAAATTTCTTTTGAAAAAATATCACTCTTTCCTATCCTAAAGAGTGAGTTACTCTTCTGGCTACATTTGCTGTAACTGACAATTTTAAGTCTTCTGCCTGCCACTACTATATTTTAAGAGTCAATATTTCACAGTACCTTTTAGCCAAAGGTCCTCTCCTAGACAGTCTGCAAAGGCACTTGCTCCTCTATCTCCAACAAGCATGTTGCAGTTGAAAGTAATCCGCCTCAAGCCAGTCATATAGTCAAGGTCAGGTCTCCTGTAACGTAGGCTTTCAGCCCAAGCTTCACTGTGTCTTTTCATTGCCTGGTGCTTTGCAAACAAATGAGCTGTTACCACGTGCAAAGGCAAAGCCATTATTGATGACAAGATCCAAAGTTACCTTTGTTTGTAACTAATGTTTAATGGCTTTAGTGCTGATATAAGAAACATAGTTATACCATTTCTGAGTTCAAGAAATACAAGACATTTTTAAACATTACAGTTAAGTCATGTTTGTTCTGATCATCCAATTTGCAATGCAAATTATTAAATATGGCTACAAAACACCTTATTACCTTCTTTTGGCAGACAGTTTCAACACATCTTGAATTGGAAATACACACTAGGAAATTATGTGCTTTCATGCAAACCAATGTTAACATTAATTAGAATATTATACTAGTCACAAGCTTACGAATCAGTTAATCAGTAGCTTCTAAACTGTAAACTCAATTATTCTTACCCAATGCTTAAGAATACTTAAGACATTTTTCAAAATCTGTGACAATGAAATAAGCACTCCCCGAAACAGGTGTCAGACATTTACAGCCCTAATCCTTACATAAAGAAAACACATCAATCTGAACTGTTATTTGTTTAACTAATGTTTACTAAGAAACACCATATTTAAATCCCACACCAGTAGACTAGGCTACTTTAGGCATACAAAGTCAGAAATTTCAGGCCTATTCACATATGCTGCTCACAAAGTACTTTGATGGACTTAGAGCTTGCAAGTAAGATTAAAAAATTAAATGTATTTAAGTTCTTGTGAACATTTGGTTCTAAGAAAGGTGATTAAATTACCTTTAATACATTTGCTATATGTTCTGCCCCTCGCCATGTGAGGCTACATCCTGTGAAGTTTACATATTTGATAGTAGCTGAATTCTTTACACTCTGACAGATTGCTGAAGAAAACAAAAGCATGCACATTATCTGCACACATCACAGCCAGATCATCAGAACACATTTTTCACTGCCATATTAAAAAATTGAATCAGCTTTAATAAGCAAAAGCCTTGACAAAGAACCAGTGTTAAAATACAAAGCGTATTTTAAATACATTTAAAGTGTTCTAAGATTATGTATTTCAAGCGCAAGTGTTTAGCAAAGACTATTTGAACAAGCTGGAACACATTTTATTTCAGTTCACTTACGTAAACAGGAATAAATCAAGAAGGAGTTAACCTCAAACAAGTATTACCACTGATGTTTTAGGTAAAAGTATAAAAATTATTATAAAGTAGTATGGCTATTTACTAGCACCAAGGGAAGAAATTCAAGTCTTGTTAAGTCATGTAGAATAAAGTGAACATTGTTATTTCAATCACTACAGACAAATCTAAAACAGGAATGGAAAGAGTGAAAAACTTACTGACCTGTTTAAAAGACTACATAAGAGACAAGATTATTGACACATTTTTCACTCTGAACTTACTTTCTAATCCTCCATCTCCAATTGGACAGTGGGCTAAAGAGATACTCTCCAGAGATGAAGCCGCAGCCAAGCCCTTCAGAATATAAACAATGTTTGTTAACTGGCTTGAAAAGCAAAAATACAGAGAAAAGACCAAGTCACCCAAACTGCTCAGAACTCCTTGTGCTCCCTACAAGAAACTCTCTAGGGGGCTAAGGGGAAGGTCAAAACAAGTGAGTAAGTTCATTTCTTTAGCACAGGAGGAGCAGTAGCCTATGGTCAACAAGCAGTAACCTAATTTCCTAGAAACCACTCACTAGCAAACTGGAGAGTGTTCCAATAACACATCTTGAAGACTGCTTTTATCTCCTCGGTGTCCCACACCTTCCTTCCGCCAAGTATATGCACAGTAGTTTTGGTCATAAGTTACACACCCCAAACACACCAGAGAACTTTCTAGTAAGCCTTGATGAATCAGAGTAAGGGCAAGTTATGTGATTTTGACATATTCAGCAAGACTAGGTTGTACTAAATGCCTCAGTAGAATCATTTATATAATAGATAACACTAAGATATCTTAAAATAGGAACATCCTCCTCTGTGACAAATATTTATAAAATTCAGTTGCTACTTCTCTACATTCTAAGCATATTTTCCATTTATTTGTATACTAATATATTCTCACCTTTGTTAAAAGTATTAGATCTCTCTCCCTCAGAAGCAAACCCTGCAGTTCTAAATTTTTTAGTACATCTGATATACTGAGGCAGCCTTTGACAGCTTTGCATAGTTGGCCAGCCAAGTCTTTTGATCGAATTGCTGGAATTCTCCTTCTAAAGTAAGTTTTACATCTTTCAACACCTAGTAAACAATAAAAATTACACATCAGTAAAATCCAGTCTCTATTGACTTAAGAGCAATTATAATCATAGCTTGTTTTTTGTCTGCCTTTCTTAAATAGAAATAACTCGTTAGGTATTACAATTCTTCCCCCCACATCACACAAATCACACAAAAAAGTTATGTAATAAACTCTAACATGCATAAAATAACATAGTTAACTTTTATAGCCATCACTACAGACCTGATTCTCCAATACCCTGTTGATGCAAACTTCTTATTCCAATAGAAGTCAGAGTCTTATTATGCCTGATAGCACTCAGAAGTGGTGCCCAGTCAGCAGCTTTGATGCGATCTACAATTAGATCAAGGGCACGCTGGGTGAGGTTAGCCTTCACAGCTTTCAGTGGGACAGAGTTTTGAAGAGCACAAAGATGTTCATAATGTGAGTAGAAATCCAGCATGCACTCTCTTCTCATCTTGACTGACTCAAACATTTCTTTTATGTGGTGTCTCTCTAAAATAAGGGAGGAAAAAAAATATAAACTTTTCCCAATGCATAACTGATTTTACAACAGTCTCAATTTAACATGCATACCCAAAACATGAATATGTTCGTGCATGTTGTATAGCATTTACATGTCTTCAATGTGGCAGCTAAAACACTGATGTTTTGTGATGCTCACTACCTGTGTAAGTACAGGTGAATGAATAAAGGGGTGAAAGAAAAAAAAGAACAACCCTACATTTTTTATTCCCCCACACAGACAGGTGTACCCAAAATACACAAGGCCCAATATTCGAGCACTAACTTCTGTAAAGTTCTTGTTTTCCTCTTAAAATTTAATTCTGTAGTGTCAGGGTCTGCAGACTCCTGAAGGCCTTGGAAACTCCCTGACAACATAAAGGGATACAAATAGCTATTCCATAGAGAACTAGTTATAAGCTTCGCTGCTACTTCAATCAAAAGTCTAAATTTTCATAATACAGAATAAAATGTGTGTTTTCATGAATACTTTTGCTATTGCATACATTATATACTTATCCCAGTAAATTCAGGAAAGCACTTTTCAGGCCTAAGTTTTTGTTGCACATTAGTACCCATGTAGCAAAACACTAGTAACTTCCATGTAGAATCTCTAAATACTGCTGTGGCACTGTTGTTAAAAGCTGTTAAAACTCATTCCATTATTTCAACAGGAATATTTGTCAATATATTTAGAGGATCCATTTATTTATCTATTTATTACACAAGACAGCGTTAAGTATCCCACACAGATATCAAACATTGTTCGCATTGCAAACATTTTTTTCATATTGTTAAAGATTAGAAAACTTCAGCCAATCTTCTGAAACGCTTCGTATGTCAATGTGGGACAAGAATTATTCAATTGAGGGCACCCATTTGTAAGTACATAATTTAGGAAAAAAAAAAATACTATTACTAGTATTTGGATGACTGAAAATAATAATAATAGGAGTAGAAACTCCAATAATACCTCCTTTACACCCTTTTATTTATTTTAGCTGATTTACTAGCATTAGCTAATGACCACACTGTGGCCATGGAACAGAAATTACTACATTATAATCCAACACTTCAGCTTCAGAAAGTGACCACCAATCACAAAGCACGACTGACTTCAGGTTATGTATCAATGTGCAACATATTCGCCTGTTATCTCCCAAGCTCAAGCAATAGTCTTTCACAGTGGCTTTCATTGCAACACCTGAACATCACACCTCTAACTGAAGTAAAGAATGGAGTTCCTGGCATTAGCACTAAAGTTCAGCCCAACTGCAGGTAGAAAGGAAAAGGGTCGAACTATCAGAGCCACAACTTCCAATTAAGAAACAACTATGTAAACTAGGACTCTCCTGCATGGAAGTTAGTGCATCCGACACAATCCTACAATATCTTGACTGGCTCTGAGAACGTACACAGGGCACAACTATTTATGATCTCTTTCAATACAGAAGCAAGAAGACATCAGAACGTAGCAGCTGGTGACAGAGAAAAAAAATAACAAAGCACATAGTTAAACTGAGAAATCCCATTCCATGCTAAGAGTTTTTAGAAAGCCATAAGTTTCTAGAGATTCAAAAAGAGCAGGGCAAATTAAAGGGGGACAAAATAATTCCATACAAGACCAACCACCACAGAAGCAACGGCCATGCCCTGCATCTGGAACAGCAAGACATATACGGGGAGCTTTAGTAAGCGCTTACTCTCTGCTTATACACTTCACTGAGCACGGCCTGCTGCTCTGCTTGGGCTAAACATTTTATTTGACCTGTTGGACCACTGCATTTAAGTACATAACAGAGGATACATTGAACCAAATACACAATCCTGGTTATAACTAAGGTAAAATGGATTGTTCACGTTTTTTCCACCCAATATCACCACACACTCAGGGAACTACGTCAGCACTCCCCTGCCCCAACGAAGTACTCCATAAACCCGGCAGGACCCGCGGACTGCGCGGCTCGCCATGAGCCGCAGGGACACGAAAGACGCGCCCGGGAGCGGTGGAGCGGCCCCGTACGCATCCCACCCATACCGGACGGCGCCTCATCCAGCCCCCGCGGACTCGCAGCTGGGCCCCCATCCCCCGCTCACTCCTCAGCCGCGGCACGGACACAACTGCGCAGGAGTTACCCGCCCTCCACCCCAGCGCCCCGGCCCCAGCCCGACGCCGAAGCCTGCACGCCTCGGCGGTGACCCCGCACCTCCTCCCGGGGCCGCCGCCCGCGCAGCCGCCGCCGCACGGCGCTCGGTGCTCANGCCGCAGAAATGCCCCTGCTCAGGGGCGGGGAAAAGTGTAAAACACGCCTTTCTCCCTCATCCCCACAGAAGCGTAGTGTGTCCTTAGAGCAGAGCTAGGCAGGAGGGATCTGAAAACAGCAGAGGTTTTAGACAGAAATGTCATAGCTAATCAGAAATTACTGTTTCCATAAATGCTTTAAATGTGGTTCTAGGGTGATAGGAGGAACAGAAGTGCATTAGAAACCCCTAGGCCTAATGTAATAAGAGTAGGTATAATGTAACAGGAACTTAATAGAGAAACAACAGCTCTGTGGAGCCTGGACAGGAGGCAAAGCGGGATGTCCTTGGTCTGCAAGCTGGGAAAGCAGAATGTTCCACTAGATGAAGAAAGAGCTATGTCACTTTCGCTGAGTAGTAGCACGAAACGACAACACACGTGCTCAAGAAATTAGGTCAAGAAGCTGACACTGGGGGGGCACCAGGCTGTGAAGACCCCCAGGGGCCGCTAGACAGTGTCGAAGAGACTGGAATACCAAAGATGGGCCACGGGCAAAGGGCCTGATTATGTAAATAATCCATGTTTAATGCACGAACTGAGAGGTAGAAACAAATTAGTAAGCAATTGGTGTGTGTAATAAATGCCAAGAAGTGTGAGTTATGTGAACACTTGATTAGAGGAATGATCCTTTGAGTGTCTGGCACACTGCAATGAAAGTGCCTGCTTTTTAAAACTTTCAAAACAAAGCTTTCAAAACAGTCTTTTTGCCGACTTTTCGATATCAAGAGGAATGCAGACACACTGTCCTTCAGTGTGTTATTAACACTGTAGCTTTACTGCCAGCAGAGTACGCATAAGGAGCTGTATAGATACTGAAACATGTTGAATTAGGGCAGAAGCTGCAGTCAGCTGGTCTTGGGAGTCTGAGGGAGAGTAGACAAATTCCTCTTTCACCCCTACATTTGTCATTACTTTGCTAGGTTACATAGACAACTTCAGTTTAGATCAGGAAGTTCTGTCTAACAGTCAGTGGAGAACATTACAAGATGGGCCATTTCAGGCAAAATGACTCAAATGTGGTCCATGCGGTTCGTTCACAGACAGGGACCAGAACTACTTAAGAAAGTAATTACCGTAAATTGATGACTAAGAACTATTTGGTTATTTAAAAAGTTATGCTTCTAGTCTGCTTATAGGCAGCAGGATTTAAACTCTAAAGCTGGGCAAACTCCATAGAAATTAAACAGGTAAAAGCTCCTAGAACATTATGAGAACATTGTATGTTCACAGAGATGTAATATTACACACTGTCTTTAACATCAGAAGCAACTGAAGTAGCCTGAGTGCTACAATCAAGTGCGCCAGAACAAGAATTATTTCAGCAAGTTTGAGGTCACCGTCTGTACAAGTTGTCTCACTATGACATTTTGTGAATCCAACATAAAAGACAAGGGACACAGCACCGTAATCAGCCAAATGGCAACAGCAAGTTTTCATTTCCTGACTGCATGACAAAATATTTCCAGTGCTTGTTATAACTCTGAGTTTCACAGACATAAGCAAAATAAAATATAAATATTCTCAAGTATCTTCACTTTTAAAGATTTGCTGTTTGTGTTACATAGTTTTAACAGGTAGGAACTTAACAAGTGGGGACTATTTCCCTGACAGTCCACATGCATTTCAAATGTTCTCTTTGATTAATATGTCCATAATCACTTTTGTGCCTTTTTTTTTTTAATTCCTTTACTCATCTGATTTCTCTGGACAGTCTTTCAGTCAGGATTTTACTCTTGTATAGGGTGACATCCACAAACCATCTTTTATCTACAAATCAAAGGTGTACAATGGTAACCACATCTTCTAAAATCACATAGGGGTGTAATTTTTAGGCATGTCCCTATTTACTTTGGAAAATGAATGTAATATGATTGATATGATATTTCAGAACTAGTAACTTGGAATTCTGTGTGTGTAAAGCTGTGTGTTGTGGTTTAACCCCAACTAGCAATCAAAACCATGATAGCTGCTTACTCACTCCCCCCACACCTCCAAGTAAAAGAGATAATTGAAAGAGGATAAACTCATAGATTGAGATAAAAACAGTTTAATACTACTACTACTACTATGCTGTATAAAATGAAAATAGAATATAAATTAAAAGATACTCAATACAATTCCTCACAGACTCCATCTGCACTGAGCCACCAGTCCCAGGAAGAGACAGAGCACCCTGGTCCCAAACAGCTCATCCCAGGGAAGAGAGAGAAAAGACCAAAAAGGCATAAAGGCAAAAAGCTGAACTAAAGGAACTGCTGAATGGAACTCAGCCGAAATGGAGCTGAACCGTAATGGGTCTCCCCAGCTGGAAAACACGACTCTCACTAAATACGAAGCATGACGCTCATGTCATGGAATATTCTCATTGATCAGCCTGGATGTCAGTCAAGGTCTGTCCCATCCATGCCCCCCTTCCGAGCTGCCTCACGCCTCCAGACATAGAGCCCAGAAAGACCTTGGCTCCTGGACAACAACTAAGATAGCAGTAAGTTTTCACATTGTCTTTGTTCCAGCTGCAAGATACTGGAAAGTTACTTGGAGAAAAATATTAATTCGGTCTCGGGGTGTTACCTTCTTGTTCTCAAACTAATCCAGACAATAACTATGGTAGCAGCAGAGCAGGAAAGTTTCTAACTGCATGAAGAACATTAACTCAATTTCACTTAAACCAGCACACTGTGAAAAGTAGAAAGCATCTGTGAAGATTCCAGCATGGACAGACCTGGTGTTTGCAGACATTATATATTGGAGACTCTCCAGCCTTGCATTTTGTTATCAATTTCAATGTTAATTATGCTGTTGACTGTAAGGACTGGGATTTCAAGAAGAATTTTAAATCACAGCAGTTCTGTCACTGCCATGTGAATGAAGCAAGAAGCTTATCTGTATGCAATTGATTAGTCATGTGCTGTGCACCAAGAATAAGCCTGAAATAAAAACAAGATGAAGACTGATTAGACTGTTAATATAGCTTTTGCTGTCTTGTGGCATGTCAAAATTATTATCCATGTTCTGTATTGGATATAGCCTTGAAACAACCACAGTAGATTTCTAAAACTGCAGGCTGCATAGATCATAATTAAGTTATAATTAAAACGGAGTTTGTCAGTAAATAACCATATCTAAAGCCGAAATTTATTATATTGCAGAGAAGCTGCTGCAAGCTGTTCCCTACCAACCTTTGTTTTCTTTAGAAAATAATGCCAAACATCCCTTTCCTCAGCATTTGATTCATTGATTTTGCTTTGCATCCTATTTAGTCCTCTGAAGTTTAAGGTGGTTTTTATTTTTAATGTCTTATTTTTCTAAATCAAATTTTGATACACGTAACACATCTGCCAAAAGGGCTGGATACTGAGAAAGTGTCAGAAGTATTCTGTGTATATGAGTCATTGTGTACGCTCTAAATTCAGGCTTTATGCAGCAGGCAGCTATAATATGTGTAATGATGAATGTATATTTGATGTCTTATATTTTGTAATTGGGACTATAGCCACTACTTGCTTTTCCAGTCAGAGACAGTTCCTGTTACTGTTTAGATCTTAAAAAAATATGAAATTATTTGGTGAGATACCAGATGTCTCTGCTCTAGAGAACAGCCCCAATACGGACCCAATTCTGTCACTTTAGCAAATGATGTCTTCTTCACCAGTCATCATTTTGCTGAATCCGTTGAACTAATTCTTGTTCTCACTGTTGTCCTCCTGTGTCTTTCTGGGCCGTATGTTTTTCAGATTTTGTTTGTTTGTTCAATGTATACTAATTATTATTTTTATCTGATTTAACACTACAAACATTTGTCACTCTCACACCATAGCCAGTGTTAAGCTTTCTTAGAGGCATCAGGGAATAAAAACAGGGCTGTGCACTCTATGCTGACTGTGGGTGGGCAGCAGAAATTTCCTCTTGGCTTTATGAGGACATCTGGCAGGTATCCTACTTGGTTGGTGTTCTACAGAATCGCTTATTGCATAGTATGTGTTAAGGAACAAATTAACATTAAAAAAAAAAAGCCACAATAAAACCAAAACACAATTCCTGTATCTAGCCTCTTAAAGTCTGCTTCTACAATAGCTAGCCATTTTCCTCAGTTGTGCAGAATGCCAGCTGGCACTGAATGCTAAGTGGCAAATGGACAAAACCAAAATTTCCAAAACTATTTGAAAAAGATTTAAGAGCTGCTGCTAGGGCACTTCTTCATAGCTTTTGTGCAGAAGCCTGAGAGGATCCTTTGTTGCTAGGTGGCAACATTCCTCAAGCAAACGATGTATGGGTAGAGCATGTAAATGTTTTGCTTAAAGCAACGAGGAAGTAATTATTTCGTTGTGTCATCATTAGACAGCTTTATCCTACTTTTATTGGAAGCTCATGATTGCTTAATGACAAGTGCACAGTGTTATTTATTATTTATATTATACTGCAGCAGGACACGGTCTTTTAACACACACAAAACATTCCTTGGATTAGCACTCATTTTTGTAGACTGGGAGCTCCAAGTCCATTGGATGAAGCCTGAATGCAAAGCAGTTGTTCAGTGGAAATTTTTTTTCCCTTTTGTCTACCACCTGCTTGCTTTTTGTTCTCAAAAGCTAGGTTTCTAGCCTGCAGTATGATTTTGTTATTTCTTTCAGTCTCACTGTCAGATATGTACAAAAAAAGTTTCTGTATTTTTGTCTCTCATCTTATTTTTTTTTTTAATGTTTCTAGTTTTCAAAAATGCTGTTTAACAAAACCAACCATCTAGGTACAAGAGTCTTATTCCCCCCAAAGTTGTACTGAAAACTATCTAAGATCAATTCTGAAAGTCATGGATTGTTATATATTTAACAGGAAGCCACAATGAAAAAAATCACCCAGAAAATTAAATGCCCAAAAGTTAAGAAATGACTAAATAATGAGTGTGGAGGTTATAGAAAGTATGAACAAAAATAGCAACATCATTTACTGTGCGCTGATACATATGATATACTAAATAAGATATATATGTATATATTACATAAATCATATTGTATATGGGAAAAAATATATAACATGTATATGTAGAATTAAATACAATTGTACATATAAGATTATAAATTAAATATATAAAATAAGTGAAATAGCATTTTTTTTTTCTGCTGAAAGAGATAATTAAGTACGTAAAATTTATAATTTAATGAATACATAAGAAAAAAATCCACCTTTATCTAACTGTCCTTGACCTTAATTTCTCTCCTAGCTTGGAAACTATTTCCTAGGCCTCATTGCACAGAGTTAGTCACGCTGTTTTGATGCACTACACAGACCTGCACAGCCTGAGCTGCCAGAGTAAGTTATAGTAACAGTAGTAATCACTATGTGCTAATTTTGAAATACATATTAATTTTAAATACCAATGCTGAAGAAAGACAGAAAGCATGGTTCTTCATTAGGGTATCTTTCAGATGTGCTTTCTATCTGCTGATGAATCATATGCATTACAGCAGACTCATCACAGATTAAATGGTTGAAAGGAGGAATATTGGCTGTCTGCAGGCCAGCTTTGAATATTAATGTATAGGATGGTATTGCAAGGGTATCCTAATGCCTTAAGAATACAGAATTTTCCAGACAGAGCATCTCCCAAGAGGCATAGACAGGAACCAGGACAGCCAGGTGGCTACTGTACTTGGCACAGCTGCTGAGCAGCCAGGTATTCCTGCTGAATGCCAGCACACCTTGGCCTGAGGAAGAGCAGGAAATGGCAGCTGCTGCACAGGATGAACCAGAATATGGTTCTTACACAGCTTTCATTTCCAGGCCCGTGCTTAGCTATACAGGGTAAGAGAATCATAGAATCATAGAATCATAGAACAGTTTGGGTTGGAAGGGACCTTCAAAGGCCGTATAGTCCAATCCCCCCTGCAATGAGCAGGGACATCTTCAACCAGATCAGGTTGCTCAGAGCCCCATCCAGCCTGGCCTTGAATGTCTCCAGGGATGGGGCATCTACCACCTCTCTGGGCAACCTGGGCCAGTGTTTCACCACCCTCAGTGTAAAAAAATTCTTCCCCATGTCTAGCCTGAATCTCCCCTCCTTTAGTTTAAAACCATTACCCNCAATCTTTGATCCACCAGTAGCCCCAAGTCCTTCTCTGCAGGTCTGCTCTCAAACCCTTCATCCTCCAGCCTCTATTGATACCATGGATTACCCTCACCCAGGTGCAGGACCTTGTTGAATGTCATGAGGTTCACATGGGCCCGCTTCTCAAGCTTGTCCAGCTTCCTCTGGATGGCATCCTGTCCCTCAGGCATGTCAACTGCACCACTCAGCTTGGTGTCATCCGCAGACTTGCTGAGGGCACACTCAATCCCATGTCTGTGTAATTAGTGAGATACTAAACAGTACTAGTCCAAATACAGACCCCTGAGTGACACCACTTTTCACTGGTGTCCATCCAGGCATTGTGCCATTGACCACTACCCTCTGGGTGTGACCATCCAGCCAGTTCCTTATCCACTGAACCTGTCCAGCCGTCAAATCCATATCTCTCCAATTTAGAGAGAAGGATGTTGTGGGGGACCGTGTCAAAGTCTTTACAGAAGTCCAGATAGATGATGTTCATAGCCCTTCCTTTGTCCACTGATGTAATTACTCCATCATAGAAGGCCACTAGGTTTGTCAGGCAGGACTTGCCCTTGGTGAAGACATGCTGCCTGTCTCGAATCACCTCCCTGTCCTCCGTGTGCCATAGCAGAGCTTCTAGGAGGATCTGTTCCATGATCTTCTGAGGCAGAGAGGTGGGGCTCACAGGCTGCTAGTTCCTGGGGTCCTCCTTTCTACCCTTTTTAAAAATGCGTGCAATGTTTCCCTTTTTCCAGTCACCAAGGTCATCACCTGACTGACATGACTTGTGAAGTATCATGGAGAGTGGCTTGGCAACTACATCAGCCAGTTCCCTCAGGACTCTGGGATGCATCTCATCAGGTCCCATAGACCTATTCAGGTTCCTTGAGTGGTCATGAACTAGATCCTCACAGTGGGAGGGACTTGGATCCCCCAGTCCCTTGCAGTTCATCCACTTGAGAGGTGTGGGAGGAGAACTTGCAAACAAGTTGTTGAGTACCTCAGCCTTCTTGTCCGTTGTTACCAGTTTGCCAGTCTTGCTCATCAGGGGGGCACACTTCCTTTGACCGTCCTCTTCTGGTTGACATGCCTGTAAAAGCCCTTCCTGTTCTATTTCGTATCCCTTGTCAAGTTCAACTCTGGCTGCACCTTGGCCTTCTCGACCCCAACTCTGCACAACTGGGCAGTGTCACTACTCTTCCCAGGACACCTATCCCTGCTTCCACTGCCTCTGGAAGAGACCTAAATCTTGGATTAAAAGTCAGTGAAATTGGATTAATTCATCAAATATGTAGTGCATAATCAGCAATAATAGATGTATTTCTTCTGTTCAGCTTTCCATCATTAGTAGTTTAATCACTTCTGACATTTTACTCAATCTATAATGACTTCTTATTTTCTGTTAATGGCAAGTCCTCATGTGACATTAAATGAAGCTTGCTCAGACTCAGAATTTTTGCATATCTGTATAGTTTTTATTGTGTCTTTGAGAGATTTTCTATCAGGGTATTTCACAGACCATTTTATATTTCTAGATACAAGTTCTTTTTAAAATGAGAGAACTAAAAGATCAACCTTATTTTTCACTTGAAGTGAAGTTTGAATGTGTATTTTATTAGAATGTAGAAGGCCTTTATTAAAAGTTTGTAACAAAAAACATAGAAATTCAGAACTTATTTAGACAATATTGCCTAGTATTCTGCAACTTCATGAAAACAATTAGAAAGTCTTTATTATTTTGTACTGAGGTAATATTATCTACATATTTTGCTAGATAATTTATAATTTCCCAAAGATGAACTAAAATTTAATCTTAGTAAGTTTTTTTTCACCGTTTTCTGGATACCATTCTAGATTTGCATCTAAATATTCAAGTTCAGAAAATGTGTATGTAAAGCTTTAGATCAGGATCTTTTGGGAGACAACACACTACAAAATCTGGGTTATGATCTATTTTCGCAACAGTATTCCATCACATAATCCCATTACACTACAAGTTATATTGTCTTAAATAATTCAGCTGCATTGGAGGCCATTTTTTGAAAATTTTTTATAAAATCCAGTGAAAGGGAAGGAACATGTTTTTCTTGTTTAAATCAAATTCTACTCTTTCTCACAAGTATTAAAATTGCCCTAAGTTAGAAATTTCTTTTAAGTTGTTCTTTCCATGAAGCTTACCAACTTCCAAAAGAAAGTAAATTCTCAAAGTAAATGACTCTTTTAAATTAAAGATATCTACTGGGTTTTTAAAAAACACCTTTTGCACCTGTCATCTGAGAAAAATGTTTGACTAGTTCATTATACACATTAATGTCTCCCAAAATATGCAAGGCCTAAGTACCAAAACCACAGAAATTCATTCCACCTCATAAATATCTTGCCCAATCCACTGAATCAGGCACTGAAGTTACTAAAATGCAAAAAAAGAAACTGCTAACTTACTAAAAGTTATAAAAATATAAAAAGAAAAGTTTGATAATTTTGTAACACCAAAAAGAAAAAATTAAATATATAAAAGGATCTTTGGGGTTTTACAAAGCCAGTTTTATTTATCAATAAAAAAGTAGTTTAACTTTTACAACATATAAGACATACAAGCTGTAAAAGAATGAACTTGCCTACTTTTAACCCAAAATGAATAAATTATAGACTATATTGTAATGACAAGGACAGTATTACTTCCAAATACATTCCTCAGAGAATGCTCTGTTCTTCAGAATGAAAAATTTATTTCACTTCATGAGAGAAGGATACCAGAGGAGGAAAAGTTTTTTAGCACCTGTCTTTGAGAAAAGTAGACCTCAAGACTGATGGTACTGTACAAGACAGTATTTTGAGGAAAGAAAGTTCTGCAAATGTGGTATTTAGTGCATAATAGTTCTGCATGCACTTGGGCAACCACCATCAGGATTTTTTAAACTGTAACCGTATCCCTGATGAGGCTTATCTTCTCCAAACTGAAGTCCTGGTCCTTGTAATTTTTTCTTGCAAATAAGCTGTTCCACAACATCAGTGTTACAGTTGCCCTTCTCTGAGCTTCCTCTTAACCCCTCTGCATCTTTCTTAGATGCAGAAAACAGAACTGGACACGGTACCCACAACCCACAGGCTCACCAAGGTTTTGACCACAAGGAGATACCTCTGACCTGTTTCCACAACCCTTTTGGTGGTTGCCAACACACTGCTGTATTTTCAGCTGCAAATGAGCACTGGGCCAGTGATTCCAGAGGTGACGGTGGTGACTCCCAGAACTCCCTCCTCACCTGTAAGTTTGAGTTAAGTATTACAAAAGCATTTAATTGCACGCTTAATGTATCTCTCATTCTGACTAGAATCATGTTTTCCGTACTGAATTTTCCCATGCTTCCTGAGACAAAAATAAAAGCCCATGAGTACTACTTTTAAAGCAGAGCACAGAATAGGAAATACCTTTTCTGTGATGGTCTGCATCCTTGGCTTACACTTTGTGGAGAGCCATTCAAGTTCAGCCCTACTGGTTTTGCAGAAGGAAGAAAGAGAAAACGACAGCAGAAAAGCTTAATATAATGTAGAATCAGTTTTCTTCATATAAAAATTATTTTTCCTGTTATTTACTTATCTTCCAGGAGAGATTGACCGTCTTGTTATTTACCCTGAATCCTTGACATTAAGCTGGAAGCTGCTTCAGAGGTCAGGCAGCACTACTTAGGACAGCCATCCAATATGTGTAACTATTTAAAAGAGCCTGAAACAATACAGTCTTGGATTCTCTTGGCTGGGTGAAGCAGTTGTGATGAAGTAGAAAATTAAGGAAGAATGTTAATATTGTTATTGTTCAAGCACCTCGGAGGAGTGACTTTTCAGAAACAAAAGCTGGTATAATTAGTAATTTACGTGTATTTAATACAATCCAAATTGAAAACCTGAACACAAAATAGATAAAGAGGCTTCATCTGTTTGCAGTAAGAAAACTCACATGACTCACTAAAGGGTCTGCAATCCAGCTTGAACTTTCTCAAAATGATAGTTGTATAGGAATTGGAAGACTGGGACTTCAGCAATTAACTGCACTGTATATATGGTTGATGGCACTTAGAAACACTAAGAGAAACATCCCATTTTCCTCAAACAGTAATATTTTCAAGAACTGTAGACAAGGACAAAGACATTTTCACAACAGTGACATATAAAGACACAGTAACATTTGCTTGACTCAGGGGAAAGAAAAAAAATAAAAAGTAGTCTGGCAGCCAGCCAATCTTAGGCTTATTGTTTGAAAAACGTTACAGGACAAAATCCAGCATCACAGTGCATGTGGAAGCTGGAGAGGGGTGGAATGAAGGAGTGGGAGTATAGAAACATGAGTCTAGGAGTATAGAAGTGTAGAAAATGCTGTCCCAGTTCTGACATGGTATTTGTTTGATGGTACCTAAGAACTGCTTATATAAATATTTTTATCAACAAGTAAGTAATCTTTTCCCTGGATTTCACTGCCAGTAATGTCTAAGTCTAGAAGCAGATTGTTCCTTTCTCACAGATTTTTTCACTGTTCTCCTGAACACCATTGCATGGCCTTTCACTCCTGCTTGCAGCTCCAATGCCTTATTTCAATTTTCTCTGTAGAAGTCATAAACATATCATTGTACTGGCAGAGAAAAGAATCTAACAGGAATGGTGTTTCTGTGTGTTCTCCCACATATATTAACTGCTGAATATAAAATCACTATACAAATATATACCTTTAGGGTCTTTTATGTTACTTTATTAACAGATCACTTTGTTTATGTTATTGAGCACCAACCAGTAGCCTGCACATTCAGACCTCCTACCCACAAGGAACACTGTAGATACAAACCATGCTGACACTGTTTCTCATCCAGTTTGAAGGTATAATGATGTAGTGATGCAGGAATTCTTAGCTGTCATTTAAATTATTTAGTTGTATATAGTGCCTGCTCATTTTACATTATCACCTGGAAAGTCCAGTATGTTTTACTGTGGCATGTGGCCTAATGCATCACACTGTACGTGGTGGGTTGACCTTGGCTGGCTGCCAGATGCCCACCCAGCTCTTTTCTCTCCTGAACAGGGCGAGGGGAGACAAAGTAAGAAGGAAAAGCTCATAGGTTGAGACAGTGATCACTTATCAATTACCAGCATGGTGAAAACAAGACTCAACTTGGAGAAGATTCATTTGCTGCAATTTAAAAGATAGTATGTGGGTGAGAATAAAAGGCAAAAACTAAAACCACTTTCCTAACGTCCCCCTTTCTTCCTAGGCTCAACTTCACTCCTTCACTCCCCACTCTGCTACCCCCTCCACCCCAAGCGGTGCAGGGGGATGAGGAATGGGGGTTGTGGTCAGTCCATGACAGCTCCTCTGACGCTGCTCCCTCCACACGCTGTTCCCCTGCTCTGGCACGGGGTCCCTCCTGTGGGACACAGTCCTCCGGGCGCTGCTCCAGCGTGGGCCCTTCCCTGTGGTTCAGCCTGTCAGAACAGCCTGCTCCAGCGTGGGGCCCACACTGGCCACAGCTGCTGCCAGCAGCCTGCTCCTGCGTGGCTCTGCATGGTCTGCTGCTGCCCGCAGGGGCAGTTACCTCAGAGTGGGGACAGCAAGGTGGTTTCTTCTTCTTAAATTATGACTCGGGTTTGGCAAGTGTGTGTACTGGGAAGCTTAGGGCCTGGAGGCGGTTACAGCAGCACGTAGCTGAAGAGTTGTGTGTAGCCGTGGGGTTGCTCAGGGTACGTGGGGTGGGTGGTTTTGGGTTTGCCAGGGGAGAGCAGTGCAGCCGCCTGGGACCCTATGCTTTTTGTGCAGTGGCAGGAAACATGCAGGCCTTGGGACAAAGAGGGTAGGAAGTGTGGTTTATTGAAAAAAATACAACAAACCCCCCACATCGGTAGAAGATCTGGGGAAGCTAGTGATATTGCAGATAGTCCTTTGATACAGTCACTGGAGTGCTTAGGCTTGTGGTTGGCAATGCCCCTACACCAGCCGGTGCTGCAGGTGTTGGTCTGGGCATGGGCCCCTCTCCCACTGCATGGCTAAGCTGTCACGAAAGGGACCCCTCTTTCCCCATATGTGTATGTGCATAAGAAAGATTGCCTGGCATCTCACCAAAACAATTTATTTTGGGGGGTGGAAAGAGGCAGGGAACAGAAATAGTTTATTACCGCGTTTCTTTAATACCGTTATTTTGAGGAGCTCAGATTCCTCTGGGCAAGACAGGCAGCAAAACAGAAGCACAGCTGCGTTTTCTAAAATACGGGAATGGGTTCACGGTGAAGGAAAACATGGGCGGTGATGCTGGAGCCTGATCCTGGCAAAGCCAGCCTCTCTGGGACTCACGGGGAACGTGTGGGGATGGCATCGAGCTGCTCTTGCCATGGCTGGGAGCCAGGGGAGCTGCCGTGTTGTCGCTGCTTGGCGGCCTTCAGCTGCTGTGTTTTGTAGTCACTCGCGTGCTGTCGTTGCCTGCGCGGTCTCAACCAACGCCCTCTTGCTTATTTTCCTTTAATGTTTTCCGGTTCAGCTCTTCAGAGTAGGTGTGGGTTATTGATCTTGAGCTTTTTGACTCTCTGATTGACTGTGCTTTGTTGTGCCTTGAGTAGGACTGGTGGGTTCGCTGATTTTCTGTAGTATTCAGTGTCCTGGATGAGCCCTTTAAAATGTGTGTCTGCATGTTGTTGTTCCTGTAGTCTGAAAAATAAATCAGCATTTCAGTTTCTTAGTATGTTTGGTTATCTGAATTATGATTGGTATCGTTATTCCCAAGCCATGTGGAATTATTGTAGTACAAATAATTAATTGTTTTGCTTTGAATTTTTTGGAGGAGGGGGGAAGGGATTTACTGTGTTCTTTTTTATAATGTAGCAGGTTTTTTGTGTCACTGTAGTCTATTGCTTTCTGTTAGGCTTTTGCTGTTAGGTTTACTTATTTCGTATTTTCTTTCAACTTTGCTGCAGCAGGTATTTGCATAAGATGTATCTTGCTTTGCACATGTGACACAATGCTTATGTTTGTACTGATGTGCTTGGAGTTGTATGCGGAGTGGGGAATCTTGCTTTACTGCTGTTATTTAGGTCCATTTTAATACTTGATAAAATAATTGAGGTCATAGTTTATCTTTTCTATTGCTGACCTTTTTCTAGCTTTCTTTATTTCCATTTATGGTAACACATTGTCCCCTTGAGAAAATAATCAGCCTAGTATGTGCTAATTTGCTTTCTCCTTGATGACTTTGCATACTACTATAACTGATGCAGAATGTTTACTGCTTGGTTCCAAGCTGTTTTAAATATTTGGTATTTGTTTTATATACTTGGGCATTATACTCCGGGGTGCAAAGACCAGTCCAGTTTGAGCTATGCGAGGAAAAGCTATTTTTACCATTTGGATTTTTTGTAACCTGCTTTTAAGAGGAAGGTTTTGAATGCTTGCCTCCACCTTAGAGCTTGGTGGGGGTGTATCTGCTTCAGTAGTATTTCTCGTGTTTGTGGCTGTGAGTAGCTTACAGCTAAATAAGCTGGGTTTGCAAAGACGTGCCCAGAGGGCAGGGTGGCAGGGCATTGTGAGATTCCTTTCCCTGTGAATGTCAGAGGTTTTGTGATGTTGGAGTTTGTCCCTCTTTTCTCTCTGAAATCTGTAGTTGGGAAGCTTGCAGGAAAATCTGAGCAGTCTGTTCCACTTTGGTGGACCTGCTTTTGAGGAGTCAGGACATGACATCATATGATCCATTCCCACGGTCTGATCCATAGTGTCCTGCAGCTTTTCCTCTGTGTGTTGGAATGCCTGTCTCATTGGATTAAAATAGCCTTCTGATGTCAAATGTTTTGACCAGTGCCTCCAAAAGCTTGTTATGCACTTGTTTTCCTTTGGTTTGTACATTATCCTTCCAGCCTGATCTGAGGCTTACATCTCTATGCTTTGACTAATGTAGACTCGACCTACTGCTTATCTCTGCTTTGCAGCTGATAATCTCTTAGAGAGTGTGAAGCGTTCGGTATATAGATACCTGAAACAAATTCCAGACTGAGCTTTACAATAGCTAAATGTTAGTAATTCAAAGAGTGAAAAAAAAAAATACCAACACCCTTGCCCCCCAACAAACAAACAAACACAACACAAAAAACCCACAAAACCCAACCAAACAAAAAAACCCCTCAAAACCCCCACAAAATACACACACACACACACACACACCCAGTTTTATGTGTAACATCTTATTTTCTTTGTTACTGGAGAGAATTCTGAAAATACAGCTCAGAAGAGAATAGGTCATATAAGTTTTGGAATTTACTTTTTCTTTTGATAAATATAATTCTACAAACAAATTACATGAGAAATGTCTGTGCTTGCAAGGGTCATTCTAGATCTTAGCAGAAACTGTAGGCAAATCTTATGTTGGCTGTTCCCAGCCTGAATACAGATTAATACATTGCTCTATTTTTTCCTGAAGGAGGTTTACACATTTATTATAACAATCCCTCTTGTGAGGGCAGCTAGCTAGAAAAGATACATTTCCAGTGGGTGGAAAAGAGAATCTGCAGGCTTAAAAAGAGGGCTTTTGTCTGGAATAGAGATAGAGAAGCTACATCTGCAGCACTGAGATGAATTTTAGATCTTTTGTTACAGAATCATAGAATGGTTTGTGTTGGAAGGGACCTTCAAAGATCATCTGGTCCAAGCTCCCATGTTGTCACAAGCATCATATAACCTGGGGACTTGACTTGTGAGCAGTGTTACCTTGTTCATAATGCCAGATGACACTACTGTAATTTTGGTTTACAAAAAGTGAGATCTGCTTATCTTAAAACAGCTATCCTGTCTGTTTTCTTACCTCAAAACCACACACAAAGGAGAAAAAGGATTTGAACACTGCTTTTTAAAAGTGCTATTAAAACAGACGTACGTCCTTGTCAAATCTTAAGTAATATTGAAAGAAGATGCTGTCATTAGCCCTGATTTTCTTCATGGACAGGTCTTTTCTACTTGTGCCATTTCTGTTTTTTGTTTATTTTCTTAAATGTTCAATCTATTTAGGAAGCTACTTGGGATAACTTACATGGCAAACTCTTTTGGTTTCAAGCATTCATCTAGTGGTGGACGCACCTTTGAAAAGGTGCAGCCTGTTTTTTGGTATCCTGTTAGATTATTTTGGTAGGACCCGAAATGAAATATCTGACTCTGTCTTCATGCAAGAAGTGCCACAGGAAGAATGCAAAGATGCAAAAATTGAAGCTCATGGGAAAAAATTTTTGAGCGTGAAATGTTTTTCAACATCCATAGATGTCCCTTAGTGATTGTTAAGCCAGAATAACTCTGGCAGGTAATAGCAGAAGGAGTTCTGAGCAGCATAGTTTTGTCTCATGGCAAAGCATCTTAAATTGTTTCAATTTCTGTACAAGCTATGCTCCTTCATTCTGTCTAAAGTGCTGTGCATGCTTGTGAGAGTGATAGAGCAACTGGTGCGGTCAGTTTGGAGGTGAATTTTGTCTGTTGGACATTACTACATTTCCTTAGTCTTGTGGTTCCTTGAAGCAGTTTTCTTCCAGTGGCTCACAGGTAAATTTACTTACAGAAATGAAGTGTTGAGAGGTGTTACCCTTTTGACAAATTACAATGCTGTGTTAAGGCTTGCAGGTATTTTTCTGAGAATTTTTCCCAAGGCTGCTCTGAAGGCCATAATTTTGCGCCTGTACAAGTGGAAGAGTCATTAAACTGTGCTGCAATCTCACATTGCCAGCACCATTAGTCATTTTAGGGAGCAGTATGAGTATGCTTAGGAGCCTGTAAACAAACCAACATGTAGACAGAGTTGCTCTATGATTACAGGTTTAAATTTTTTAGCCTATAGTACATAAGGGGTCCTAAGAAAAAGCCTGCGTGCCTGCATGCAGTGCTTACCTTTCAGGAATGACAGCATAAGGGAATTAAGTCAGAAACCTGTTTTTTTTTCTTCAAGTAGTGGAAAGTGCCTTCTTGATCAACGCTAAAGTGTTACATTGGCACAACCAGTACACTGTGCTCTTGTACCCTGTGTTTGCGGGGCAGGGTTTTGGTAGCAGGGGCCTACAGGGGTGGCTTCTGTGAGAAGCTGCCAGAAGCTTCCCCTGTGTCCAGTAGAGCCAGTGCCATCCAGCTCCAAGACGTTCCCACTGGTGGCCAAGGCTGAGCCCACCAGTGATGGTGGTACCACCTCTGTGATTATGCATTTGGGAAGAGGAAAAAAGCTGCTGTACAATAGCAGGTGTGGGGGAAGTGAGAACATATGAGAGAAAGAAACCGAGCTCAGTGGAGAAGGAGGGCAGGAGATGCTCCAGGTGCTGGCACAGAGATTCCCCTGCAGCCCGTGGTGCAGACCATGGTGAGGCCAGCTGTCCCCTGCAGCCCATGGAGGTCCATGGGAGAGCAGAGACCCACCTGCAGCCTGGGGAGGACCCCACACCAGAGCAGGTGGATGCCCAAAGAAGGCTGTGACCCCATGGAAAGCCCGTGCTGGAGCAGGCTCCTGGTGGAACTTGTGGTTCTGTGGAGAGAGGAGCCCAGGCTGTAGCAGGTTTGCTGGCAGGACTTGTGACCCCAAGGGGGACCCAGGCTGGAGCAGTCTGTTCCTGAAGGACTGCACCCCGTGGAAGGGACCCATGCTGCAGCAGTTCGTGAAGAACTGCAGCCCAAGGGAAGGGCCCACATGGGAGAAGTTACTGTAGGACTGTGCCTGTGGGAGGGACCCCAGGCTGGAGCAGGGGCAGAGAGTGAGGAGGAAGGAGTGGCAGAGACAATGTGTGGTGAACTGACCACAACCCTCATTGCCTGTCCTGCTATACTGATGGGAGGGAGGAGGTAGTGAAGTTGAGCCCAAGAAGAAGGAAAGGGTAGGGGGAAAGTGTTTTAAGGTTTAATTTTATTTCTCATTATCCTACTCTCTTTTGGTTGGTAATGAATTAAATTAACTTCCCTCTGTCGAGTCTGTTTTGCCCATGATGGTAACAGGTGAATGATCTCTGCTTGACGCACGAGCCTTTTGTCCTATTTTTCTCCCCCGCCATGTCCAGTTGAGGAAGGGAGTGACAGAGCAGCTTGGTGGGCACCTGGCATCCAGCCACTGTCAACCTGTCACGCCCTGGTACGTAATAGAAGAATCTGTTAGTAGCTTCTTCAAATGTGGTTGCACAGAAGTTACATTTTTTTGCTTAGAAAACATTGCATTTATGCAAAGATACTGGAGCTGTAGTTTCACTTAACAATTCTAGTCTAAAATCACAGTCATTCAGAAGCCTCTTTTTAACTGAATTAGGTTAATGTGATTCTTTGAAACTTTCCAGTGCCATCAGATAAATCCAACGTCTAATGATCCCAGACAATGGAATTCACAATATAGTAAAGAGTAAAAAGTGGAATTTCTGTATACCTTTTAGAGAAATTAAATGCCAGTTTTCCCACTCTCATTTTTTTCCCCAAGGCATCTTATTTTTCTTTATAGCTTATATAGTTTTGTTATGATTATTAATGCATTTTTTAAGGCAAAAAATACCAGGACACATGCAAAGAAAATGAAAGCAAAACATGACGATGGATTTAATAATAAGCAAGTGTCATTGACTCTCATGTCTTACTTATTTTTGTAAGAGTGAGGAATCTGAACATTGATGTGAAGAGTAAAGAATAATTTAAATTATTAAACAAATGTACTACTGGCAAGGTTTTAAAATAGAATGCCAGGTCTTTAGCTAGATTACTTGAAAGTACTTGAATGAGAGATAATTGGAGAAGGCTCTACTATGAAGCAGTTCTGGCCTTGTTAATACACCTTATGTGTCATATTCCTCTTCTGTGCCACTCCATCCATTCTTTTTGCCTTAAGTTGCTTTAGGACAAGAGGAAATGGCCTCAAGTTGCTCCAGGGAAGGTTCAGACTGGATATGAGGAAAAATTTCTTCATGGAAGGGGTTGTGAAGCATTGGAACAGGCTGCCCAGGGAAGTGGTTGAATGGCCATCCCTGCAAGTTTTTAAAAGATGCTCCAATAAAGTACTTGGGGATATGGTTTAATGCCAGAGTTAGGTTATGTTTGGGCTTGATGATCCTGAGGGTCTCTACCAGCCAAAAGGATTCTGAGATTCTAAATTCTTCTTTCTCCCGGTCACCTGGATGGTTTTTTCCCTGAGCAGATCTATAGGATGAAACATATGGTACCAAGGACCAAACATACAGCCTTATGCGCATTTGATGAGTCTCTCATCATGTTAGCTCTGGACTGGTCCCGTGCCTGAATGCTCACCAGCAGACTGAACAAATTAGGTGTACTCCTGGATCACATTCCGCCAATTGATTGCTGTTTGAAAGAAATCCATTATGTGATCTCCACTTCTGCTCTACAGTGTGCACTGACGTGCAGTGTGTGGGCAGCGTTGGAAGTTACTCTTCAAAAGCATACTTCGGATCCGAACTAAAACACAATGTAGACCCAATCTTGAGAAATCTATTCACTATTGCAAGCTGCAGATTTTTTTTTTTTTCTCTTTCTCTGCCTTCCCCTCCCCTTCCTCACCCCTCTCTTTTTTCTAGACTTTTTTTTCCCCTTCGAACTGATGAGAGTCAGAAGTTCAGAGACTTTCAGAAAATCCAAAACCCCAGTCATTCGTCTGAAGGAGCAAACGGTGTTTTCCCAAGAGTGACTGTGATTATTTTTTTTGTGTGTGTGTGCCTGCTTTAATCTAATTTTTGAAATATTACTTCACCTTGTAGTGACTCACTTGTAGTTCCAGAGCTTGGATGTTGTCTATTTGAGCTCAGGATCTGCACAAGTAACTGTCTGCAGAAACTGGCCTGTTTGAAGGTCTTGAAACTTGGCCATGCTAAATTCCTACTGTTGACCAGCTGCTTTGCTACATAAAAATTGTTCTATTCAGGTAACTGATTTAACATCTTTAAAAGGGTGTGGCACAAAAGCCTTTTGGACTGTTAGCTTTTGATAGCTGTGATAACAAACCTAGAAAACTATAAGGAAGTTTATGTTGTGCTAGTAGTTTAAAAGGCAAAGTGAATTGATAATAGTAGAGTGACAGCTCAGCACCAGCCCTGTGTAGGATAAAGGAAATGGATGTTGTGGGTTGATAGACTTTGAAAATTGCAGATATTTCTAAATGGTTTTGCTGCAGTTCAAGCAAGCAAGAGTTTAGGGGGTCACATTGTGGAGGCTGGATTTACTGATCACCGTGGGTTTTTACAGCTTTTATAGAGCTCAAAACTTCACTTCTCCAGAGAAGTCTATGTAATAATGCCAATAGAAGCTATCTGCCTGACTGATTTGAAACACGGTGTTAAATTCTGTAGTAAAGTGGTAATCTTAACATAATCTTGTAGCAACCTACAGAGGTGTGAGAAATATAGAATTATTTTTTAGTTTTCATTGCTTTTTTAATCCGCTTCCATATTTAATGTTAATTCAGTGGCTTCCTGCCTTCATTTTTAAGTATGTTTCCCTGAGATGGATCACGTCCTCAATACTTGTTGTCCTGAACTTAGGAAATTAAAACCGAGATGATGCTGTAGTAGAGCAAAGAAAAGGGATGTTAGTATGTGCATGCTTATAAGGTCACTTATGCAAAGGTCAGATACTTGAAGAAGGGTGCAAACCGTTCCTTTGCCTCATGGATAGCAGGGACCAGACTAGCATGGCGTTTAATTTGAGTTTAATATCACTAGAGAATAGAGCCTTAAATGCCACACTTAAGCTTGGATGTCAGAAGAGAAAGACATTCTATTGTAGGACGGATGATCCTTCCTTGAAAAGAAATACAAAGATAAAGCAGAATAACTTTAAATATTCCGTTCCCTGGCATTGTAGAATCCCTCTTCTCTAGGTTTCATGAAACATTTAAGAGGCATCTTGTTTTCTCTGTATAAAACATAATAAACAAAATAATTAGGTCTTCTGTTTACTGGAGAGAAATGTTCTTGAGTGTCTTTGAAATACATTGCCTTAATAACTCCTGAGCATAAGTGGAAGGAGCCATTGACTCTCAGACTGTCTGCAAGCAAAAAGGAGAAAAATGTTAATAGCTGAATACCTAAATATTTTAATTACTTCAGGTATTAAAACATTTCAAGATTGTACTGTTCTTCATGTAAGTTTATCCATGTGAAATGTGTTTTTCCTTAAAACTGCCCTTTTTAGTTGCAGCTTTTCTCTGCTATAATTCCACTGCTGGGGTGCATTAGGAATATGAAAATATTTGCTAAGGTTTTAAATGGAGTATACTTTTCTACTAAAATCTACGTATTGCTGTATAAAAAGAGAAAACAAAGTAACCTACTTTTACAGAAATGTGAGCCATCTGAAGCTTTTTTTTTTCCTAAAGTCAGTACTGTTTGGAAGGGAGACAAGAGCACTGCAGGAGGGAAATGAAATAATTTTAAAAAGAAGATGACTGCCACCCTACATGTTTTATTTATGCTCTGTTTCACTTGTGACTGCATCTTTAAATGCTGTTACACATTATCCTTCCCCCCCTCCCCGACATTGTCTGTATTTATTACTTGACTTGGATTTGTTTGTGTGGAGGTTATAGCTGTAAATCTTGCACAGGGATGTGAAAAGTGTGTGTTTGGATGACACTCCTAAATTTTCTTTCTTTTATTCTGAACTCTCTCCTGTGTAATTGTGTTCTGCTAAGTTTCTTTTCTTAATGGGTAGAGACTGGCAAGTGTATGGAAAAGCTTTATGGTTTTGACAGAATGCATCTGGTTTTGATTTTCGTGATCTGGCAGTAGTGTGTGATCTGGTTAACTTGATTAGCATCAGCAGATTTTTTTTTTTAAATTTATTTTTTTCCTTAACCTGATGGGACCCCTGTGGCTGTAGCTGGGCATCGCTCCCATCTCCCTGGCTCAGGCTGTAATTTCTAAGCAAGCTGCCATTTGAGAGACAGATCTGAGGACCCTGAGCTGTGTACAGTGCAATTACTAATACCCTTCAAGTTCTGTTCTACGCTGAGGTTGTGGAGAAATGCCAGCCTTCATTAGAGTTTAATTATGTCTGGGGAACAGATTTCGTATGTAGTTGCCTTGGAGCAGCTAGTTCCACTAACAGAAATGTGCTTGTGCTGAGAAGTAGGTCTCAGTCAAGATCTTCCTCAGTGCAGAGAAAATAAAGTGATGTTGATGTCCTGCCTGTTTGAATAACTAACCCTTCTCTCTCATCAGCTCTGGAAAGGAGCACAGAATGTGTCTTTCTTCCTAAGTCACTGAAGGTGCAGAAATTGTTAGTGTTCTCGGCCAGGAAAAGCTTTGCTGTTGGGAAGCCTGGAGCAGGCAGCCAGGTCTGGTTGAGGCCAGTCAAATGCAGGCAGGTACGTGCTGGTCTACCCAGTCAGGTCTCTCGCAGTTGAGAATTGGGTTTGTACCGCCCAGTGGTGCATCTGCTGTGGTGCTGACAAGTGGCCACGGCATTTGAGAAGGGTCATAGGAGTGGAAGATGCGCTTGAGAATTTTTCTCTAATAGCTCAGTACTATGCTTGGGAAGTAAATGTATGACCTCCTTCCGTGTGGTTTTGGAGAGGGCCTATGGGGCTATCTTTACAGTATAGCACTGTAATACAGTTGCGAATCTGTGAGAAAATGAAAGTGGAAGGTCAATTTTCCCTCAAGCCTTTGGAAACTCATGAGCTGGTCTGTGCGGCTTTGGGTTTGTGTTTTTTTGAGGTTGTTTTGTTTTATTTTGTAATGTGGACTGATTCAGCAGCCTGTCCTTGAAGAAGTAAAAGAATCTGCAGGTATTGTCAGAACTTGATGGTTGGATATGGCATTTGGCTTACTATGTGGGCTAAAATGGTAACAGAAATTACAATAGAAAAGAAAGCTGTCCATGGGCGGGGGTGGGGAGGAGTTAGTTTTGATCTCCTGTGACCTATATCTGTGCATTCCTACTTACTCCTCCTTTGCATCTGTTGTTTTGTTCTATAGTCTATGTTTCTTGTGACATTCTTCCCGTTGTCCTGCCCCGAGAATTGAAGTTATATAGATGCAAGCTCAAATCTATTGAGGTAGCTTTTATAATTCCAGGAATATTGCAGCTTGAAACCAGTAAGATTTTATCTCGTTGTTAACTTTGTAAATTTCCGGCTGTGCCTATACCTTTATATGAAATCTCTTTGTTAGTGGGATTTCACTGTTTCTTCACACAATTCTGATAGCCTACAGCGCTTATGTGTTCTTGTTTACCTGATTTCTTTGAATAGAAGCAGATATTGGCTGTGGTGTCTTGCTGTCACTCTGAAGGAAGACAAAATATTTGATACTTAAAGCTGCCTTCTCAATAATGTAATCCAAGCATACATCAAGTCCTTGAAAACAAGCTTGTGGTATGACAGCTAGACAGTGTTAATTCGGTTGTTTTGAATGGTTAGAAGTAGATGCAAATGAGGTTATATGCCCACCATGTTAAAATACTCTGGAATTTTAGTTACCCCATCTCTCTGTCTTCCTCATTCTTCTGCAGTCTGAATAACATCTCCACATCTTACATATTGCCATTTTCAAGCCTTTCTAGAAAAAGTCATTGTCAAAAAACATGTTGTAAAGTCTAAGTCTAATTGAAATAATAAGTGAAATAAGAGCTGTTAGGTTTGAGGATTTTGTTTTTCTAGGATGCAGGCAAGAGCGGGAGGGATTGTAAAATCTTGTGCGTTCAGTGGCTGCGTGTTACAGTTGCCAGGCAGTGGGACATTTTTAAGTACATGTTATACTATGAAAGGTAAGCAAATTCTGTATTCCACCTATCCCGCTTTCCCAGATTAAGGTAAGTATAGCTCCTTTGAAACTTGTGAAATGAAGTGAATTAAAGGAGGATCACATCTCTTACACTGTCTGAGCCGTGATTGCTTTTCCTGAGGGAGTATGCGTAGTTTGAAGCTCTGGGATAATAATGAGCACCTCAGAACTAATCCTACTGATCGTATGACAGAATCTAAGAAGTTACTGGGGTTTCAGCACTATTTCTGTACCATTTCAATATGATCCTATACTTTTGATTTTGGGTTTGGGAAGATGGGAAACAGATTTTTAGATCGAAACGTGTTGCTCAGTTGTGTTGCAAATACTAGATTTGTTACAGATACATTTAAGAAGTAAAAACGTTATTGCTTAGGTGTCCTAGAGGGTTTTTTTGCCCTCCACTTGTGTACTATTCTGCTGCTTTAGCCTTTTTTCCTTGAAATGATCTCTCCTGGAAACAATATTCTGCAACTTGTTTTTCTCAGCTGAAGGAAGATAATTAGACTAACAGACTAGCTGGACTTTACTGTCTGTCATTTAACTTGGTTTTCCTGAAACCTGCACATTTGCTAAAGAGCCTTCTCTCATATTCTAGCTGACCCTTATTTTCTTGAAGTGGTCTCAACACCATCTAAATGTTTCTGTGTACCCAACACAACATATGTCTTGATTGCATTAGAGAATTCAAAAATCTAGAGTTTAACTCACTTGAAAACTTTGCTTTCCATAACAAAATTGATAAACTTGATTTTCCTCTCACAGTACAACTTTAAGTTATTATATCTGGAGGACTGAACGACAAAAAAGTTTCCATAGATGAAGAGTGTTCTCAATCTTGATTCTTGGCTGGTACATCTTCTGTTTCGCTTGTATTGAAGATATGTTGCATCAAGACTCTGCATCACCAACCAAGGAGACAGCTGAGTAGATTGTCTCAACCAGGTTCGATTAAGTCCTCATGTGTAGGCAGAGGAGAAAAATCCAAGATTTGGTTTGGTTTGGGGTGGTTTTTGTTTGTTTGTGGGGTTTTCTGTTTTGGTTGGGTTTTGGTGTTGTTTTTTTTTTTTTACATACTAGTTCTTACTGTCTCTGTGAGTGAAGCTTGAGGCATTCTTAGTCACCCTGAAGGGCAGTCATGCCCTGCAGCTTACTGAATCATGTTTTTTAACTCTACAGTTTTCAGTATTACACTTTCAATGGCATCTGAAAGGACATAGAAAGGGTATTTGGCTTGATGGGTTGAATATTTTTTTTTCTTTAATATAGATGTAATCTCTCTTTGTTTAAATAGAATACACGGTTTTCATTGATATAAGAATATTGCTACTGTAAAGATAACATCATTTGCATTCAGAAATCATGACTGGAGACTCAGCATTTTCCAGTGTGCTCTCTGAAACAGTTCTGCCCTTTTACACAGAGGAGAAAAAATGGCAAATTACTAACAACCATATGCTCAGATTTAGTAAAGACTCATTTTTAATGATAGTACCTGTAACAGAGATTTAAGCTAGTCTCATATTGTAATATTGGTATTAAATGTCGTGCTTTGACATTGCTTATGTACTATTTCAGTTTATTTTTCTTCTTTGGAAATTGTTTTTATTAGTAACCGTAATTTTAATACCACAGTATTTAAATACCAGTTCCAGTAGTCAAAATTTTAGATTATCCAGCTGCTAATTAAACATGCAGTCCATAAGACACCCAGGAATTAAACCAGTAGTAACCTGTATGAGGATCACAGCAGAGTGAGAGAGAAGCCCGAATTTCCTTAGCCTGGCTGTTACAGGACTTTTACTTATGATGCTTAATCATTCTGATTGGTGAGAGTAGAGGTTGCCTGTGGATGCTTGTCAAGATTTTTCTCTGCTGCTTTTGGTTCGTCTCTTCTGTTTGGGCTGTAGGATCAGTTAACCTTCCTCTGGCAGCAGATGGATGGATTCAGATACTCCTGAAGTCCATTGCCTCTGTTTCTTCTGTAGGCAGGAATTCAGTGTTAAAAGGTGGTGAGAAGGGTCTGTTGCTTTCCTGATCTCTCTCCAGTGCCCTAAAGCGTTGCCAGCCCTGTCCTCAGGAGACCTCTGTCAGTTGCTTCTTCCTCATGAGGTCTGGCCTGTCTGCACTGAAATTACTGAATGGTGTTTCTTGCTCAAGTTTAAATTTGAGTTTTGAATAAGATGTGAATTGGAAGGGGAGAAAAGTTGAATGTTTTTTGAGAGTTTATTAACTCTGGTAATTCTACATGTATTTACAGACAAAAGTCTGGGGTTCTTTTATGTCAGGTGCAGGTTTCTCTCAGCTCCCACTTCTTTTTATGAGGGCAGGCATGGCCTGGAGGAAGGAGACCCATGGGAAGGAAATGAAGGTGCTGGGTTTTTTGTGCTTGGTCTGTTACGCTGGCTTCATCATTGACTGCATCAACTGTTCGATGTGCTCAGGTTCAATGAAAGTGGAAACAGATTTTTTTTTTTTAATTTTTTTTTTTTCAGATTTCAGTTTAACAATTTAGATGCCTAAAGCTAATTATTACTTTTCTAAAAATAATTATAATTAATTGAAGGCTTGTAAAATGCTGCTTCTCATCTGTTTTAAACCTGTAATAAAAACAGGTAAAGGTGATTTGCATGGGCAGTAAATAATTTCTGTTTTCAGTAAGCTGTTAAATTTGTAAATATAGTAAGTTATCTTTGTATTCCTAAAATACTTTTCAAACCTTATGAAAAGGTGTAAAGACATTTATCAGGTAAATTGTAATGTTTTTAAACTGGTCTTCTGTAGTTTTGCCAGTTTATGTGCTGCAGTAGATGAAATGGGAGTGTGCTTTTGAAGACTTGCAGGAAAGGGTGAAGTTGTGTTATCACAACAGAAATTCCAAAACCAAAAGCAAGTTCATAGAATTAAAAGATGGAGAGTTAAATATGCTATTGAGCAAAACTATGGTATGGTCTTACTACTCTGTTATCTGTTACCCAGGGAGTGATGACATTTCCAGACTCCATAAGAGAGTTGTGTGACTCTTTCAGATTTATTTAGTTGTGATCTCAATTCAATTCAAAGATATATTTAGGAGCTGATGTAACCCATTTTGATTTGGAAGCAGAAATTCAAATTAGTTCCCTATAATCACAGGGTTAGTCTGAGATGATGTGGTTTGGAAAGTCTGATGCTGACACATGTTTACCCTTCCCACAGAATTTTATGCCCTGGTGGGAGCCAAAGTAGATTTAGAAGCAGTGGGAATTGACATCTGATGTATGATTTGCCTTTGAGTTACTCAGGTGCACACTGTGGCTTAATCCAATTAATTTCCATTTCAGTGTGGCTTGTGTAGTCTGTTCGTTGTTGTGGTGTTAATATGTTTGTGTTATATGTGGGGAACTTTTAACTACTCGTATCTAAACAACAGATATAATTGTGTCTTCCGAAGAGTTTGTAGGTTTGGTTTACTTTTCTGATGCAAACTTGATTCCTGTGATGGTCCTGTTCTAGTAAGTCAGTGGTTCTTTAGTCATAAATTCATGGGTTTGCATTTTTTTCCTCTGTTGTGCCCAAAATTTCATTTCTTGTGTGCTTTCAGTTGTGGGGAGACTTGAATAATAAGCCACTGAGTCTTGTGCCATGGCCAAGCTGATGTTGTAAGCATAGGCTGGTGTACAGTTCACTTTTATTTTAATAATAGAATTTCCTTATTTCATGTTACAAATATGTGTAGTCTTTTAGACTAGTTGTAGTCAGAAAAGGCTGATGCAGGTAGAAGCTACCTCCTTTTGAAATTTGTCTACCTTACTAGGTTTCTGTTAAACTAGTGTGTGTTCCTCTTGCTGGGTGTAGCAGCAGACATAGGACTCACAAATGGAAAATTCCAAGGATGTTATGAATAAAATTGGAATAAAATACTTTGCAGAAAATATTAAAGGCAAATTATAGTGTTGAAACTAATGTGTTTAACTGGTTTAAAATACAGTGGTACAAGGATGCCACAAGCACCTGTAGAAAACTTTGTGTGCAGAGCAGTTTTGTGCATGCAGCTTTTGCGTTGCAGTTACAGTATTGTGAATGCTCATAGTTGTTCATCCTCATCGGTATGAACCAATGTGTGTATGTGTGTGTATGTGATGAAGTGTTAATGTCACTTTCCAGGTGCTTTCAGTGACTTGCACAAAACATACGTAGTTTAAAGCTTTTTTGGTTGAGCTTGCTTAGCACATGGCAGCAGAAACAACCAGGTTAGAGTTCAGAAAAGAGAGTCGTCTAGCACAGGAGAGGTGGGGAGTTCTCTTGATGGGGGCATTGCCTATGTTGTTGAATTCTCAGCCGTTTTATACCATAAGGGCTCTTTAAAAAAATAAAAATAAAAATCGAAGATGTGTCTCAAAGATATATGTTTGCCAAAAGACTATGTTGGGTTTTTTTGAAAGATAGCTTATGTTCATATGAGAGAATGTGCCAAGACAACTTGCACTTGGGGTAAGATACCGGAGGTCTCTCTGCCTGTAGTGTGACTTGGAGCTATCAGTAAATATGTTCGAAGAACTGGTATTTTTTTTACAGAAGACATGGGTAAATATGCCTGAAGATTTTTAGGGAAGGAAGAACTATTTTTGCCTACATGCTCAACCAGCATACTAACTTTCCCCTTGCAAAAGTCCTGCAAAATGAGAGGAAATGGTTGTAATTATTATAAATAAAAATTAATTAATTAAATATTTATTTATTTATTTATTTATTTATTTATTTATTTATTTATTTATTTATTTATTTATTTATTTATTTATTTATTTATTTATTTATTTATTTATTTATTTATTTATTTATTTATTTATTTATTTATTTATTTATTTATGTATAAGTATATATATGTGAATAAACCTTGCAGTGATGCAGGCTGGGGTTGATGGGGGCAAGGAGCATCTCTGGGTCATGGCCTGGGTAGCAAAAAAAAAAGAGTAGTGAAGCCTGGTGGGGTGTGAGCAGTACATGGCCCCAGAGCTGGGGTAGGGCAGCGACTGTCCCCTCTGCTCAGCGCCCTGCCAGGTGCCACCTGGGTACTGCCTCCAGTTCGGGTCCCCAGTACGGGAATGACACTGCCGAACTGGTGGGAGGTGAGGGGGGTCCACCAAGGCAGTAAGGATGGAGCCCTTGTCCTGTGAGGAGGGGCTGCAAGACCGAGGCTGGTTTAGCTGGGAGGAGGGATAGCATTGGGATCACCCAACAACAGCCCGTGGGATCGAGGAGATGCAGCCGGGCTCTTCCCGGTAGCGTGTGGTGGAAGGGTGGGTTGGAGATGTCTGTCACGTGTCGGAACGAGGGAGATTCAAACTGAGTAGGAGGAAGAAATGTTTTTCCCACAAGGACAAGCCAGCAATGAAGGCAGGGCCCAGGCAGGTTGTGCCATCTCCAGCCTTGGAGGTTATTGATCCCCAGCTGGATAAAGCCCTGAGCAGCCTGGTCTGAGCTCAGAGCTGGCTGTGCTTTGGGCAGGGCTTGTAGTGGAGACCTCCCGTGGTCCTGTCCTGAGTTATCCCGTTACCCTGTGTGTGACAAAAAACAGCGTGTATTTGTGTGTGTACGTGTCGTCTTGGCTCCACATGGAACACAGCTTTGTTTTGAGATAGCGACAATACTATACAGACTTATCCAAAGCATGATATTTTATTAAAAAAACAAGATTGGACTGTAGAAGTATCGTGCATAATGCTCCTATAAAGTAAGGTCTAAAATAGCATATTTGGAATTAAAAAAAAAAAAAAGTTTAATTTCTGTCTGTATGCACGGGAAAGCAAACAATTATGCATCTGGACTTGGGAAACAAATAGAAAACCAAACTGTAACCTGAATACTCATATTTTCACCTTTACTTATTGCATGTCTTTTCCTGAGTAGTACGAGGCATGGATGTTGTAATCCTGCTCCAAGATGATAGCATGCCCTTTGCTGTTATTTTAAATACTTCTGGTTTTTTATGTAAAGTAGCAGAGAAAAAAAAAAATCCTTAAACTTCAAACTTTTTCTTTATGCTACTGGAGAAATATGTGGAGATGTTTGATTTTTCTTCTTTACAGGCAGTAAGGTAGTTTAACCTTCAGCAAAGAGCTAGCTGCAGTAGTACTCAGCCTCTGATTTCTCTATTTTGGAGGCAGATTCATCCATCAAGTCCTGAGTGTAAAGCTGAGAGTGCTTACAGAGCACTTTCCCATATATGTTTGATTACTGGAGCACAGCTGCTGTTCTACGTAATTAATGTGAGGGTATAATATCTTTCAGATGGGTGCTGTGTCTTTATGTCCAAGGTCAGATGGCCTCTCTTGCTTATATTCTCTTCTGTCTATGGCAGTTTATGTAGCTTATTGATTTTTGTTTGCTTGCTGGAACTCAAGTGCTTTTTTGAAGGCCTGGTGAGAAAAATCAGGCAGATCTTGTATCTGCTTGAGGGAAATGCTACTAAGAATTAAAAAAAAAAAAAAAAAAATAAAAATAAAAAAAAAAAAAAAAAAAAAAAAATAAAAAAAAAAAAAAAAAAAAAAAGTGGGTCTTAATAGTCTTTCAGCTACTGTGTATGAAAAGAGATTTAGTGCTTCTAACCTCAACCTAAATAGGTGGTTCTTTAAATTACTGTCCTGCAGACTGATTCTGAAACAGCCAAATAAATGTACTTGACTTAGAAGCTTACTTTTCATTGAAGGTTATTGGGGCATAGGTGACCTAAGGGTGTTTATTCAGATCTACAATTTTATAAGTAAACTTCTTTTTTCACAAGTACAATTTCTACTTTGAAAAAAAAAATCAGAATACGTTTGAAAATAATATTTTATTGTTTGCAAAATGAAAAGTGAAAATAAGTTGAAATTATGGGAGGAAGGGGCAAACAGAAGATGACCTTTTCCAGTAAAAAGCTTTAAGTAAAGCTTAGAGTTTCTTCCTCATCCCCTCAAAAGACACAACCTTGAAGATTTCAGAATATCTGTATTTGAAATTAACCTGAGATGATTCTTCAAGTGAGGGCAGTTTCACAAGTGAAACTTTCAATTTTCAAAAGGAAAATGTTAGGGCTCTCAGGTGGTTTATAGCAATATTTTGTATGGTTTGTAATCTCTGTAATTTGTTTCTCATAGATAGACATGTCAGGGATGCTGTCTGTCCATAGTATACGAATATGTGGTGGGCATATACTAAGACTTTTAAAACAGGATCACATGTTTTCAGATATTATCAACTATTTAGTTGTAAATATCATGACATTCGATACCTTATTTCATGTGAGGTATAGGTAGTCTTCATGCTGTTGAATTTTGCCTTCTTTTCTAATTTAATATAATTCAGTTAAAGATGCGGCAGGATACATGTCATGAAGATTTCAGAAAGTTCATGTATTTCTGTGACACTTAATTTCTTTCTACCAGTGCTGCCCTTTTTCTGCAGGTGACCAGTGACAGGTGCGAGTCAGGGGCTACTTCGAGTGTGACAGATTTAAGGTAGAATTTTTAAGCAGTCCTCTATTTTAGCCTAATTCTGTCTATGTGCAAAGCAATGGAAATTTTATAACTCACTTCAGTGGAAGCAGGAAATCTTTCTTGGGATGGATGTTTCAAAGGGTTGTTACGTCTTGGAATCTTCACCCTTCTTTTTGTGGGCTTAAAATGGAAAGCTCTCCAATGTTGTTGTTCTTGTTTACTTAAATAACACATCGTATGCTGTGAGGAGGAGAGTGTTTGGTTTATTAGTTCTGGCACACACCTGTGTTCTTTCCCAATTTCTTGGAAGCCCCAGCTGGAAAAGATCTTAACTTGTTGCTGAAGGCTTCTTGCTAACATACCTTCTTTAGCTGGAAAAAACAAACTGAGTTTTTTCGTAGTTATTTTGAAAAAGGACTAGTTTGTGTAGAATATTTTTATCTGTTCAGTTAATGTGATGTTTTAGCTATTATTTTACAACTGTATTTGTTGTATACTATGTGATATACTATATGTTTTTCTTTTTTGTGGTGTGGGTGAAAAAGGTGAATCTTGGAGGTTAAACACAGCATGCTAGGTTTGCAAAAAGCTATCTATGTATGGACTGTATCTGAGCATGAAAATATGTTGTGGTGTTTTTTTTTTTTTCTTTTTAAGTACTCATAAGTTGTACAGGCTAAAACATTAGGCATATTACAAGAAGGAGCGCACTCACTAGAAGAATAGCACAAGTAACTCCCACCTAGCTTTCCCTGCCTGTCAACTTTTCTAATAGACAGCAACTGAAATTACTGTTGCTTTCTCATCACAGGAAGTTATTGCCACCACTGTTTTGCACAAAGCTCATTTAGTCAGCAATGGGTCACCTGAGCTTCCCCGCCTTGGGTCAGTAGGTTTGGTTCAAGTTCTATTTTACATTCAGGTTATTTTTTTAAATTGGTAATTGACATAACGCTTTTAGAGATCCTTCAAGTTCGAAGTCTTCCAAGAGCTAACTTTTCTTTTAGGACTGATCAATAAGTCACAGGCTGGAGCTGTTATTTTACTTGTGGATATGTGGTTTTACTTAGAGACCTAAGAGGGCATAGAATGTCCTTTTTATTGCACTGCGTTTTAAAAACATGGGGCAAGGTTCAAAATAGCTGAAGCAGTTAGGTAAAAATGAAACTTTCTGAGCTAGATAGGTCTGTTTGCACAACAAAGCTTACAGAAGATAATCTGTATTCTTAGGGAGTTTTCCCATTTCTGTGGCCTGCATGTTTATTATTCCACATCTCTCTAATAATATATCATCTTTTGAGTCAGCAAGGCTAAGATGCCTCGCTAGTCTCAATCTGATCATGGTTATGAATATTAGCAATGTCTTCTCCATGTTTTAGGAAAGATGTTTGGTGCAGAAGCCATCTTAGGTGATTATAGATATGTTCCGCAAAGGTAACTATAATATTTAGCTGTTATGTGCTTCTCTAGGGAGAAGGAGTAGGTGCTTCAGATGCACCCTGAGGGTCCATTTTCACTTCTAATGGTTTTTTAAAGTGCATGGGGTGACTAGCTCAGCTGAAGATACCATACTGAAGAAGTGTAGTATGCATAGCTGCCATGTATCTCAGCAATTGCAGGCTCCTGTGATGGGACTAAATCTGTCATTTTACATTACAGCATCCTTCCTTTGCACTGAGTTAGTGAGCTGTAGGGAGAACGGTGGAGCAAAGGTGGAATACTTCTGTCGTATCTCTACCATGGTCGAGCCTTTGGCAAAGGTTAGCTTTTCTAACATGCACCTGCCAACGTCCTCAAAATGCCACAGCAGCCCATAGAAGCATCTCCAAGGAGGTGCTTGGAAATGATTTTTCTAAAAAGAGTTTGTCCGTAGAAGTGAGAAGTGCGGTCCCCGAAGGGATAGTTGTTGGTTGCTGCTGTTGGAGGTCGTTTGCATGGGAGGTCAAACTGTTGTGCTGGCTGTCGGCTGACTTTGGAGCTGATGAAGTCAAATGCTTTTCTGCTGGGGAAGGAAGGACACCTTTTTTTATTTCTGTTTATTGACTCCACTTTTTTTCAAGAGTAACATCAGAGTTTGTTTGTTTGTCTTTTCTTTCCAGCTGTGATAGACAAGATGTCAGTAGAATAAGTGACCTGCCCACCAGAAATTGCCATGAACCATTTGGCTGGACCGCCTGAGGGGGAGGTAAGTGAAGAGCCAGCAAATGGAGCAGTGAACGAGTCAGTGGAGGCTGACCTGGAGCACTCAGAGCTGGAAGAGGAGCAGCGGTATGCAACTCGCTACCCAAGACATACAAACAGCAGCCAAGGGGGCCTGTCTGGGCAGGAGGAGGAAGGGATGTTAGCTCGGTCAGCCAGCACTGAGAGTGGTTTCCACAATCACACGGATACTGCAGAAGGGGATGTGATAGCCACAGTAGAGGACAGTTATGACACAGAAAGAGTTCAGGAAAATGAGGATGAGAGTGCATATGCGGTGCAGTACAGGCCTGAGTCTGAGGAGTACACAGAGAATGCCGAAGCTGAGCACGGCGAGGCCATTCATAACCGAACATTGCCGAATCACTTACATTTCCATTCCATCGAACACGAGGAAGCCATGAATGCAGCCTACTCGGGCTATGTCTACACACATCGGCTCTTCCACCGAGGGGAGGATGAACAGTATGCTGAGCCTTACGCCGACTACGGACTGCAGGAGCATGTGTATGAGGAGATAGGAGATACACCAGACCTCGATGTCAGGGAGGGGATCCAGCAGTATGAGCGTGAAAGGGAGGAAGCCGACAATTACCGCAAGGAGGCACTTGGTGCCCGCCTTCACCATTATGATGAACGGTCTGATGGAGAGTCTGACAGCCCTGAGAAGGAGGCAGAGTTTGCGCCTTACCCAAGAATGGATAGTTACGAACAAGAGGAGGACATTGACCAGATTGTAGCAGAGGTAAAGCAGAGCATGAGCTCCCAGAGCTTAGACAAGGCAGCTGAAGAGATGCCAGAGGCAGAGCAGAGTCTGGAGCACGCTCATGCTCTTGCTGGTGGTGGGCATGAAAGTAACGGCCAGCTCCCAGCTGGTTCTCGAGTTACATCCGGTTCCGGAGAATCTGTACAGAGGTACAGCAAGGAAAAGAGAGATGCAATTTCACTGGCCATCAAGGATATTAAAGAGGCTATTGAGGAAGTGAAGACAAGGACCATCCGTTCTCCTTACACCCCTGATGAACCTAAGGAGCCCATCTGGGTGATGAGGCAGGACATCAGCCCAACCAGGGACTCTGACGACCAGAGGCCACTAGATGGAGATGTGAGTATACAAAGCTTTCAGCTCTCACGTTGTGTGTGTCTTGTTCCTTTGTTCCTTTAATTGTGACATGTGTGGCAGTGAATGATGGTGCATTTTGTTCTTGTTCTGTGACTCATCATTCATTTATTATGTATATACTATGTATCATCATATTATGTATAAATGAGTTATGTATATAATATGATACAACTATATAGTGCCTGGTCTATTTTAAATCTGTACTCTAGAGGGCATGTAAAAGGTAAGTATGTGCATTATCAGCAGGCCAATTTTTTCTTTATGAAGCACTACTGACCCCAGAATTCGTCACATGAAGCTATTAGGCGTTTTTTTGGAAAAAAATGCTGTTACATTTTTTACAGCCATGAGATATTTTAGAATAGCTACTGAACACTCCATCTTCTGTTATCTATCCTTGTGTGTTTCTGTTAATTCTAGGTTTCTAAGTTTCTTTTTCTGTCACATAACCGTCGTAACAGTTTCACCAGAAATCTATTAATATTCTTTATGATGTTATCATAGATCAGATTCATATTCCAGAAAAGTTGCACGTTTTTTGTCCGTTTGCAGGCTTTAGAAATGTGTTATGAGCCTCAGTATATTAGATTGCCACTGTAAAGTGTATTCGCTTTCCAGCAACCTAAGTATTGAAGGCCGTTGTTCAGATTTAGAGCATCAGCATTTCTGAAATTCTGTACTTTTGGCATGAGGCTTTACTTGGATCAGAACCAGTTCACAGTTTGTGGTTCCAGCTGCCTGTATGATAATCTTTACTTGCAGTTTTATGGGGTTTATGCATTTCTGATAAAATAAACTCATAAAGAACTGGTAACTGCATTAAATTTATGCCTGATATGAAAATAACTGCTAGGTTAAATTTGCTGATAAAATATAGTCTATCATATGGACTGCTATTACTTCGAGGATAACTGCACTGGAAACATCTGCTCCATCTTTTTTATTGCTGTGTAATGTTTTTTGTGACCTTTGTTTTTTTGGAGGAACATCAAAAGCTAGAACTCTTTGTGTGTTGTTTGGTATTTTAAACTGAATTATTGTAACCTTCTAGGAATGCATCAGAACTATCCAAAACACCTCAGCCTTTGCAAGGGTAATTCAGATGGTGAAAATAGATCACATGCAGGGTAGGCCTGTAACAGGCTTCTGATTCTTTTTATCTGCCATCAAAACACTGAAGGCTAGTATTCTACAAATGGAAAGGCATTTTTGGAGCATGGTGTTTGAGTTGCGGAAAAAACCTGCAAGTTGATTGAGACATGTAGCTTACAAATTTTATTTTTCCTTGAAAACCATTGGAAACACACAGTAGTTAGTATGTTTTGGTTGGTTTATTGTTTCTTCGAAGTTTCAGTGAATTTTTTAAAAACTCCAAACAAAACAAAAACCTTTATTGTAAAAATTACTTCAACAGATATTTTTAAAATTATGGCTGTTATAGAGTGTATTAGCAGTCATGTAGAGGGCTAAAGCCGTCTTCCTGGATTGTTCTGTATGGGAGAACAATTAGTTTTAACTTCTTTAAACATTTCCAGAAGCTGTAGTTATTTCTCTCTCCTTTTTGAAATAGATCACATTACCCATTTGCTGTGCGTTTTGTTCACCATATTGTCTGTGTCTGTAAGTGCTGGTTTCGGGAGGATGAGAGAACTTCCTGTTCTTCCTGGTTGTCTGATTGTAACACCCAGTACCATGATGGTCCAAGTGACATGAGGTGTGGGATCCTGAGAGCACTGAGTCGTTCCTGAAGGTGCTCCAACTGCTCTCTAAAACCTTGCTGGGCCTTTCAGAATTTAACTTTTCTAAGATATGATGGCAGGACTCAGCCAGGTATGTTCATATAGAAGCCCAGGTGTTTGTGTTGGTCTGTATCTACATTAGGTATGGAAGTACATAGGAGTTACTGTTTTGCTCCAAAAGTTAATTTCTAATTTGATATTTTTCATTGCTTGTCAGATAAGAACCTGAGTGAGATTTTCAGTGCTGGCAGTAATCAAAACAGCGATGTATAATGACAGTATTGCTCAGTGCAAAGATTAATGATGGTTGTAGATGAGCAGTCTGTGTTCTTGGAAATAGGAATTAAATTAAGTAAATAGTTTAGAAGATCTGTAGCAGATTGAGGGGAATACACGTTCTAGAAGAATGGACTTGGGACTGGGTAGGAATTTTGTTTTTCACTGAAGATAAGGTAAGTTATGTGCTTTACTGGACTCTAGTTCAGACGCCAACTCATGAGCAGTCTGAACAGTCTGCTTCTTCAACAAAATATTCCTAAAATTCCTTACCAGTAAATTGGGCAAAATTAGGTTGTGTTAACTATGTGACTGTGAGTGATCCGTTCTAATAAAAATATACTTGAAGCCAATTCCTCTAAATGTCTTCTCTGTCTCCCATGAGAAAGAAATGGGATCTCAGACAGGAGCTTTTCAGTGTAACCACTCTATGCCAGAGATGTTACTCAGCCTGATTTGTAACATTGGCCTTGAAATAGCGATGAATTACATAAAGAGAGTAATTATTCCCACTGTGCATCGAAGTGGTGGTCTGTGCTGTTTCCCCTCTGTTTTTTCGATTCAACAGTTTGAAACTTGACTTTCACACCAAGAATCTTACCAGTCCAGCTTCTTTTGCACCACTTGGGCAGCTTTGGAGGACATAGGAACTGATCGCAAAGCTCCAACTCTTGATTATCCTGGTGAAGGAGGTCTCTGAAGCCTGAGAGGTGCCTTGGCCACGGTTAAATCCTTCTTTTGCCCCAGCTGTTGTGGTCAGTGGCTGCAGGATGCTGTCACTCAGACTCATGCCAGGTAGCAGAAGCTACAGCAGGTTTCATACTGCTTAGGTCGGGACTGAGGAACTGTAACTGGTCTTTGTCTCAACTCCTCTTTCTTCCCTCTCTTACCTGACTGCAGTTAATGTGAAGAGATTTCAGCCACAGGGAAAAAGCAGAAGTCGATCTGTTCTTCCTGGGCCTCTCTCCCCAGCCCGGCTTTGACCCCTAACACAACAGGTTTGTGCTGAGCGCAGGCAGTGAGGAAGGGCCAAAATGAGCCTTGGAATCCAATATTTATATGATGCTCAGGAGCTTGGCCCTTAACTGCTCTTCTCCTGAGCTAGAGGAGCCAGCAGCTTTGGACCATTTGGGAAGAGGCTGAAATACTGCTGGATATGTCTCGGGGACATGCATTTGGAGCATTTTGAAGGGGAGCAGCTGAGGGACCTGAGGGGTTCGGCCTGAAAGAGGCTGAGGGGAGACCTTCTCACTCTCTGCAACTGCCTGAAAGGAGGTTGGAGCCGGCGGGGGGGACTCTGCTCCCAAGGAACAAGCGACAGGATGAGAGGAATCGGTCCCAAGTTGCACCAGAGCAGGTTTAGATTGGATATTGGGGACAATTTCTTCCCATGAAGGGCTGTTGGACATTGGAACAGGCTGCCCAGGGCAGTGGTAAAGACACCATCTGTGGAGGGGTTGAACAGACATGGAGATAAGGTTCTCAGGGGCGTGAGTTAGTGCCAGGATTGGGTTAATGGTTGGACTCAATGATCTTTTGATCAATGATCAAGGGTCTCTTCCAACCAGAATGATTCTGTGATTTTTACCTTCAGGCAGGCACCACTTTCTTCCCCCAGAAATATTAAGGAACTGCAGATAAGTGATACAAATTGTGTGCTTTTATTACCTTCTGTTATTTTTGCAGGTCCACATTCGAAATTGTCACCATGTTGTTTTTTAACAGAACTATTTTGCTTTTAGAGATAAAACTTACTTGAAAATATTTGTAATCATTTTGTGTTGTTAATTGTATGAAGTTGAAACTGGTAAGACCTCCTTAGACCAGGAGCAATCACTTTTTATTTGGCTAGGAGCTCTGCATGAGAGAGCAGTGGAACCAGGGAGTCAGAAGAATGATTTGCATTTGAGACTCATTAAATATGACAACCTTTTTTTGTCTTTTTTTTTCACAAGGAAGCACCTGCCACTCCCCAGTGCTTAGCATTTGGATGATGCATTCACAGCAGAATGTTTGGTAGGATACCCATTGGAAGTGTCCAGAGACTATTTTGAGAAGCTAACAATCCTGAAATGTTCAGCTGGCCTGCAGCTGGGTAATGTTTGAGGCTCCTAGGAAAGACATGCAACAACTGTAGTGATAAGAAGGCTAACAGGTCAACTGTATACATTTGTTTTTAAGACGCCTTTTTGTCCAAGTTTATTCTGAGTTGAATTTATCAGGAATTTCAGTCATTCCTAGGAATTTCTTCTCAAAACAGGTGTTTGATACGCATACAAAAAAGAAAAAGGCTCATAGCCCATGGACAATTCTACTGTAATAAACTCTGGCAGTTATTTGATGTAGAAGGCAGGTAGCAGATTTCTGTGAATAAATAAGTAGTGTACTAAAGTATCTGCTTAATATTTAACAATGGAGAGTATTTGTTGTTGTTTGCCTTGTGTACCCTAGTTTACTGATGCATGCTTTCACTTGAATAAGAGATGATCTGGACATCTAGTTTGTGGGAAAGGTGTTGTACCTGTATATTTGATAAAAGCCCAAAAGTTCTCTCAGTGTCCTTTGAATAAATACAGTAAGTTGGGTTTTGGGGTTTTTTTTAGTTTTCCACACATATGAGATATAAGCAATTGACATATATTTCCAAAATCTATTTATCAGAAACCTTTTTAACCAAAGCAGACTATCACTTTTTCACATACAGTAGCAGTTAGAGCTGCACAACTGCAAGAAATGTGACATCAGGAAACTGACCCATGATGGAAAAGACTGTGTAACTGCAGTTAGGTTGCATTTTCTGAGTGTGAAATGGGAGATAATCTGTTCACATTGTACTGAATGATGTTCCTTGCTGGAAACCAGCATGGAGCTTATGGTGTGCATGTGTCTAAGAACGGTGGAGGGGGATACCCTTTAGGAAAAGGTGTTCTTCCAGATGCACACAGTTATCTCACTGGAAGGGGAGGCCCATATCCCGTTTAGGTTGCTCTTGCCCATCGTTCTTCTCTGTCAGATTCTCTGCCAGAAACCTGCTGTGAATGTGCCTAACCAAGCACAGAAGTAGTGGTGTTTAAAGGCCTAAATAGAAGACATCTGCAGTGCATGGATATGGATTTAAGGATCAACACATGTTCAAGTGGAAAAGATAGTAGTTTTGTGTAGTAGATATCTCAGAATACAGTCGAATATTCTGGCGTATAAACTGTACAGAAGGTCTTAAAAAGCATCTTTAAAATATCATACAGCTATGAGAATAGTGGCTTGCTTAGTTCTGGAAGTACAGAGACCTGCTTAGAAAAACACTGAAAGGCACAGCTCAAGTAGATTTTTTTTTTTTTTCATGTGATTTAAAGAACATTTATATCCTTTCATGTCCAGAGAAGACAAGCAGGCTGTCTGCTTCACTTCTGCCATAATCAGGAGAAAATGGTGGTTTGGAGGGAGAAATTCTCCATTTCAGAACTAAATACTGTGACCTTTTGCTGAGGTCCATTCAGTTATCCATGGGGTAATAGATCTGAAAGCCAGGCTTTGCTGACGCACTGGGCACAGTTTGTTGCTCTGTGCTAAGGCTTCGATTTTGCAAAGCCCTTTCATCTGTGTTCACAGTCTCTGTTCCTCTGCAAATACTTTATGTGGTGCAATGTTAGAATAAGTCCTCTTATGAAGTAAAAACACTTGCATGGGTGGTTTGGATTTGTGAAGTTCAGAACTGAAGACAAGCCCTTCAGTCAAAACACAGCTGAAATGCATTGTTCTTTTTGGTTATGTATATTTTATTTCAACCTTCAGTTGCAGGATTTTCTCAATTCTGATAACTCCAAAAGTAGAATGTTTTCATGGAGATGAATTTGTTTCACTTTTTCCACAGCAGGAGTAATGTATTATTAACAAGGCAATAGAGAAGTCTGTTTTAAATAATTAAGCAGGTTTCAGTAATAGATGAACAAAGAGGGGCAGGGGGGAAAGAAAAGAAAGTAAATGAAGATGAGTTTATATTGATGGAGTATTGTTTTCTTTTTCTGAGCAGACCTTTTAAAATTGTTGATTGAGTGCACAGAACACAGGTCATCTTTCTGTCATCTATGCAAGACCATAGTCTTAACACTATACAGCAAAAAATCACTCCAAAAACTGCAAGCCAAAAATGATCTAAAAAAGACCGAAACCAAGCAAAAAGCATCTTAATGTCCAGGATAGAAAGCTTTATGCTGATTCATCAATCACACAGAAGAAAGGTTAAATTTATCAATTAGTTTGCTTGAAGATAAGCACTTGTGAAGGTTTAACTCATCTACAGATGAGTTACAGGCTTTTAGAGTGTAGTGAGCACTGCATACATCACCCCTTGAATTTTATTTTTCTATTACGTTTTTTAATTATTGAAAGATAAAAGTAATTTCAAGTGTTTTTTCTGTGCTGTTTAAAACTGGAACAGCACTCGTCACACTTTCAAAGTCTTTTGAAAACGCAGGAGAGAGCTACACTAATTTTGTCAGGCTGACACGTGGAGCTGCATTTGAACCAGAAGTTGAAGTACAGCTAAGGAATTCCATAGTTGAGAGAGAGCAGCAGCCAGCACTGACCCAGCTCCAGGGGCCCTGCTGTGCTGGCAGCCGTCCGTCCAGCCTGGGTGCTGCTGGACAGACCCTACCCGTATAGCTCTGTATGTGTGATCTGATGGGCGGTCGGAGTCTGTACAGCCTCAGATTTTATTCAAAGGGAAGTTAGCAGCTCACAAAGCGTAACTGTGGTACTGCATGGTTACTGCTGCTGACTCGTGTGGCCAAGAAGCTCTTTGAAACGGGCAAAGTCGAGGGCCATCTTGCCGTAACATCCTCAGTTACTTAGATTGTTTGCTCACTTGGACTTCTCTGTGTCAGATCTAAACCTCTGTCTATTCATTGATATATTTTTATTTTGCTTTTAAGACTTATTAATGTAACGGTAACAGATGGGTGTCTTTCTTCAAAGACTTTGACAGAGGTACACAGTTATTGCTTAGGTCAAAATCTCTGGTTTTGTAACTTAAATGAATTTTACTGAAGAATTACGACTCAGTGGTGTTGTGCAGACACTCACGGGCAGTGTGTTTGTTTTTAAAAAGCTGCTTTATTCAGAGCTCTTGCACAGTGCAGCGTGTGGACAGTCAGATCTCTCAAGCAGGATTGTCGGTCGTTGTGCAGATGGTGGCCTGTGGCAGGAGGCTCCATCCTTGCAGGGCTCTGTCAGCTGGATCAGGAGAGATTCCCCAAACTGCATTTGTTCTCAGGTCTTGCATACAGCTGGTCTGTTATCTTACACGACCACTCTAGCACCTGTGGTCCATTACTATAGTTTACGTTAAGCTACATACAAACACTACCTATGGTTAGCTGTGTGCAATAAGACTGTCATACATCTGCGGGAATAGCTTCTGTTGAGTATCTTATCCATGTAGTGTCTGGTCATTTTTGCAGCAGAAGCTGTTTAGGAGTGCTCTTGGGTCAGCCAGAGTCGATACCCAGGATGGTAATTAGCACCCCGAAATTAGGAATGGAGCCTCTCCCTTGTGATGTGCACGGGAGAAGCCTCCTGGGGGAGAGTGTGGAGACGTCCTAGAGCAGTTACTCAAATGCTTTGTTCTGCAGGGAGCAGTTTACTCAGTCTCCTGGTCTCAAGTCAGCTTGTTGTGTCATCTGTGCACAAACTGTCAGGGGTGGGTCCTGGCCCACCCAGCAAAGGGATGGGTAAGTGCTCTGGGTATGCGCAGAGGCACTTGCACCGCAACTACAGTTACACCACAACCGTAAACTTATGTTTCATCCTTTGTCACAGTTACGAAAGTAAAATTGCATTGCTTGTGCTACAGTATGCATGTATGTGTACAACAGTTCTGAGTTGGTTTTAGTTTTTCAGACTCTCCATTTTTAACACTACAGTTAAAGTGAACTTAGACTAAGACAGCTGCTGGTGATGATTCTTTATATTGTGAGGACATTTAGCTTTCAACTCCATTCTTCATGCGTACTTCATGCTGTCTAAAAGTTGTGAACATATGTTGATGATCTCAGTGTACTTTTCAGTGGATAGAATTCAAACTGTTCAAGTCACAGTGGAAATTCTGCCACAACATGGTTGTGCTAAAACCCAAGAGATTTACTTCCATAGTTGTACTATACTGGGTGGTGTTTGTAAAATCATGCATCTGACTATATGTCCATGTTGGACCTGAATATTTCATAGTGCTTTGACCTTTGCCTAATGTGATGGGTACCTCTTAGAAGACTTTTTATCACTGAAACAAAATAACTTTTAAAGCCTTGCTTTATCCAGTTGTTTCCTGAACCGATGTACAGGAAGACTATGCCATTCCTCTGCCAGGAAGCCTGTAGGTGGACATTAGTGTCACATGAGTAATGGACTTTTGTTTAAGTAAATCTTGCATAGCTGAAGTATTTGCTCGTTTCATCCTGTATCCCAGCCTTCGATGTGATGATGTGACCCACTAGGTTATACTCTCGTCAGATAGGCAGCTGCTAAAAGCAGGTAAAACAACTCTGCTTTTATAAAACAAGAGCAAGTTGTTGTATGTGAAGATGTTTCTGTGTCAGTTATGTTTGTCTTCATGAGCCATTCAGTAGCCAGCCGGGTTGACCTGGATAGGTTGAATGCAACGTGATGCAGGTGCGGTACAACCCTCTCCTGTTACAGTTTCTGTCACTAAATCCCTCTGCACGATAGCGAGGAAGGTCTCTCAGGTGGAGGGGGTTGCATGTTAGTTAGAGTCAAACAACACCAAAATTGAGATGGAGAATTTTTGGATGTACCAGATTGAGTATCGTAAGAAAAATGTAAGTAGATTTTTTTCAAGAGGAGAAATGGGGTAACTAGTACTTTTTTATTGCTGCGCTCAAGAAAACACTTTGTAATTCCATTGATGGACATCTTTGCATAATTACAGCACACTTCTTATGAACTTACTGTGTTTGTTCTGACAGCATTTTTGTTAGGCTTCTAAAAGTTTTTTTTGTTAACAGGCAATGGAGCAGTCACTCAGCATTTATTGTAGACTTCAGTTGTAATGCTTTGAGCAGCCATGCAAGTTGTCTGTCCGCTACAATGTATCAAAATATTCTTGTTATTGCTGTGACTGCATTCTTTCCTTGTGCGTGGTATATGTTCCTCTAAAAATACATTTTGATGCAGAAGAGAGCTGAGTGTTTACTCTTCAAATACTGATTTTTTTTTGTACAAATGTTTTTGAGGGCAGCTCTCACATCGTGTAGCAAACTTTATAGGATGTTTGATATTTGGTTTTGGTAGGTTTGGTTTTGTGTTTTTTTCTCAGAAAAATTTGAGCAGACATTCAAACGGCACGTGGAAAGCTGTGTGATCATTTTGGATGGTTGCTTAATTCTGATGCTTTTAAATGAAAATAGCTGAGTAAAGGTATTTGTAGTGCTACTGGAGCAACTGTTAATACATTTTAAATGGTGCAAAATTTCTTAATGTCAGCAACCAACTGGTGTAAATTAAATAATTTATTACCACTTTAGTGTGCAAATATGAGAGCTTTCAGGTTTTGGGTTTTTTTGCTAAAGTATGGTATGCTTTGCTTCCTTTCTTTGTTTACTATTTAAAGCTCAATCCTACAAAATATCCTGATGCAATTATTAGGTTGATAGTATTGTGCACCTTTTATTATAGTTCCTAATACAGAAATACTGTAACTGCTGGGAATGTGAGCACTGTGAGGGAGCTTCCTCAGGTAAATAGGAGCTGCTGTTTGTGCAGTTGAGCCAGTGTGTCACCATAGCTCTGGTAGTTACACAGCGGGTCAGGGGAGCCCGTATCTCTCACACAGCCCCTGCGAGACTGCTGGGGCTGCAGTGAGCAATCCTTCAGTCTGATGGCACCAGCACAGGCCAGTGCTCTAGGGACTGTTTCACAGCTGCATCTCCTTTTTGCCTTGCAGTTGTAATTCAAAATATAGGGGGATGCAAGGACTGTTCTTTTACCCAGGAGATATCTGTAAAAGGAAGTGCTTCTTAACTCTTTGGAAGCCTTTCTTATTTAACTACAATTCTAGTATTTAGTAATTTGCCAAGATAGACCTTTTGAAGAAATGAGGGTGAAGAGAAAGAAGAGCAGAAGCGAATTTTATGTTCTTGGCTTGTTCCGTAGCTGCGAATCTAAACTTGCAAAACTCAGGATATTTTTGCACGCTGTTTCATTGAACTCAGTGTTTCAGCCGGAGTGGAGACATAGCAGGGGAGCACTGCTGGACAGGAGCTGCTGCCAGCTTGGAGCACTGGAAGTTTAGCTCATCTCTGGTATGATGCATTGGCTTAGAGAAAAGCCACATCATGTAGTTGTTTATGAAACCAGAAGAGTAGTATTTGATTGTTTTACCGTCAGTGGTGAACTGTTGAGCTGGCAGAACTGGGGCCAAAGGAGATTGTAGAATGCCGGGGCTGCTGGGCTAAATACCCAGCTTGCATAGCTAAATGCTAAACCTTCTTTTGAGGATTCACATTTTATCATGGGCACCAACCTGCTTTTCAGATAACTCCTTAAGATCTGTCTTTAGAAGTGCTTGCTGTGTTGAAGATTAGTGCTCTGTTTCGTTTTGGTCACTTTCATTAATTCCGCGCTCTCTGTTCTTGTGTCATACCCCCACACCGGACCCCCTTGATCTGGACTTTACATACCTCACTACAACTTCTTAGTGTCAGCAGCATTCATTAGGAGTTGCCTATGATGAGAGCATCCTTTCCCAAAGCATTCTTTCCCTTCGCCAGGGTACTTGCTAATAGATCATACAGGTCAAGATACTCTGTGATACTGCTTTTCTATGCTATTCCCTTTGTTTTTCTGCTATGACATTCTTGATGATCATGAATGGCTAGGACATGCTTGGAAAGACAGTTTCTCCATTGAATTTTTTATGGTGAAGGGAGACAAAGGAAGAAGTCTTACCTAGAGAGAATGTGTAATACTAAGACCATAGCACAAACTGTGAAGTATTTCTCGAGTTTGCGCTGTATCTAGGGTGAGGAATCATTGTCCTTGGTGACACTGGAATTGGGTAGTCCTTAAATATATTCGTACATTGCATACATTAGTATTACGCTGTGCGATTTATAAAAGTTGTTCTCCAAGATGATGGAGTAACATTTACGGACAACTACTGAAGCCTACATCTGCTCAGATTATGTTAGTTTAGCACTTCAGATTAATTATATCTGAGACCATGTGTGCTTGTGGGGAAATTACAGTCTTTTCTTCACTCCCCCCAGTTTGACAACTAAGTAATCTTTACCCCAATCCATGTGTTCTAGTCATGAGGAGTGCACCTGTCTCCCATCACAGCTTACTTCTTAATGACTTTATCTTTTCTCTCCTAGAAAGTCAGAGCTTACGACATCAGTCTGCATTGGCTGCAGCCTTCACTAAGCTCACAGTCATTAGCCTGCATGCAACAGGCAGGTACTCGTGCAACTCAAAGTCCTGTAACTGCAGCTTAGTTGGATGCTGACAGTAAGTGTAAGTAGTTGGCCTGATACCAGTGTCAGATGATCCTACATTCGTCTCGCAAAAATACGGTTTAATGACGGACTTTTTGGCTGAGTGTTCCTTACCACTGCGTACAGCTTTTTGGGTTTCCAACTGCTTCACTTCATACGTTACTGACAAATTAACACAGGTGTTTTTTTAAAGCATTTAGCTGTTCAGACAAAGTTGACTGAGGTACTGGTATGTGATCATTATGATAAAAAGCAAGGATTACAACATGTTAAAAGTGTTTGTCTTGAGCTTGTTTGTTTGTTTGTTTCCCTCTAATCTCCTTATTTCTACTGCCAAATTAGAGGAAAATAGGAAAAAACAATTTCTGCATTGGTCACTCAGATTATTATTTAATTTTCTTGCTGTGTCTAGTCTCCATCCCCAGATTCCTCTTCACCTCGAGGTGCTGAATCATCAAGTAGACAACATCACCAAGATGTCTGCAGTACAGCAGAGGCCTCCACTAATAAAGAGGTAGAGTGAGATACATTTAAAAGCCACAGCCTTGTTCATACTGCTTATGCCTTTTTATTTTCCCTTACTCCTGGTACCTCTGTAATCCGTTCTCACAAAATTGAAAATATGATTTGTAGCTCCTCTTCCTTTTGCTAGTCTGTCTGTCTGACTGATTCTCTAGCATACTTAGGACTGTTTATCATGGCATTTCTGACTCTGTGTTCATCTTCCACTACATTTTACAGGCTGGGAGGTGTATTGGTTTTACCAGCCACTATCACCTCTGTAGTAGAGGCAAAAGGAAGATGCTCTTTTTTTTCCATGCAGAATGTCTTCCTGCAAATAAAAGAATGTTTCTTAGACACATGAAGAAGCTTGCTTAAATAAAATTAATTAGGTAGTAGAATTATGTTGCTTGATATTTTGTCATCGTGGAAACTGACTTGCCAGTGATCCACAGTCAGAATTCAGTTCCTGACTCCAGGCTCCTCAAAATAAAGCTAAATGCTTACTTTCTCTTTATTTTTCTTTATTTTTTTCTTTCTTTTTTTTCTTTTCACCTCATTTGGCAGCTTTTTACACTGCAGTAGTTCCACCGACACAAAATGAGAAGTGTGAGTAGAACTTGTTGCAGTGTGAAAAGAAAATAATTTGACATAAAAGGTACTTGGATTAGTATAGAATGTCTGGCTCTATAAACAGAAAAATCTGCAAATATTTGGTTTGTTTGGTTTTTGGGTTTTAAACTTCAAAAAAATGTAAAACCTGTAGTCTAAGAACGTACCATATTGTTACTGAGAGCAATGCATGAGGTATCTTCCACAATGAAAGTAAACAGATCTACTATAACTGGAAATGCTGATTAAAATTGAAAAACTAATTAGTAATCCATTCTTTCTTTTTTTCCTTTATTATTATCAAGAGATAAAAAAGCTTGTATCATGTATGTATTTGTGCCTGTCTGTTTTCAAAAGACTTAAGAAACTTATAATTTCTCATGTCCTAAAGCCTTCAACAATAGATTGTGCTGTTAAATTTTCATTAGCTATATTGTTATCTTGTTAAAGCCTTTAGGTTTCTTCAGTAGAGATTTTGTCACTTTATATATATATATATATCCTAGCTTTCAAGTATCGATAAACTTACCCAAACGAAGAAAACACACAAGATGCTAATAATTTCATTTTTTAGGATGATAAAGCAGTGATAAAGTAGCCTCATAATTTTGGGGAATGACTTTTAGGTCTTAGTAAAACCTTTCTTTAAAAAAATGATTTTATAATACTAGGTGGCAATGAGATGAACAAGAGTAATGAAACATTAATGACCTTGACGTTTCATAATTCATGGATATGTAAAATCAAAAGGTGTAGTTTTCCTCCTACTGGTAACTTTACCTGTTACTTTACTATTCCCGTGGACTTAGTAGAATGTCTTTCAGCCTTGGCAATGAACAAAAAAACCTTGATTTTGTGTGTGAGTTTTTGCAATAAAAGCACGTATGGTGACACTTTACATCACTCTATCCTGAAAAGAAGTTGCATCAGCTAGTCAGGTTGCTGAATAGTTGCCAAATGTGTAATTACAGGCTTCGTTCACTCTATTTAAAAAATAAAAGTACTTTGGCAAGGATGTTTATAGACATGAGCTGTCTCTGGTGTGCAGGGGATTTGTCCTCTGGGCCTGTCACAGTCCAGTGGTTGAATTTCTTTCTCAGCACTACACCGGCAGCAATTACAAACAATTGTTGAAGTCTGCGTAGATAGGTGGCCCAGTAAAAACATTCATCTGAAGGGATGAAAGAGCCACAGATCTGAAAAGGCATGTCAGTGTCCTCACAGCAGCTTAAATGCTTTGGCAGCAGGAGATGGTTGTTTATTGACATCTTTATTTATGCTAGTACAATCTCAGATGGAGAGCTTTCTTGGTTTTGCAGTACAGCATAGTCATTTTCAGAAGGAACAGCAAGTACTTAAAGGCTGCACAGGCTCTGCTGTCTGTGTGTCACACACCTTTTTTTTTAATTTCACTAGTTGTTTTATTTTATAGCAAGACAAGCATCACTGGTTGAAAAATACTAATCGTTATATCCGTTTTCTATTTGTTACAATAGAAAACACTCCCTCAGGTTAGTGACTCAACCTGTCACATAACTGTGACCTTCCTAGTTTACCTGTTTTTTCCACTAATATGCAGAACCTAGTAAGTTGCCCATCATAAAGGAGAATAATCTGGCATATATTTCAGTGGATATTGTCTGGAAATGTACTGGAAATTGTCTAAGATATTATGCATTATTATGAACATATCAAGATTTTATTTTATAAAGCTATATTAAGCAGTCATTGGAGGAGTTACTGCTAATATAATCAGTTGTAGATTTATTACAGTTTTGTAATCCTTGGACTGTCCAAAATTCTTATCTGGAACACATATGACAGCAGCAAGTTTTCGAATATACTTGTTACCGTCTGTATATTGCCACACATAATTTTCTTTGATAAGTTTTCCAATGTGCATTAAGTTATTGATTATAACAAAATAGTGAGTCTCACCCACTGAAAGTTGTAGATTACAGGTGTTTGAAGTGTTAGCTACAGTCACTCACATAACATTGCAGTTGGAGATACGGTCTTACTTTAGGCTGTGTATTTACAGGTGCAAAGCAGGATTTTTTCTTATTTGTTCACCTTTTATGAAATTGAGGTTACCAGATATGGTTTTGTGCTTGTGTAAATATGGTGGCAAGGTGTTAGTGAATGCAATTAATCCTGCAGAACACAGGTTGCTACTGAACCTGTTGAAATTTAGAAAGCTTTTTGTGGGGTGTGTTAATGTGAGGGATGCATCTAAGAACAATCCTAATGAATAACAGAATTTTGTTAATGAATAACTGACTGGGTTGATGGTTGCATTCATGAGTAATAACAGTATAGCATAATTTCATGTATTCCTGCATGTATTTATTTGTAGTTGGAAGAGCTAGTGTCTTTGAGATATGTATTTTCCTGCATACTACTTGATTAGTAAAAGCAGAGCACCTGTTGGTAGAGGGTTAATATACTATTCAATACCAACAGTAACTGAAAACCAGGCTTACCATGTTGCCTGATAGAGGCACAAACAGAATACATTGAATTTAACTCTAGTAGGTGCTTAGAATTTGAAAATATGAAATATAATAATAAATCTTAATAAATGGTTATTTTCCTGTGCTAATAATTATGAGTGATTTATTTTTTTATATTTTTGGCATGGAGAAATTTTCAATGCATATTTGTGCATGCTCTGTTCTGTTTGAAATCCTTTCTGTATTAATTACAGCCCAGAAAAAGCTTGGCTTCATTTCCAACTTACGTTGAAGGTAAGATAGTTCTACAATTTCTAAATGTTTTTTCATCTCTTAAAAACTCCAATATTTATAATGTATAAAATTTTATTTTTATTTGTTGAATAGAGAAGCTGCTAGGGTTGGGTATACTGATTTGGGTTAAACTGTGTCCAATCTGAAACCTGAGCTAAATCCTACTGTGCTCTTTCCAAAGTTCAGATACATGGAGCTTCTGTTTCTTTAGTGTTTCATTCATAGTTTCTGTGTCGTTTATGATGTTTTACTGTCAGTATCACTTAAAACACTATTAATTTTTTTTATGGTGTTTACACAACACATGTGAATGTGTGTGGACAAGGAAAATAGGTTAGGCAAGAAGAGTGTAATGCTCTCTCTCCAGTGCTGATTTCAATTGGCAGGCTCAAGCCAACCTCAGTTGCATTAATTAGCAGAATTGAATTAATTGGATTAGTTGGCAGGCCGGCCAGAGGAAATCTGCACTGTTTTACAGCTACTTGTCCTCTAACTAAATAGTGCTTCCTGTCTGAAAGTTAAAGTTGCTGTTGTACTAGTGCTGAAGTCATTCAGAACAATGTGGAAAAGCAAGTTACCTGCTACGTGAACGGCTGTTAGCTTTTGTATGAGTCTGCATCCTGTGTATACAGGAAGCCTGCATGCTATAAAACCCAGTTACTTTGTTACGGGAGCATGACAGAAGCAGAAAATTCAAAGTTTCATTTGTTTTTTCCCCTACTGGCAGCAGTTGTCCGTGTGCTTGATGAAATGCCAAGAATACAGTTGCTATGATACGTCATCGGGACTGTCTTGGAACTCCTTGGATTGCTTTACAGTGTGCTGTGTTTAAACGATAATGTGATCATTCTCTTTAGACTGCAAATTGATCGTTGGTTTAGTCTTCAGTGTATGTATGAGCTGCATATTTTGGGGTCTGTGGCCAGAATATCAACTAATGTAAATTTCGTACATTTTTTTGAAACTAGCTTGAGCTTTGGAATTTTGCAGCAATGAAGCATCTCTCTGAACTGAAATTCATCTCCTAGTCGTAGCCCTGTCTATCAAGGGCTATCTTAAATAATCCTCCCCTCCTTTAAACAAATGAACAAACTAAAACTGTCTTAGATTTTGCTCCAATACAAAATCTCCTAAAAACCCCCGAATTTTGCATTTTTGTGCACCAGCAGTCCAAGAAAAACTTGTTAGTACCTGTGTTATACTTTTGTTCAGATAAGAATTTCATTGTCAGAGGTAGTAAATCAAGGAGGTCTTATAGAAATCTCTGTGCAATCTCTGTTTTCACCTCTGATGAAAACAGAGCACATACCTTTCTTCGTTATAATTGTAGGAAACAATTATCTTGCAAATACAATAAGCCCAGGCAGGATCTCTCAGCAAAGCATATTTTAATAATGATTTTGCAAGATCGGGTGTTCTACCTAAAGGTAGGCACACAGAATAGGGCAAAAAGCCCCCACTTACATTCACTCCAAATCCCAGCTGCAAATTCCCTCCCCTGTCCCCCATGGGTTGGGTACTTCAGGATTTACAGACTACCCGATGCCTGCCTCAGTTACTTATTTCATTCATCTAATTCTAACAACCTCCTCCCCTTATTGATTTATTTAAAATAGGGATTCCTGGCCCTTTGGTTACACTTCCCCCTAGCTTAACTTTTTAAATATAGTAATCAGTTTGTGATTCCAGGATTAGTTCGAAGAGACTTTGTGTTACATTAAGGATTCATAGTCTGATGTCTCTCAGTCCTTCCTCCCTGCTGAAGTCAGGTGCCAGATCAGTTGTGAAAACAATATTCCTTCATTAAACGTTCCTTACGTTAATATGCTTCCTTCTGGGAGTCTAATCTACACCTTTGTCAGCCTATACTTCTGTTCTTTGTGTTTTAATCAGAAATTGTACTATAAAGGACTTTCTACCCTTTATAGTGAAGTGTTAGAAGTGGTGAAAAGGCCTTGACGTGTAGAGTAACAAATAGCAACACTTAAAATGCTTTATGGTTTCAGGACTGGAAGAATGTGCACATATGTAATATAATGCTTCCAGAAGCATAAATTTCCATAAAGAAAAAATTCTGTTTCTCTGGGTCATGTACTTGAAAGTGACTTGTTCATTTTGAGAGTTTTCCAGATACACAGTATCTGAACAAATTCTGCGCACTAGAGATGAGCATCTTAGAATTGGTAATAATAAATTCTTCTATTTAAAGAAACCATAAAGGGGACAAGCTTGCTCGTAAGATTTATCTCTCTACTTCTTCTGTCTGTGTGTATAGTTCCAGTGTGATACTTAGCTCCAGCTTTTTCTTTACCTCAATATCCTTGTTGAGACTAAGAATGATCTTTAAAGGTCTGTGGCATAGAAGTACTTTGCTTAATTGGGCAATCAGTCTTCTTGGTAAAGGGAGACTTGTACCTGTAAAGCATTCCTGGGAGGTTCGTCTGCCTGTTGTACAAACTGCGGCCAACACACAAGTGAGCAAGTGGCTGATGGCTGGTATTAAATTGCACCCGTCCTCTTTCTGTTTGTGACTGTCAGTCTTACAAGTGCAAGGCTGGTTTTGGTGGGTGAGGGGCAAACTGAGATTATTTTGCTTCAGGGTGATCCCTGCTCAGAAAAGAATGAGCTATTGTGAGAGACAGGCTGGATTAACAATTACAGCTTTTGCTGGAGAGATTTTGAAAGCATTCACTTGATGTTTGTACCTTTGAAAGTACTCATTGCTATATCATCATACTAAACTGAAGTATTTCAGAGGAGGATTTGCAGCCATCAGGTGCAGACTCAAGTTGTCAGAGTGCTGCTGTTTTGCCCTGGTTTAGCATGATATTCTTCAGTGATTGCTTTTTTGTGTTACAGTTCCTGGACCTTGTGATCCTGAAGACTTGATCGATGGAATCATTTTTGCAGCCAATTACCTTGGCTCAACGCAACTCCTTTCTGATAAAACTCCTTCCAAGAACGTGAGAATGATGCAGGCTCAGGAAGCTGTCAGCAGGATCAAGGTGAGGAATAATTCCTGCTGCTTCTCAAACGGGTACCTCAAGGTTGCGGATATGAACTTCTTACATAGGACTAGTTTCTTCATGTGGGGTTATCTGTGGTTTCAGAAAGGTTAAGTGCCTCGTCATTTTTTCTGCAAAATAAATCACATGTTTAATGCACCTTTTGGAGCAAGATAAGGAAAAGTTACCAGATTATTAATTACAGTAATCTGGTAACTTTTCCTTATCTTATCTTTCCTTATCTTATAGCAATACCTGTGCTGTGTACTCTAAGCCAGAATCTGAAGTGAGTGGTGGTCTAAGCTATATATTACCTGGGTGTTGAGAGAAAACAGGTTTGGGGTAGAACTAGTAAGTACTGCAGATGCTTATGGCTTGGCACTTGCTGGAACTGGTACTGTGGTAATGTTTGCAGTTATTTTTGACCCTGCTGGGGATGCTGTTTTCTCCACCACGTAACAGCTATAAACTGAATAAAAAAGAGAAGCCTGTGATGATACAGAGATGTACAGGAAAAAAAAGTAGTTTTTCCTGGGATCTAGTATGTTTGTTTGGAAAACAGAAATGCCTGCTGATTTCTGTACTGGCCATGACAAGCAATGGGCGTGCTGCTGTATTGTAAGTTACAATGATGACATTGCTAACTGAAATCAAGATGTGGGGATGAACTATTGCAGAGTTGTAGAGGATACTGCGATATTCTCACTACCCATACATGACTAGGTGGTAGGCACACAGCTTCATCTTCTGCTAATTCAGCTAGCCAACACCATCTCATCTGAAAGCTTTCCTTAGTTAAACTATACAAAAGAAGAACACATAAATATTAATTTTGGCTTCCAACTCAGACTCTGTGTACAGTTGTATAAAAGAGAGAGGAAGAGAAACAGCATGCTATCAGCAAGGCCGATAGCACTATCTGTTAAGGTTGGCTGATGCTTCCTACTGTTATTCCTTTCTATGTTTTCCATGCCAGTTGATCAGTTCAGTTGGTGTGTGAAATTTTCACAGGGAAGCTCCAACTAGAAACATTGAGAGACTTCCATAAATTGTGATTTTCCTGTTGTTCAAATACATAGGTTCTTGTAACCTTGTCTCTGAAAATCACTAACACTCTAGCGTTTTAGAGGATGGAGGAATGTAGCCTTCCTGTTACAGATAAGTCTTCTTCTGCCATCTCTGTATAAATTTCCACAAATTTAAGCAACTACTGAGCCTGTTGAAAAAGAACCATTCATCTGTGTTCACTGGAGACTCTGCATTCAGTGACATTTTTGAAAAATATTTTTCACACAGCTCTCTCAACCCCAGCAGGTCTTGGTGGGTTCTTTCCAAAGCTACAGTGGAGACTCTTCATTACAGAGTCTGCTTCTTTCCTGCCCTGTGTGCAAGTAAGGCTGTGCCTGTCTCTTTAGTAGTCCCCATGTGTTCTTTCCTGACACTTGGCTGCATGGTAGAAAAGTTTTCTGCTTTGAATGCACAGGAAATTTAAGGTAAAACGGAGAAGGGAGAGGAATAAGAGCTTCAGTGAGGCTGGATCTAGAAGGGACACATCACTGAAGACTGAAAGGTTAGCATCAGCTGTCATAGCAAGCTGTTTTCAGGAGTTGAATTTGAGCCTGGGGCTGGGCAGGAAGTTTGTGCCTATGAGGTAAAGCTTGCATGAGAGTACATGATAGACAAAGATTGAAGGGATGTATTAGAGAAAATTGGAAAGGAACTGATTCAAAGCAGGTCTATAAGGTATAAAAGTGTAGATCTTTCTCTGTTACTAAATGTATTTCTTAGAAATTCATTAACGAAATAAAGCTCTTTCTGAGGATTCTGTTACGCCTCAGCACTGCTGTACCTGAAACCAGAATAAGTCTCTTCAGTTCATTTCACTCATAAACCCCATATTTGATACATTCATATAAATCAGCAGGCATGCATATTTCTGGTTGTAGTAAATTTGTCTCAGGGCAGAGTCCCAAGTCATTGCATTGTTGACCTGGTAATACCCTAGCTTGTGCAAGTAATTTTCAGCAACTGTAAATGTATTTCTGAAAATTGTTGACTTACTGCATGGCACACAATTCCATTGTATACTTTTTTGACAGTCACTGCTTTTCTGCTTCTAGGCAAAGCTCACGCAATGTAAATACGCCTCCCTGAACCTCAGGGTCTTTGGTATATTAGGGTTAGTTTTGGCTGATTTTATTGCTGATTACCATTAAAGCTAAACTTCTTTAGTGATAAATCCGTTGTGACAGATGGAATTCCTGCTGCCAAATTCATCACTGTGTAAGACAGCCTTTATAGAGGGGGTCATAGAATGTCCTGAGTTGGAAGGGACCCACAAGGGTCATCGAGTCCAACTCCTGTCCCTGCATATGACAACCCCACAGTTCACACCATGTGTCTAAGGGTGTTGTCCGGTCTCTTCTTGAACACTGTCAGGATTGGGGCCGTGACACCTCCCTGGGGAGCCTGTTCCAGTGTCCACCACCCTCTGGGGGAAGAACCTTTTCCTAATGTCCAACCTGAACCTCCCCTGGCACATCTTCCTGCTATTCCCTTGGGTTCTGATATTGGTCACCAGAGAGAAGAGATCAGCGTCTGCCCCTCCTCCCTTGTGAGGAAGCTGTAGCCACCATGGCATCTCCTCTCAGTCTCCTCCAGGCTGAACAAACCAAGTGACTTTAGCCACTCCTCATAAGGCTTCCCCTCCAAATCCTTCACCAACTTCATGGCCCTCTTCTGGACACTCTCCAGTAGCTTTATCTCCTTTTTATCCTGTGTTGCCCAGAACTGCACACAGTGCTCAGATGAGGCCGCACCAGTGCAGAGCAGAGCGGGACAATCACCTCCCTCGCCCGGCTGGCAGTGCTGTGCTGGATGCACCCAGGACACAGGTGCCCTCTTGGCTGCCAGGGCACTGTTGGCTCGTGTTCAGCTTGACATCAACCAGAACCCCCAGATCCCTCTCTGCAGAGCTGCTCTCCAGCATCTCATCCCCCAGTCTGTACGTACAGCCAGGGTTGCCATGTCTGAGGACCAAAATCCAGCACTTGCCCCTGTTAAACTTCATGTGGTTGGTAATTGCCCAGTTCTCCAGTTTGTCCAGATCCCTCTGCAGGGCCTCTCTGCCCTTGAGAGTGTCAACAGGTTCTCCCAGTTTTGTGTCATTGGTGAACTTACTTAGTATTCCCTCAAGTCCTGTGTCCGAGTCATTTATAAAGACACTGAAGAGTGCTGGCCCTAAGATGGATCCCTGCAGAACCCCACTAGTGACTGGTCACCAGCCTGACATAACCCCATTTACTAGAACCCTTTAAGCCCGGCCTGTCAGCCCATTGCTCACCCACTGCATTGTGTGTTTATCCAGCTGTGTGCTGGGCATCTTGTCCAGGAGGACACTGTGAGAGACAGAATAAAAGGCTTTGCTGAAATCCAAAAAGATCACGTCAACTGGCATCCCTTGGTCAGCTAGGTGGGTAACCTTGTCATAGAAAGAAATTAAGTTGGTCGAGCAGGACTTGCCCCTGATGAACCCGTGCTGGCTGGAACCAATGGTTGTGTTGTCATTCAGATGTTTTTCAATAACTCCCAGAATAATCTTCTCCGTGATTTTGCCAGGAACAGAAACAAGACTGACAGATCTGCAATTGCCAAGATCATCCCTGTTGCCCCTCTTGAAGACTGGGACGTTTGCCGTTTTCCGGTCAGCTGGGACCTCTCCAGATTCCCAGGAGTGCTGAAAAATCATGGAGAGAGGTCTCGCTATGATGTCAGCCAGCTCTTTAAGCACCCTTAGATGAATCCCATCAGGCCCCATCGACTTACAGGGATCTAGCTGGAGTAGCAAATACTGTACAAGTTCAGGGTTGATTGAGAGTTTATAATTCTCACAGCCGTGGTTCTCTAGTCCAGGGCTTTGGGGGCCCCAGAGTCCATCTTCAGTGTTGAAGACTGAGGTGAAGAAACTATTAAATGTCTGTTCTTTGTCTGTGTCTCTCTTTATGAGGTGACCATGCTCATCAAGTAATGGGCCAGTGTTATTTCTAGTTTGCCTTTTGCCATTAACATATTTTTTAAAGCCTTTTCTGTTGTCCTTCACACTACCGGCCAGCTTCAATTTGAACTGACGTTTGGCAGCACAAATTTCCTCCTTGCAGTGGCAAGCAGCATCCCTATAGTCCTCCCATGTTGCCTGACCTTGCTTTTACTGACCATGTGATTTCTTTTTTTGCTCTATTTCAAGAAGATCCCTGCTCA
>VWYH01010272.1:0-12250 GCA_013399365.1 Pampusana beccarii
TAGTTGGAGGGTAAACTTGGAATCCAGGGGACCCAGATGGGACCTGGGCTCATGGCTCACGGCTCTCTCAAGTCAGGCTTATGTGCAGGTCAGCAGGCTGTGCTAGTGTGAGTGTGTATCCTGTGAGAACTGTTTCACTTCGTATAAATAATTCAATATTTGCAGGGAAGTGGAGAAGAGAGAGAGACAAATCCTACAGTCTAGTGGTCAAACATCCACTTGGAATCCTGGGATCCTTCCCTGTCAAAACCATGCAAGAAATAGAAGGGTACAAAGGAGGAAACAATGATGCCTCTTAGAGCTGAGCAATTTTCAGCTCAGGAAGGTCACTGTCCAAGCACTGACTGGGAAGAAAACATTGACTGTGACAACTCAAAGCTAAATGGGAGTTTGAAAGGAAACTCATTAAGTATCTCCTTCTTCTAAAGATTTTTTTTAAAAAGTTGTTAAAAAAACAAACACATAAGTCTGTTCTCAAAACATCTCAGGATCTGGCCATGATGTTAATAATTTTTTTTAATAATTATTTTTATGCATTTTAGACAAACCACAGGTAACTACGTGTCATTTGGCAATTTAAAATGAATTGAAAAGAAATTCCCTTTTCAATGTCTCTCTTTTCTGAAAAAACAAATGACAACCCTCCTGCATAGAGCTGCTTCCACATGAGAAGAGGAGGCATAAACCAAGTCGTATATGGAAAACCTTTCTGCAGCACATGGCCATGTAGGAGCACATTTTTGAACAGTGACATGTAGGAGCACATTTTTGAACAGTGAAGGACAGGGAAGACTGCAAGTCAAAATGTCAGGCTGCTACTAGGCCAGGGCATTAACATACTTTCATTATTTGCTCTTCAATGGAAATCTTCATCAAACTCAGTGGAGTGAGTTTACACTCACCTGGAGAAGGCAATTCGCATGGTTTTAAGAAATGTGGACATAGCGAATTGATAAAACTCTGAAGAACAGCTATCTTTCAAGAGAACAACTTCCTTGAAACGTGATCAGTCCCTGCCACTGGCCCCAGAGCCCCCCGGCTGCACTGCCATCCCCCAGCACAGCGGGCTGCCCCAACTGCCACAGCTGCCATCAGGCGCCCACTTNGTGGCTCTCTATGTGTCATCAAGGGAGGAATGTGCCCCTGCTGCTGGTGGTGGACCCCAAGCACAGCAGGTTCCGCTTTCACTTTCCGAATCAAACACACCCTTTCAGACAGAGCAACCCCTATACTAGCAGGCAATGCTGCTGGAGGTAGAAAGTTAACTATAATTTGTGTGAAGAGAACGGGATGAAAGACAAACAAGCCCAGACTGATTTGAAATCCAGATTGATCCCGCCCTCCAGAAATGCTCCGTTGTGAGCAATTCCTCACCAGCTGGGTGATGCTGAGGGTCACCAGCTCCAAGCCGAGGCACGTTTCAGGCCTTGCCGGCAGCCCTGGGCAAGGGGCTCTGTGCTGGGACCCCGCGGGGCCAGGGCTGCTCCCGCCATCACGCAGCACCACGGGCACCCACCCTGCAAGGCAGAGACTCCTGCCACACTTACCAAACCTCTGCACCAAGCCAGCATCACTGCTGGTCCAGAAAAGAACTAAAACCTGTGCAACTGGAAAAAGCCCAGAAAGCGAGATACAGCTTGGCAATGCCAGGTATCTGCTCTAGGCTTGTGCACTAGAGTACATGATAAACCAGCTGTGCTTTGCTAAAACACATGGAAAATGGACCAGACATTGCTTCTATAATAGCACTGACCTTCACTTTAAAAAAATAATTCTCTCTTGAGAGGAATTATTTGAAAAAACAACAAAAACTCACTGACTCTATCAGTTAATAAAACAGAACAAGAAGTTTAAGCAAATAAAAATAGGAAACCAATACTTTACACTGTGAAGAGACTTTCATGCCAGGACCACAGAGCACTTCCCAGCAAGCCTGTAGGCATGTTAATGGTGTTACTGCCATTTCACAGACAGGAGAAATAAAGCACAGAAAGGTCAAGTGCCTGGCTGCAGGCCACAGGGCTGAGCCCTGGCACGGCCAGGAACAGACCTCAGCAGAACGGCCACCCTGCCCCTTGCTCTGACAAGATGACACGCTCTCCCATTTGTTGTCTTTTTGTACACATGCTAGCTCTGTTGATTTAAAATTGCTTTCCTGCTTCTGTAAATTTGTATACTGCTATACCCTGATCACTGAGCAGAAAGTATTGCAATGTGTTGCAGAGTCTATTGACTTTATTGGCTCTGTGGCTTTCTTTTGTGCAATGAGTTGTGGGATTGGTACCTAGTGATGTCAATTATCAGCAAGAATCCTTTATATATTTGTCTGCAACAATATATTTCTTCAAAACATAATAAATTGACAGCACTTCCAGTGGTTTTCATATTTTTTAAATAACCAGATTTGTGTCATAGGTAATGGTGGACCTTAAAATGACATTTTCCCTCTCCTCTGATACATGTAACACTTCAGGGAAAAAAAACACATTTTTATACTTACACACACACACATATATATATAAATAAAAGAAACAAAGTACTTTTCCTCACATCCCATTTATAACAGAATTCTACACTACAGAAATGCTGGTATGTCCCCCCTTATAGCTGAGCATCCAGGTGCCACTGTAATTTATGCTATATACATGTTTTAAATTTGTGACATAAGAGACACACTTTTCATAATGCAGTCATTTTATAGATTTTATTAGACAGACTTATGGTAGAAAGGAATATTCAGAAATTGCAACTTAAATGAGAAAATGGGAATGGTGTTACTTATATAAAATACTACTGCAATAGTTCTTTTATTAATTTTTAATGCACAGCACCCATTTTGACCTCCTTTATTCTTTTCCTGTCAACATGGTAGGCTGGAGAAACTGAAAGGGGCTGTAGCTGTTCTCTTCTTGTTCTCCTTTTCCTCCTATTTTGCATAATATTAAAATATAACATCATATTGGATTGTCACCGTGAAATAATCATTATGCAATAGGCATAATGATTTCTTCTGATTGTTATCTCTTCCTTGCTTTTCAGCACTCTCTAAAAAATTCCAAATTCCATGTAGTTATCTAAGGCAATAAGGCAATTTTCCACTGAATACACTCGTCTGAATTAAAGTTTGTTTAAAAGGTATCTTTTTCTACATTTCTTACGATTCTCTAAGGATAACACAAGTCACATAAAATAAGGCATTTTTTGCCTGTCCGGTCTCCTCTGATTATGTTTTTGGGGTGAGGTGGGAGGCGGGTCTGATAAAATAGTGCTTGACTCAAGCAGGAGGATACTATTACCTCTGTTATGTATATTTACTGCTACCTCTATCACCAAGGAGACTAATCTCCATACCAGTAAAGTCAAGGAGCTCATAGTATTGTCTGTGCAGGGCCAAGTTCATGTTGTCACAGCAACAGAGTGCACGGGGTCAATAGATTAATACATTAGTGTGCACAGGCACTGAACTGAAGTGTAAAAGTTTTGCTGCTGGTTTTAAAATTAAACTGTGAAGCAGGACTTGGAATTATGGCCTACACAAGATATTATTGCATATCTCAAGGAATAGGCTACAAAAATACACATATATTTGCCTAATACAGTCTATCATTTTTGTCACAGTGGGAAGAGGAGGAAATAACCTCCTCGAAAGAGGTGCACTCTGCAGGAAGGAGAGAGGAAGGCTGGAGTTCGGGCTATGAAATATACACTGCATTTGGATTGTTGATATTTCCCCCTGCGATGCCCTTTCATTAGCCTCTGTCTAACGTGGGGCCTGACAATTGTGACAGAATGAAAAATTTGAGGAAAAGCAAGGGTCATGAGAGAAGAGATTTCCTTCCCTCTCCAGTGACCCTATCGCAGTATTCTGATGCAGTGCTTTACCATTAAGGAAAGGGCAACCCAAGAGCCTTCACACTTAATCTGTTCCATCTGTCATGACTATTAGAAACATTGACCAGCAGTGAGCTTTAAGGACTCGGTACGGCTACAGACATGATATTCTAGCCCACTACAAGGACCTCCTGATGTTTTGAAAGCCTCCAAGGAAGTACCATGCATCAAAAAGGGCAACACCTACCTGACACACCACCATATGTGGTCCTCAGTCCTGCACCAACTGCTGGCCAAGGTGTGCTGTCCGCTTTCAGTCCCATCAGTCCTGACATGGTGTTGGTGGCTGTAACACCATCTGCGCCACCTGTGAAACAAAAGGTCAGTCACTTTCTGTTAAATCATGAGTATAAAAACAAGAGAGGAAAAAAAATACAACAGAAAAACTGTGAAACTGTGAAATAACTAGAAATTCAAATAAACAGCTAAAGACAGAAAGCAACAAACTGTAAGGGGATGCACAGGAAGGTCTTTAGGACCAGTCCTGGGCTGATAAATTTAACAGCAGCTCCAAGGCAGGCTGCATCAGTTGAAAGAGCTGTAAGGGCTGGGAAACACTGGGGCTGACAGGCAGATCTCTGCCCCTCAGCTGTGTGGGACGGAACCTGCTACGGTGGTTGTTCAACACCTGGAGGTGTCCCCACCACTGAGGTCACACCCTCCAAGCCGATGACACCAACTGTGCTTCGATGGAGCCAGCCCGTATTCTCATTTCTCACTGGGAGAAGCAAGACAAAATGAACAATGTGACAGAGAAATGATGACCACAGTTCTAAGTGATGAGTTAATACACCTACTTGCAAACTAATTTCCTGCCATGTTGCACTTTAGGGTCTGAGGAAAAAAAAGAAACAGATATATACCTTCAAATGGTGTATTTCCATTTTGTCAGGACACACACACACCATTTCACTACTAAACATAGGAATAGGGGAATTTATAGTGGTACAGTAAATGTATAACTATGACAGAAATAGGAGCATGCAGACAATCACACGCACATACACGTATGATTAATTGTTAACAGACTAATACGGTTCTCTTCAGATATTGCTATATTCTAGAAGCACAGGTAAAATTAGGAAGCCTTTGATCACTGTGGTTATCCTAAACACATCAAATAAACTATTTTCACATTAGTTTCTGCTGTTAATTGTTACTATTTCAGTAACTCCCCTATCTTCCCCCATCCAGCAAATTAGTAAATGTGCACAGCTTGTGCACTGGAGTCAGTTACCTTCCTGGGCAGCCATCACAATATTCACAATATCAGTGACATTTGGGGTCAGCTTGGCAAAGAAAGGAATCTGAACAGCTTGCCTAACCCAGCGACAGATGTTCCGTACCAGCTCTGGATCCTGTTCAAATAGGTCAGATAAATATAGAACATAATTAAAAGTAATAGGAACAAAAGGTATATCAAGGAAATAGAAAACTTTGCTACAAGTGGCTATACTGTGATTTTGTGAAATTACACATCAGAACTGAACCTCATTCTCATTAGTTAACTTATTTCAGACACATCGGGTAACTGCGAGTCTATTACAGAAAGGTTAGTTCACAAAAAAAAAGGAAAATTTGCCTTTTTTCTTTCTTTTTTTTTTTCCAAAAGACAAAGATATCACAGAATGTTCTTTTTCCGGAGAGGAGAAAATATCATTTTGTATGATGGAGATTCACTTTACCCATTTATTTGAAAAATTACTTTTAAGTTTTACTGACTTGCTCAATGCAAAGTACATTGAAAACAAGCAGTATCCCATAAAATTATGTGAACCTGAAGCACTGTCTGATCATGCCTTGATCAGAAGAACAAGGATGAGTTGAGCTTGCAGGGCTATCAGAATGCAATTCAGNGGGGGGGTGGTTTTTGTTTTTTTTTTGGTGGGGGGGGGGGGGGGTAGAAGGTAGAGTTTTTTTGGTTTTGTTTTGTTTTGGTTTTTTTTCTGTTGGCTATTGATAATGCTCTTCAACAAATACCTTAAAATTTGCAATACTCATGCATGTAGAATATGGTACATGATCTGGTTAAAAATTAAATGGTGCTATTACAAGATTTAGTGCAAGTATAACCTGTGGGTAGGTTAATTGGTACTGCAGCAATTATTTACATTTACTAAATCTTTATCACTCTTTCAGATAATTAACTCTGACGTATATGAATCATTTTCTCCCATTTGGATATTGTAAAAACTCAGAGAGCCGCATTGCTATGTAGTAACTGAAAACGGGATAAGCCTAAATGAAGTTTAGTTTAAAACAATCCAGTGGACACCAAGGTTGTCAGTCTAGTGAACACACAGGAAATAACTCCTTGGTTTTTTCCTTCTTACACCAGTGGTTAAATACAAACAAAAAACCCCACAGGCTGCATTCCTAGAAAGTACACAGTGCTTGACATGAATAGTAAAACCCTGAGACTTAGCTGTGCCATTCCAATAAAAATGGTGATCTCCCCGCCCACGCAGCTGCCATGAAATATGTATGAATGCTGCACTGGCAGTATGAAAGTAGTTGCATCTTTGACTTTCATTTCTGTTTTGAATTTCCTTGAGGCCCAATGCAAAAATGAGACACCCTCTAGAAGACATGAATTGTATATACTTTATGTTAATTCTTCTCCTTAGAAATCCTTGTAATAACGCTCAGGATGTTGGCACCACATAACTCATTATGCTGTCTTCGTCGTGCTTACAGTGCTGCCATAAAAATTTTTACTCCAACACACACTAACACTTTAATACAATTATTTTAATCCACATTGAATAATTTATTGGGAGCTTCCTTTCATTCATGTAAACCCAATTTGCATCCTACCTAAGACAATTTAACTAGTTCGTCTTTCTTAATAAATAATAATTTGACCTTTTTTCCCAAAAGTAAGACCTTTATTTTCCATCAGTTCTGCTTCTCCCACGCCAAGATTAATGCAACAAATGCAATGGAAGGGTCTTCAGTTTTTCAAGCTAGTAAACAGTTTAAATATCTGATCGCACAGCTCATGCTTAGACCAAGTCCTTTTGAAATGCTCACTTGTATCAGTCTTGGAAACCTGCCCATTTTTGGTACCCCCTGGTGCAGTGGCCAGCATCAGTACCCACCTCAGCTCAGCCTCCCTCCCCTCACTGGAGCGACACCACAAGAGTGCAGCAGCCACAGCCACCACATGCCTGAGCATCCCTGCTGCCAGAGGGATCTCTGGGCCAAGGAGCATGAGAATTCCAGAGCTTTTATGCTCTACAGACAACTAACATATTCCCAAAGAGGATTAATATCCCCACCTGGTTTTATCTGTAACATTCATTTTATGCTTTAGATCATTAAGAAAATTATTCATTCATTTATCGAATTCATAATTTCCTACTACATTTTCACTGAGGACTAGGAAAAACGCATCGTAAGTCATCAGATGATTGAAAACAGAAGATATTTGTGACACTTGACAGCTAATTTTTATATGAAATTAATGAATTACATTTATATAATCCAATGGAAGTTCCCTGGATGTTGGTACAACCTCCCCATAGAAGTTTGCCTTCGGACTGAGAACAATTGGCAAAGGTCACACAAGAACACAACTTTTGAGAAAGTTCTAAGTGATTAGAAATAGAGAATTCACCTCTAAGTGCAATCATTGACTAAAGAAATTCTCCCAACTAGAAATGCAGTTCAAAACTTAAAATTTCTGAGAACGTTCATTTATCATATTCAGCAAAGTTTTAAACTCGGGTGCAAATTTAACAAGGTGAGAAGCCTGGTACCAAAAACTAGTTTTAAAGAGGCTACGTACAGGCTTCATTTTGCTTAATTCATTTTGCCATTTCAGGGTCTCTCATTTGCCTGGATTTCTGAAAAATTGACCCTGATTCACAAATCGCATTTACTGATTCTTAGCAGAGATTGGATTCACAAAACATTCAAAGGATAGGCATATAGCTTCTAAAAGAATGAATCTTGAGGCCCATAAATCACGTAACAAAAAATACCTGTCACTGCTAATACAACATAAATGCCTTTTTTTTTTTACCCCAGTCCAACTATATGAAAGTGTCTGCAGCTTTTATTGTTTAAAGTGGTTGATGAAGTCCACATAGTTAAGAAACATTTTCGAAATGGCTTAATATGTAAAATGGTATTAACTGTAAAAACAGCTGGGTATTTACATTTGCAAAATCAACAACATGAACTAACTAAAATATTCCTCTGCTTAATGTAGTACAGGATTTTAATGCTTTTGATTCAAAGTCTACCACATTGCTATAAATTATCTCCTTCTATTACACATAACTAGGTTTGTTGGTTGTCTCATTAATGATGATACAGTGTGATTGTTACCAAATATATAGCATAATTGTGAATTGTGCTGTGTCAATCCAGAAGAATGAACAAATGCTTCAATGGACTATAACATTTGTTGGCAGCATACTTCATTTATCTGCTGTATATTTTTTTAAACAAACATCATCTAAATAAAAGCTTGGTGAAAATATCATCAGCTAAAACATAATATTGATTCATGCACTTGCACCTACAGGAATCTGTCAGTAATTTAACACCATATAAAGTCTCTTTTGGTATGAGATGTACATCAGTGTGTCTTCTGTTTTCCTGTTCTTAATCAAATATCACTTGTTTATTCCAAAGGCACAGGAGATTTGAATGTTCCAGGGGATGTCTTTTTACTTCCCTAAGCAGCAGCACAGAATCATTTTTCCTGAATATTCATTATAGCCTTGGGCTAGATGGAGCTTTTAATCCTAACTACTCATTGCCAATGGGTAGATATACTAGAGGAAAAACAACTATTCACCTTTTTTTTCTGAATGATCACATGATAAGATTAACTACAACCATAACTATAAGAATAAGTCCTCAGAAATTAAAGCAGCAAATTGTCTACTGATTGCATTTGGCATTGGTAATGAGATGAATCCCACGTCCTATCACTCCCAAGGCAGATACATCCTGCATGTTAAAAAAGGAGTGAGAAAATGCTGTGCATAGAGTAGGTCACCTCTCCTTGTGTTTCATGGAAAGAAACAAAACCATGAAGACATTACCACAGAAGTGTCTGGCTGTTGTTTTTTAGAAATTTTGACTTCAACCTATTTTCAGTGTTCTTGCAGGGTGCTCATTTTTACAACATCCTGTTACTGCACATTGTATCCAGAACACACCTCTGAGGTAGGGAAGTACTGTTATAGCTCTTTAATAAATGGAGAGAGGAGAGTCAAATACACTGAGGTGCATCTCCTCAAACTCCCCTTGTTTTGGTGCCCAGTTTTTACTAAGTCATTTACATAAGGATCTGAAAAGGTTTGTCCAGCAGATAACTGCACTTGATTCTACAGAATACCTTAAACCATGAGACACTTTCCCCATGAACAAAAGAAATATTTTTAATACTTGAATTTAATCAGTTTTACAGCGTATTTGGATAATGCAAAAGACAGAAATACAACTATGTTAGGATAATGAACATGCTTTTCTTAACTATGCAAACAGTCCTTAGGAAGCACATGTGTGAGCGTACATACGTACGTATGTGTGCATACATAAAGAAAACAAATATCAGTCTGAAAGATGTCACAAAAATAAACCTGTTACAGAATTTCCCCCAAGAACTTCAGAAGGAAGGTTACAACTCAGTAGAGCACATTAGCTGATCTTGTCTAATTAGCACTACAGAAAATGGACCATACCATGCAACCTTCAGTCCATCACTAATTACTATAATGGTGGCAGTTCTGTCTCACTAAGAACAGGGTAAGGTCCTTTGCAGTTCTGGAAATTATAAAAACATAACTCATCTCAGATAGAATCCTGATGTGACATATCTATGAAGGTTTTCTTCCATAGGACTACTGGAGATATCATTACAGGTCATGCTGATGATTTGTGCAAGTCCGTTATCCTGACTGTAATGATGGGAAGTCCTACATGGCACAGAGAATGTAGCAAGATCGATTAAGACCTTGCATGTAAAGTCCTTAAATCTCATCTATCACTGACTACAATGACCTAAACAACAAAGTTTCAAATATTAAGGCCTTTCTTTAATGTAAGTCTGGTCTTCCTCATAAACCTCGAGTTTTTGACAGCCATGAAACTATTCTCATATACATCTCCTGCCAAAGAGTTTCATGGCTAAATCATGCCTTATGTAAACCTGTTTGCAATTTTAAATACTGATACTAAGTTACAGAGGACTTTGTCTGTGTCAACTTAACACACATGAAGCTGACATGGGATTTGTTATATATGGTTAATAGGCAAGTGGCACTGAGTCCCTCATCAGTGCATTCTTCTGGTAACATATTCTCTTTCTGTACTGGGATTTCAGAAAAATACCTTGTCATCCACTTACCTCCTATCATTGGAGGAATTTTTTATATGAAAAAATGTCCACAGTTAACTTCTTCATTCTGCACAGTAGTGACATTTTCCAAAAGAATCATGGAATCATTTGGTTTGGAAGGGACCTTCAAAGCTCATCTAGTCAAACCCCCCTGCCATGAGCAAGGACATCTGCACCCAGATCAGGTTGCTCAGAGTTCCGTCCAGCCAGGTCTTGAATGTTTCCAGGGATGGGGCATCTACCACCTCTCTGGGCAACCTGTGTTAGTGTTTCAGCACCATTATTGTAAAAAATTTCTTCCTCACATCTCCCCTCTTTTAGTTTAAAACCATTACCCTTTGTCCTTTTGCAACAGACTCTGCTAACAGGTCTGTCCCCATCTTTCTTANGGATCTTTCATCATCTGCAGATAACCTGCCTGCAACAGGTAGACTTCCCTGCAGGCCACACCACCCTTTCCTTGTGAACACTACAGTGGCACCACCTGCCACAACCTGCAGTTTAAATGCTGTGTCTATCACATATTTATTTTCCAGATCCAACATGGACCCATAAATTCACTAGGAAATCAGAATTAAAAAAAAAATTTCTCTGTATGTGTGTAAAGACCTACTTTTTTGCTATTCCTTCAAATGTGAAGAAAAAATATTGGAATTTCTGCTTAAAGCATTACAAATTAGTATCTTTAGCATTCACTTCTTTTTTTCATATTACTATTGATCTTTTCCACAGCTATCTTTTCTCTCTCCTCCTATGAGATATCTAACTTTGCTTTCATAAAACTGTCTATCTCTAAATCTACTCAAAATTTCCATAGTACCTAAATGCAGAATTGCAGTCAATCACAATAGCAAAGGACACACCATTTCTGAATCTCATGGTTAATTTTAATGTATTCTCACCTCTGAGAAAGGGGAAGTTTAGGTTGTGCATTTATCCCATTTCAAATGTAAATAGAGCTAACAATTTGTTTAAAGCCTGGAAATTAAGGGAAGTACTTCCCAGGACAGAAGACAAATAACTCCCTATTTCTTATCTGGAGTAAAAAATGCTTCATCATTTCTCAGTAAATTTGACAGGTTTTGGTCAACATCTATTGACCAAAGCTGTCAAAACAAAAGAAATAAAGCAGTTGAACCTAAGGCAGGAATAACAGTTTTCACAGCTGTATGTTAGGCTATCTATATATATTACAAAAAATTTCAAAAAATACCTAAATGACTTCAGAGGCTTTGGGTCAGCCTGGTCAATCCCACAGAAGGCTGGCTGCTGGATGAGAGTTTATATCCTTCTAGCTAGAATCTACAATATTATATGATGTGACGTGAAACCAATGCCACAAAACAAACTTTTAGAGATAATGACAATACGTGAATTCAGGACTCTTTTTTTTTTTAGTCAGTACTGTACTGCCTTTTGGCATGAGATCCAAAATATATTGAATGTAGTGGATGCCTTCTCCATTAGTTTGTAAAACAAAACAAAACAAAACAAAAAACTTCAAAATTTCATTAGATGTCTTCAAGAGGTTTCAAAATGAAGTGGGCTTGTAGGAGTTTCTAAAAGATCAGAGATTAATATGAGAAGAATTAAACAAGGTCCGTATAGTTACCATTTAACTACACTACCATAGCAACAATATGTACTGTGACTATTGCTCACTGGTTTAATTCAAGGATATGCTTATTTTCTACTCTCTTACTCTAAAATATTCCTTTCTTTTAAAAGAAGTCTACTGGGTAAATTAAGACATTTGTGTTATTTCTACATAAGTGTTCTCTTTATAATTTGAACAAAAACTGCAATATTTTTAAACTGAAGAGGTATCATATGGCTTATAAACTAAGCATGTACTACGAACAAAACAAGCACATTTTTCCTTACAAAATACTGCAGATTAAGATGTAGAAATATAGCTTGGAAAATTCCCATTAGCTTTTACAGATGACATTAATTCTTTTTGTTAGTCTTTTCACTCAGGCAAAAACATTACCATTTAAA
>VWYH01010276.1:0-173928 GCA_013399365.1 Pampusana beccarii
GCAGGTGTGGAGCTGGCCTCTTGTCCCCGTGAGCTGGGAGTGCAGGATTTGAGCCCCTGAGCCATTCTTTCCCCACGCAGGCAAACAGGAAGGAGAAGCTGAGGGAAGCCAGAAGGCTGTCAAGCAAGGGCGTCAGCGTCCCCTCCTCTGCCCATGTTCCCCCAGCTGCAGCAGCTGAGGCTGTGTCAGGACTCAGTGCTTAGTGCTTTCATGTGGCTCCTCTTTACACAAGTCTCTCTTGGCATCGAGGTTTGAGAACTGCCGCCATGTGCTCCAGGAGCTGGAGGGTCTGCTGGCCCAGTGTGAGGTCAGTTCCCGCAATCACAGACTGGGTGAGCTTGGAAGGGGCCTCTGGAGATGATATTGTCTCATCTCATGCCCCTGCTCAAGGAGGCTCACCTAGAGCCAGTTGCTCAGGACCACATCCAGATGCGAACTGCATCCCGAGTTGGGCATGGGGGTCCCTCCGCCCACAGTGCCTGCAGGGCTGGGAGGAGAAAAGATGGGAGGGCAAAGGCGATGCCTGAAGGGAGATGAGAGGGAATAATGGCAGGGGAGTGCACTTGTGGGGGTGTCCTGGTGCCCTGATTGATGGCTGCTCCTCATGCCGTCTTCTCCCACAGGAGCAGTGTGAGGCGGCATGTCCGGAGGCAGCCACGACAGGGAAACAAGAGATGCAGCAGGTAGAGGGGAGAAGGAGGCCCGAGTGGGCCCGGCCCTGGGGCTGGAGAGGGCCGGGGGTGTCCAGGTCCCAAGCTGTCATCCGTATGATGCATGTTTATCAGGTGGTAAATCGCTATGCCAAGGCTCTGGCCTTGCTGCATCAGGCTTTTCAGAAGACTGAGGTAAAGCTGAAAGGGCTGGAGTAAAATGGGTGGGTGCCCACAGGCCCTGGGGTGGGAGAGCTGTCGGAGGGCTGCAGCGGGCTCAGGCACTCGCAACCTTTCCTGATCCTAAGTGCTACGTCATGAAGCAAGAAATCTTGAAGGGGAGCTGGAGGAGGAAGAGGCCTGGTGAGTTGGGCCCCTGGCCCCATACAGGTCTCCAGGGTGTCTCTGCAGCACCCGTAGTGACGGTGCTGCCAAGGCTGGTGCCAGGCAATGGAGTGGGGGTGTGACAGGGGAGCCCAATCCCTGCCTGGGGTGGTGTATGTTTGGAAGGGGAACCCCTGCATGGCTGTGGAGGTCTGTAAGTTGTCCAACCAAGGACTGCTGCACCCAAGCAGCTGCAGGAGATGAAGGAGGCCGAGATGGCAGAGCCTGCACTAAAAGAGCTGGTGGAAGAACAGATGGAAAGGGGCAGAGCGTGTGCCAGCCCCTGCCCCCTGGGCAGTCTGCATCTCCCTGGGGAGAGGGCTCCATGGAGGTCACAGCCACACATGGGCTACGCTCCTGCGTAAGGCGGAGTCCGGGGGAACCATGTAACTCCAGCTGTCCGGACTGTGCGGCGCTGCCTGACAAGTGTTCTTGCTCTATGTTGACCTGCAGCAGAGGGACTTGCTGGAGAGGAGACGTGGCTGCATTACTGGCTGCAGTGAGTTCCAGATTGATTGGGGGTTTATCGTTCTCGCAGCCTTAGTTCTCTAATCCAGGGCTATGCAGGCCCCAAGTTCATCTTTGGTGTTGAAGAGCAAGGCGAAGAAAGCATTAAACATGTGTTTTTGTCTATGTTCCTGTGGATAAAGAAGATCCCTGCTCAACCAAGCTGGCTTTTTCCCTCCCCTGCTAGAATTTCAGCATTTTGGAATTGCCTCGTCCTGTGCTTTTAATAGGTGGTAATTAAAAAGCATCCCAACACCTTCAAAAGCCTCTTGCCAGGCAATCTTACTCAGTAGTTCTCTGAGCAACCTGAAGTCTGTTTTGCTCATATGCAGAGTTGAGGTCTTGGTGTCTCTTTCCCTCCCATTAGCACTGGCTGCCGAGGAGAAAGGCCCTGTGCTTTTAGTAGGTGGTACTTAAAAAGCAGCCATTACTGATTTACCCCCATGCCTTCAGAAGTTTCTTCTCAGGGAATTTTAATTAGTATTTCTCTGAGCATCTTGAAGTCTGTTTTCCTCAAATCCAGTGTTTAGGGTTGCTGGCAGTTTTCCTTGTATCAGCAAAGATTTTTAACCTGACTGGTTTACATTCACTGTGGCAAAGGGAGACACCATTTGCCACTTCTCCCATGAGGCCAAGTTAATGAGAATCAAATATAGGAAGGCACTTTTCCTGGTCAGTTCCCTTAGTACCTGCACCAAGGAGTTATCATCCAGATTATTTAGGAATCTTCTGGATCTATTGGTGTCAGCTGTGTGATATTCCCAGTTGACATCTGGGAAGTTGAAGTCCCCCGTAAAGACTGAAAATCAGAGAACTAAATCTAACATTCTAATTAAAAATGTTGAATAAAAAACTCTCTTGACAGATTCTTCTGTCTTTTCAGTTTATCAATAGCATTTTCCAATTCCTCAGTCACCAGAAATGTCTTTCCACTTACCTCAGATTGCTGCTGCCTTTGCAGCTAGATTTATTAGCCCTGAATCTGGGCTTGTAGATATCTTGTTCAGAAGTAGTAAGGAATATTATTGTGTTTTGTTAAGAGTGGCAGAGCTATAGACATTAAGTTGCCAGATGCGTTGTATAAAGTTACCAGGTGTAGCTATATTCCTGTGCTGTCAGTTGGCATAATTTCACAAAGCTTAGCACTAGTTTGTTTTTCTTCAGCTTTTTTAATTTTTTTTTTTTTTGTCCAGCTATCTTTTAGCACTGAAATGACCGTCAGATCCAGCTTCTTGTGCACAACGTAATAGGTATCTCCTCGTTGCACTAAGTATGACTTTATACAAAATATGATGACTGAAATAGGGTTGGAGTCCTTGATCTACTCACAGGCAAACAATTGCAAACCAGTATTTCAGTATTGACACCAAAGTCTAGGTTTACACAGAAAATCCTGTGGTGCTTCCACTGCTAGTACAAAGCCCAGTTTTTCGTTAAAATCAATGAAGCACTGGCAATTTACACCAGTTGACGACCTTCACCTTGACTATAAATGTATTTGTATAATAGAGATTGAAATCCTGCATGTAGTAACTGTAGCTGTTCTTTGTCATTTAATTAGAACAATAATCTTATTTGAGGTTGCTGGAGAAGAGGAGTGATCAAAGTCTTAATCTTCGTTCTCTTGAGGGCCTATAGCTCTCACTGCCCACATGATTGCTTTTTAAACCCTTATGCTTCTCCATTCGGCAGTGGCAATACCAAGTGTGGAGCGCTGTATCCAGTTTAGGGGTCTCCAGTGCAAAAGAAAGGTTGTCAAACCAGAGAGAGGCCAGTAGAGAGCCCTGATGCTGTTAGCGGTTGGGAGCTCATGGCCTATGGGGAGAGGCTGATGGAACTGAGCTTGTTTCAACCAGAAAGGAGAAGATGAAGGGGGAGCTAAACATAGCCTTTCCCTTCCTAAAATCAGGGTGGGGGCCAAGGCTTAGAGAGAGAATGGAGCCACACTCTTCCCTGGGCTGTCCAGACAAAGGGCAAGCTGTAATGGTCACTGGCTGCAGCAAGCCAAATGATCATCAGAGTAAAAGAAAAAACCTTCTCTGTCCAACGAGATTTTATGGAAGCATTCGTGACTTTGACCACTCAAGGTGTCAAGCAACCTGTTCCCACATAAGAAGGAGCTGTGCTTTGAGCAGAAGATCAGAGTAGATGTCCTCCAAAGGCACCTTCCAACTTCAATTATTCTGTGATCCCCAATTCAAAAAAAGCTGAGGGGATAAACGAGTAGAGATCAGAAAGAACCTGAAATCACCGAGATAAAATTCTGTAATTGGAAGTGGAAATCCATACTATGAAGCTGCTGAATATTTAGCAGTGTTTCAGAAAAGGATCTTGAGGGAGCAGAACACTAAATTTGTATTGTTCAGGTGATATTGATAGACCTCTGGTCTTCCCCAGAAATTTCTGTGGTACACTAACATTTTTTATGTAGGATATAAGAAGTCAATTTTTTTATATACTTGATGTTTTGAGGTCTCAGCTTGAGATCTTGCTCTCTTTGGAGCATTTTGGTATTTGAAAGAGTTAAATAAGCTGGAAAGAGTCCAGACAGGAGAAGTAAGAATGGTGGAGGTTTACTAAATGCGTCCTTTGAGGACAGGTTGATGGATGTTCTTTCTTTATTTAGACTCACAACTAACAGAGAAGACCAAGATGTAGCATATGGTGATAATAATCCATTACAGAAAAAAGTATCCCAAAGTTTGAATGCTCGATTGTTTTCTGTGGAGAAATATAGAAGATATAGGCTTAATTTACCAAAAAAAAAAAAGAAAAAAGGCTGAGCTTAGGACTTCATAAACGTCCAGCCTTTTAAAAGGTGAAACAGTTATGGGATATCCAGAAGTTGTGGATGTTTTTCACTGAAAAAAGATTAAGAACAAGTTAGATAAATCTGTGCAGTGGTTTATGCGTGTAAAATTGGATCATATGATCATATGGATCATAACCAGGTAATCTGGTTGTTGTCTTCACATTCCTCCCAGCCCTGCATGTTTATGATTATAGCCTTGTCTGTAACATGCTTTGTGGAAATTGCGTATACACTCAGAATAGTCGTATAGTTAACAGGTATATATTGCCATATATTTTGATGCTAAATTTAGAAGTGTTAATGCAGAGCTTACTAATTTTACAAATATTTTAATAACTGTGCAATCTTATATTGACAGTACTATATCATTTTCTGGTAAACCTAGCAATCTTTCAGAGCAACACCAGTGGTCACCACAAAACAAATAGTAGTTTTATGATTCAAGTAAATCGAAAGTTTGAAATTTAATTTAAAATAAAAGATCAGGCAATTATATTATTTTATTTGACAAGAAGTTTAGCTCCCTATGCTCAGGAATAATTTATGTTTATTCAGCATCATCTAAGTATATAATGGAAAAAAAGAATTCCTTAAATGCTAAGTTAAAATTTGCACAAGAGTTAAGAAAGCTATCAGAATGACACACAATATTATCATTTTTAATACATGTAAATCTTTCATAAAGTCTTCCAACTGAATTTCACTTATTTAGTATAATTATATAATTTATTAAATCTCTCCATTATCTATCTATTATTAAATCTATCCATTTTCAAAATATGTTTGTGAGCTTTACAACTCTGTTTAAATCAACATAACTTCACAACTGAATGAAGTTTCAAATTATAGTAGAATTCTTATTAGAAATTATATTTGCTTTTAATCAAAAGTATGCACACAGTTGTGATTTCATAATTAATTTCATGATTACTTTCTTGCCTAATGAGTGATTGAAGTTTGTTTGTACAACTAGTTTTCTCTGCTACCCTATTCCAGAAAAAGTTCTGCCAGCAAGCCTATATAAAATGCAGATTTGAATAGCAGAATTTGGCAAAGAATGTGGAATTATATAAAAATGTTTAATCAGTTTTGATATGCGTTTAATAAAATTGTCATAATGTAATATAAAGTGACCACTGCCAGAGAGGTAATGTATTTGCATTTACAATGCTCCAGGCAATTTTTTATTTCCACTTCCCATGAGTCAAACAAACATGACATTCAAAAATGCATGCCATATTGTGCTTATCTGGGTAGATAATTCGAGTCATCACACTAATATTAATTCTGAGCAGAAACTAGGTTAACAAGGTCATAAAACACTTTTGTTTTGGAACCAAACTTAGACTGAGCATTCACAGCAGTGTTTGAGTGACAGCAGTGCAAAATGGAGTGTAAATACTACAGTTGCAGGCCAAAATACATTAAAGAACATTATGCTGGAGGATCAGCCTCCAAAACTAGCAAATGCTGTATTTTTTAGCTCAGTCTGCGAAGTCTGAATCACAAGCTTTCATATTTGCCCCAAGAAAAGCATAGATTTGAGTTTTAGGACTAACGGTGCCATGAAGCCACAGATGAGTGGTTCATCTTGGGCCTTTTCCTCTCCAGGAGTGAGGGACATGTGCTTGAGTCCAAATCCTCCTCTCAGAGAGATAGATTTTCACTCTCAAGACAGTCTAGGTCTTTTGGAGCTGTGCACAATACTGTGTGAGGAAGAGACTGCTGGTACCCGTCCCCCAGCTGTGGCTAGATGGGCACTGCTGGCTGGGGAACAAGTAGGGTCTTGTAGATGTGGTGTAAGCAGTGACCCCCAGCTGTTGTCTCCCCTTCACTGCCATAATAGATACATGAACATCAAAGGATTTCTCTTGCCACATCCTGTTGCTTTGATGTCAAGAACCATAGGTCACACTGTCCAGTTTTATACCCATGCTACCAGCATTTTGCTTTGGGAACAGACACAACGATTTGGAACATGTTAGACCTTAACTAAATTTAATTGGAATATGTGGATGGAAAGGGGATAAAGGCAGCAGGGCGTAAGCAAGGAGTTTCATGAAATAAATGATAACTTGAGGCACCCCAATGAGGCATTATAAGATCCTTCTTCACAAAAATTGATTTGGGAGCTTTTGCAATATCCTGACAGTTTTAATTTAAAGCTGTAAATAATACTTTCAGTCCAAATAGTAAATTCTTCAAAGTAAAAAAAAATAAAAGTCTCCTAAATTGTGTTAAAGTCCATAAATGCTACTTTTTTTTTCCTATGAAACTCTTAGGGTAAGGTCTAGGCAGCCATTCACATGCACACTCACTATCCGTTTTCCAAACAGAGAGGTTACTTCTGAGCCCCATTCCACAACCAGGGACACTTTCCTTTGAGCTTTACTCTTCAGACCTCACCTTATAGCTGATACATTTATTATAATAAATATATTTATTATCTGACTTATTAACCAATACGTTTATTATCAGACTCCAAAATATTTTTGTGTACATGAATTCTTACTACTCACATTTTGCTTCCTCTGTTACTGAATATTTATATGTCTCTTCTGCTCAGATTAGTCCTCAGAAACACTTTCACGTACTTAAGACTTTCAAATATCAATCCTTGCTTTTATTTTTACACTTCAAGATACAAACAGATTAAACTGATTGCAACTGTAGAAGCAGCAGGTGGTTGCACTATAAGTAAAGTATTTTGTGGTATTTCACAAAGAAATCCATGTTAACCTGGATTATATTGTTTAAGGATTCAGACCTCTGTAATGTACATCTCAGAATGTTTTCAAGAGAGTAAAAAAAAGCAGTCTTGCTTGGTTTTGTGATGAGAAAGGCAAACTACTGTAGAAGCTGTCAGCTGGTGTTTCAAAGGCAAAGACAATCCCTATAGATCCCACAGAACATTCTGGATTGCCTGAGCATCAAATGTTTCCTGAAACCCTAAAATTGATTTGCGTATGTCCAAAACCTAGAAGGATTTCTTGCAGAGGGCGGGGAATTTGTGAAATAAATGTGACACCTGCATATCAATTTAGCTGATTTTGTCAAATGGATTTTGGTTGAGGATTCATAACCATGGATTTAGAGCAGCTGTTACAAAATTAGAGAAATAAGCATGGGTGTACTCTCTGTTCATTTTGTCATCATAATGTCGTGATATGGCGTTGCAAGTCATATTGAGCAGGTTAGGATCTCAGCCTTTCATGACCTGTCCCTGTTAGTCTTCTCTGAAACTAGAATACTACTTTTATTGCTCTTGCTAGTGACAGATGGTAATTAATTATTCAGCTAACAAGTTATGCTTTAGTGTATGACAGCCTGGAGATTAGGAATTGACAGTGATGAGTTCAAAACATCAGACTAATCCTCTATTTCCATATTTTTAAGACAATCAGGACACCGTTCTGTTGGCAGTCTTTAGTATGATTATAGCACCTATTATTTGATTTTTTATATCACTTGATGTTTGGTTTTGGATTTGGGCATGTACTACTTCCAAGATGCTAGTATCAATTTGGATTAATAATTATGATTGTTTATTCCAGAAGTTACTCCCAAACACTGACATGTCTTGTATTCTAAGAAGCTTTCATGCTAGATTTCTGTCTTTGTAAACTTCGCACTCTACAGAACCAGCAGATTCTGGGTCTGCCATTACTTGTGTTACATGCTCAAATTTTAAAGATAGTAACTTTGGAAGGACTATTGCCAAGGCGATATCTTTAACATTCACCTGTCAAAATAGTAGTTTATAGCTGAGAGCATGTCTATTTTACCACTACCTCACAAAGAATATACAGAACGAGAGGAATTTAATGTGAGGATATGAAAAACTCTAAGGACCAATGTTTAGTTTATTGAGAAAGGATTTCTTGGCATAGCGTTATACACATCTTTGGAAAAATCTCTGTTTTATTGAAATCAGCCACTAACCTCATTTAATTGCCTCCTTGATTCCTTGTCCAAGAAAAGAGGCATTTCTAAGTCCAATACTCTAATACCATTGTCAGTATAAATCACCAGAAAACCAGAGCAAGCTTTTGGAAGAACATCTGAAATTAATTTGGCAGCTAAGTCACATAACTGACAACTAGAGATAAAGGAATAGAAAACTATAAACTCCTAATAAATGATTCTGCATCACCACAGGTATTCAGCCTACTTACACTTGGCCGAAAAAGCAGCACAGGGCTTTACATGTTGCGATAGCTTAGCCATACACTTCAGATTAACTTGTTTACATGCTGGAAAATAAGTAAGCAAATTAACTTCTCTGAATTTTATGGTAGTTATGAACCATCCCTACAGAATCATTATGTATTTTTTCCACAGTACTTGTTTGTTGGTTTGTGCATGTAGGGTAGTGAGAGGAGAGTGAAAAAAACCAGAAAACTCCTTTTCTTTGGGATCACCCAGACTAAAACCTCTTTATTGGAGGAACTTTTCACTCAGGATATGCTGTATGGAATACTCCAAGCTAATGGTAGTAATTTTTTTAACTGATCATTGCATCGTTGCATCTTTTCTCTGCTTTTGATAGCTCATACCTAGCAATGCTTTCTGACATTTCTGTTAAAATGGTGTAATTATCACTCAGACAGTCACTGTGGTTCTAGCTTTCACTAACAGAAAGACAGGGGTCCTATCAAGTGTTTTTCTCCATCTCCTTGTTAGCTACAGTGAAGGGATGGCATTATCAGATTATTAAGTAGCACTGGAGATATTTGTGTTCAGCTGTACTGAAGGACTAACGGTTTTATGAAGGAAGGTATTCTTTGCCCTTTAGAGTCTCTTGTGGATGTAAAGGAAACACAACGCTATGAGGTTTGGAGAGACAGGGAGTAATGTCCTCTAGCACTGTGATCCCTGAACTAATCAGCTTGGGTACTAAACAAGCTCTGAGAGAAAACAGTTATTCAGAAAAAAATAACTGGGTGAAAAGTAGTGAAATGTGGCAACTAATTCTGGGGATAAAACATAAGCACATGAGCTCTCTTTGTTTTGTATCTTCCAACCACCAACTATTTGTTCCTCATCAGGGATTGCAAAGTATGGTGTAGATTAGATTTTCCTCGGGTTTTTTTAAATGCTGAGAATAAATACCTTTGTCTGAAAGCTACTTGGCTTTAGGTAAAGAGAGAAAGCTCCATCCTGTGTGAATGCCAGTTAGAGCCAATTATAACCCGATTGATTTCTCTTGGCATTAAAAAACAACAGCAAAATCAATGCAAAATACAACTCCACTACCAATTTAGCTTGAATTCTTTAGCATTTCTGGATGAAGTCTGAACTGATAATAGGCATGCCCATGTGTGAGAATGAGAGCTTTTACGTTTAAAACAGAGAAATAAATTGTGGAAGAAATCAATTTTTAAAACCTTGGTAAGATCAGAGGGAGAAATATTTTTAAAAGGTATTCTGCAATGTGAAAAGTGGGAAATTTGCTAATTATGTTTCAAGCACAGTTTATACTGTCTCTTAGTTGAAGTATGCCTGAATTACATTTTCCACAGCTCTGATAAATGGCAGAAAATGAACTGATTTTCCGTTTGCGAAACACATTGCCAATATCCTCCAGTTACATTCTCTGATTTCACCCAACATGTGTTTGTTTACCTGCAGTAGAACTAGAAATCTTTCAGTTGCAATTTTATATATATGTAAAGAAGTGACCATCTCTTCTTATACAATCACATAACAGGAAAAGCTCATGAGAATCCATAGGTGGTGTGGGAGCGGAGAACTCCATTCTGCTCATCGTCATTTCCAGTGCAAATTTAAGCACACATTAGGTTTTATCATTGGTTACTAAATGGAACAATGTCTATTTCAGAAGAGAAGGTCTTTCAGTTAACTAGATCAGATCTACGAGGTGGTAGATTCATTGTCCTGATCCTGCTGGAGTCAAAGGATCCTGGTTTGTTGACAGATAAATGGGATAAGGGGAAAGAAAGGAAAGTGTTTGGTTACTGTTTGTATATACATGCACAAGTACGCACTCAGAATTAGCCATACATTATTTATAGCTAAGATGCTAGCTATATATATCTATATATCTATATATCTATGTAGTCTTGTAATAGAAATATCTTCAACAGTCTTAGCCTTAGCAGAAGCAGGGTGGATATATATATTTGTGTGTGTATTTGTTTGTGTATAGAGGCAGAGGAATATGTGGGTCCATATACCCATATATCCAAATATCCACATATTCGTCTCTCTATATATGTATACATATACATACATAAGCATTCACGTATTTACACACATGCATACATAGCATATATCCATAAAAATATGAGTTACTAGGGCATTAACAGTGAGCAATAGCTTAGGACAGGAAATTGAGAATATGATATCTACTTTGTACAAACCAGACTAGTAGGAATGAAGACAGATGTTCATTAGATGATTTTGTTAAGTACAAATACCACCCTTTACTCTAGGCTGTTATTAAAGTAATTATTTTTTTTTCAAGTGCACAGTGAAAGCTGTAGCTTTTCAGTACTCCAGTGAGCATTATTACATTAATATTGTGAACTTACCCTATCTGTCATTACCAAATCTCACAATGATATTCTGATTAATGATGCATACTGCGGATTTTGCAGATGCCAGCCAGATGTTCAGAGAAAACGAATGTTTTTTGGCTAAGGAAGTGAAGTGTAAATCATATACACACTGACACACCTAGTGGAACAAATGGAAGGTGTTCCTAAGCAAATTTGCTATCTAGCTCCGATTTGTTTTTAGTTAGACCACATACACAACACAACGCCTCATGTATGTCAGCCTTCTAGATAAAACAGTACATGTGAGGAGCATGCAAATAATTAAAAGCAAAAGTTGGCTCTGCTACTGGGATTCACTTTTGCTGTAAGGTACTCCCCTACCTCTTCCATCTGGCTGCATCGCAGAGGGGAAGGGAAGGGAAGGGAAGGGAAGGGAAGGGAAGGGAAGGGAAGGGAAGGGAAAGGGGGAGGAGGAGGAAGGAGAAGGAGAAGGAGAAGGAGAAGGAGAAGGAGAAGGAGAAGGAGAAGGAGAAGGAGAAGGAGAAGGGGAAGGAAAAAGAAAGAGGAAGGAAAAGGGAAAGGGAAAGGAAAAAGGAAAGGAGGAGCTGCTGTCAGCATAGCTCTCAGCAAGGGCAGGTGGGTGGCTCATGTCCACCATCTTCTCTAGTCTGTGCTTGTGCTCGTTTATACGTAAGTGCTGCTGCAAATGAAGCTACTTCTTTTTCACTAGTGTTAATTAACTTCACACCATTAATTTTTCTGCCTCACAAACAAGCTCCTAAGCTGATATATCTACACCAGCGTGTTACTCAGGAGACAGGAGTGCTGTGATAGGTCAAAAATCATTTCAGGTTTGGAGAAAATTGTTTTTTACGTCAGGTGGGAAAAGCAAAACACGGTACGGGGGTAGCCTGAACTCAAATCCTGCTGCTACATGTCATGCAGAGGTCATGTCCTCAGTTTGTACAGTAGGGCACTTGAGCTTGGCTTGGTGCTGCTAAAAGCTTCACAGGTCCTGGGAAATGGGAACTTATTTCCAAGTCTTCTGCTGTTGGAGTAACTCTGTGTGGTTTGCTATTGAACTTTACCTAACCAGCTATTTACGGGCTAGCACTTTATCTTGCTGCTTTCCCATTTTGGAGGTTTCTGTAGTGCTTTTGACACTGAGCTATTGCTTGCTGTCTTTCAAGGAGTAGCAATGGAAGCACAGGGAGTGACCAAGAGCTTACCCAGCAGCCTCAGCTGAAATCTTTTAAACCAGCTTCTGACAGTATACACTATTCTGAAGGATATTATGTAAAAAAATAAAGTCACTGAAGAAATGAGTCTAGCTGTGTCTAACGAGCACCTCATTAGGTACATTTCTCTTCAAACTCTAACATTTTCATGCTGTCAATAAGCAATTGTTTGCCTGGGAACATCCCAGTCACAAATTTAGGCAGGACGGTATTGAGGTCTTCCTACCTGCAACATTAGCTAATCAGGGAAGTGGCCTTTTCTCTCCACCCCCATTGCCTAAAAAGTCTGTAGTCCCAGGCTTTGCTTGGGTTGATCCTCCCCTACATTCACATCTGAAATCAGCTCTGAAACTCTAAGCGGAAAGAAAACTGAGACAGTGCAACAAACTTGACTGACATCTGAAAAAACATGTTGTGTCCTTACCTGCTTCTAGGCCCATCCTCCTGTCCTCAAAATGCTCACAGCAGTTTCTGTATTTTGTTTACCTGATCTAAGGAGCAACAACATGAGCCTCACAAATGAGTGCCCGGTCGCTGTCCTCACTTACCAATAAGCTGCTTTTGAAGAGAGCAGCAGAGGAACTGTTACTGCTCTCAGGTATGGATGAATGGCCAAGAGCTTCACTTTTTGGCAGATAGAAAGTAGCAGGGGAAAATGTATAGTATACCGTGTAGCTCAGCAATTCTCCCATCCCTGCCACTTTTTCTGCTCACTGCTCTTCACTGCTGCCAGAGCAGCACAAATGCATCAAGCTCAGTTACTGCATGAAAGCTTTCTGCAGGGTATAGATTTTCAGTCACACTGCATTGAACACTGAAAATGAAGCAGAACTGCCCTGCACAGTACAAAAATAAACTAATGATGGATTTTTCCACCTTGCCAAACAATAGCAGTTTGCTCAATTTACATCCACTCTCCAGGTCAGGGTCTGCAAATGGTGGTGTGGTGGGTGGAGGCTAGTGAAAACAATAGTGGAGATTTGAAAGCAAACACCATTATTGCTGTCAGATTCTGATGTTTGATTTGGGTGACTGCAATTCTTTTTGTTTGTAAAGGAGATAAGGAAGATCAAAGACATACAAGATGATTTATTTAACTTATTACATCTATTAGTGTTCATTGTATTGAGCACTGAATCTAGGCAGACTGTCCTTGATTCATTTGGACAAACCATAAACTACTAAAGCTGCCCACTTTCCAATGCGTCTGCCCAGTGAGCTCCGGATTTTAGCATGTCCATATTTTCCATATAGCTCTGATGCTGGACCTAAGTATTTAGAAGGGAAAAGAAAGTTGGGGTTTTTTTGGTTTTTTTTTTTACTCCTATTCAGAATAACATAATGACTCTAAAGTGTCAGCAGATTAATTATGGCATTATAGAATTTTATCAGTGAATTTGGGTCAGTTTGAATGGCTCCACACTGTTGTCATATGATCATGCCAATTTTGTAGCTCTTATGAGGCCACAGAACGACAGAAACATTGTTTGGAAGTCCAACCTGTGCCTAAGAGCAGGGTCATTGCAAACACTGCCTCCATCTTGCTTGTTAAATTTTGAATGAGATGGAGACTTCATGGTGTCTCTGGGTGACTAGTGCTGCAGTATCCTTCCCAGGGAAAAGGTTTTGCCTAATGTTCAATCTGACCCTCGAAAGCTTCAATTGACCCTTTGTTATCGTGGTTATGGTGTCCACCCCTACTGAGAAGCTTGACTCTGTAATTTTGGTAAAGCCCCCAAACTAGTTGTAGGCTACTAGATCGTCCTTATCTCCTCTCCACCAAGCCACACAACATCTTTTCATGTTGCTAGCTGCCAGATATTGAACCATTCATTATTATCATCAGAGTGTGCTGATGCTTCAAGATGAGATTGCCACAGGACGCAGTATAAGAAGCCTTAATAAAGTCAAGGCAGCTTGTGTTCACCACTGTCCCAGGGTGGTCCAGCATAATTTCATATTGACAGATACTTGCTGATTGTTTCTGAATCCTCTTTTGCCCTTCATGTGTGTGGAGATGGATTAAAAACAAATTAACACATAAAATATGTAGAAGAAATAATAAGTAAAGTCAGCTTACCTGCCGTTGACTCAAAACACACCCTGCCTTTGAAGCAGCAAAATCAAAATGTGTTAGGAGGAAAGATTGCAAGTTACACCTCACAGGAGTCCACACAGAAGGTTTTGTGTCCTCTAATTCACATTGACAAAATGGCAGTGCAAATTATCAACAAAATACATGCTGAGCAAGACCACTTGTGCTTATTTTGCAGCATTCAACATTTAGGACTCTACAAAAGCAAAATAATTTTTGGTTACGTTTGTGCCAGGAGATACTAACTTAAATTATTCGTGTTTCCATGCATTTTGCTGGAGTGGATAAATATAGAAATCTATTTGTTCTAGTGGTTGAGCAGAGAGGAATATAGAAAGGAGAGTGGAGTATCATTGTTTTGCCTGTAGTGTGTTAACTAATGTGGGGGAATTAAAGCTTATTTTGGGCTATAACTGTTTCCTGGCATATACTGATCGATTTCCATGATATGCTGTAGATATGTGCTGTAACTCTTCAATCTGTTGACAAATGTGAACAGTGTTATTATAAAATCAAAGAGAAATTTCATTGTGTTGTAGCTTTTCTTCCTGCTGTTTCTATTATCAGTGAAGAACAATTTCCCAGCAGAAAAACCTTAGTGAGTTTTTCAACTGTATTTTGTATGAGCTTCTCAAAAAGACAAATATTAGCCTCATAGCTGCTGTCAGAAATATCCTCATTATTTTCCAGATTTCAAGAGTGGACAAAAGGATATAATGAACATACTTCAGAAAATGCTTTTTCTTTGTAACAATGACCATATTAAGATATCCATCTGGTATCCTTGTGCAATGAATGTAGTAGTCCTGAGCTTCATTTGATCCTTATGCTTGCTGGTAGCTTTTTGAGTAAAAAAAAAAATACTATTAGAAATATTGATACTTTGTACATTATTAAAAGTTGTATTTATTGCTATAATTGCACCTAAACTTCTTACAAAGGACTAAGTGTGCTTAGACTTGTGCTCCATGAATGATGAGCTGTGTGAATGTGTCTCCTTCACACTGGCAGGTGAAAGGAATTATGACTTCCTCTGCACCTGTAAAAGGGCAGCCAGAGGAAGTAAAAAATGCTACATCAGGTCTTGAAAGACAACTTGTTGGATTCCTTCTTATAGGAAGTGTAGCAAGCCTAGAGTGAACTGTGCACACTCTGGAGCAATCCTGGGTTTCTGCCCGAGTTAATTGCGGAACCTACTTGCAGCTAATGTATTCCAAGTTGCTTGTGACTCATTTCCACCATACTGGGTGATCCAGCACTTCTGAACTGATCCGGATCAAATGTATGACGGCATTTTTGTTTAATTTGACAAAACAAGGTATGGAGTTCATCAGGCACACAGCAGCCTGCCTGAGTGAAATGAACATGTCAAAATGTTTTGACCGAATTTGAACTCACAGTGTGGGTTTGTATCATATTGGTACTTTGTGTGAGGCAGCTGCAGAATTTTCAGTCTGATATCAGGAGAACTAAGAGTGGATATTCCTGACAGAGATACAGCTCCTGTTTCTTAACTCACTAGTATTTCTTCTACTACATGTTTTTGTATAAAGAGACAGCTGTTAGACGTAAGCTCTAATTCAGTTGTCTCATTAATCTCTGTGTGAGAACATCCTTGATTTCTTTTCCCAAAGATGCATTGGTCTAAATACAGAGAAACAGAGTATTGTAATTTCTTGTTTGGACAATTAAGAGTTTAGTCACTCTTCTCACCACCTGGTTTGGACAAGCAAAAAGGTGTACATACCAGCTTAAAATATTTTTTTTAGTTACCTCTGTTAGTGTGATTTGGAAATATATATTCCCTAACTTATAGAAAAAGGTGCACGTAAGATAATTTTAGTATGTAGCTTAGTCATCTATTTTTTATGGTTCTTTTCCTGTTTTCTTGTTGGTATACTCATTTCTATCTAATCTGCATAAACTATTTTTCATGTGTTATAGCTATCTTAGCCAACAGATGGTGCTATGAATAACATTTTAATGATATTGTATAACATAAAAATAAATATTACTGCTAAACTGTACATGTAATTACTTTGTTAGAAAATGAATGTGAAACTGAAGTTCACAGTAATAAATGCTTATCATAAAAATTAGACACAAGGAACAATGGGTGTTGAGAGTTACTGATGAATGTTCATTTCAGCTTGAATATGGGGAAAGATGGAGTTGCGTATGTAAATCTGGTTGTTGTGTCAATGCTACTGCTCTCGTACATGAAAATCTTTTGCAAAATCAGAGCTTGAGGTTGGTAGATTTTCAGAACTCTACAATTATCACTGTCTGTTCTGGTTTTTATTCTCTGGGATTGAAACACTTTATTTAAATTGAAACAGAAAGATGTGGTGCACCATGGGTACTCATACAACTGAAGTAGGACCACTCCAGTAAATAAGTTATGAAATGCAATTTTAATTAAAAATCACCAGTGTCGAGTACCACCAGTGTTTCAGACTGTGCTAATATTTCATCATTCAAACAGTGCAGCATGTTTTCTGGTACTAAGGTATGTACAATTAATCAAGTACATAGTGACATGCAGAACAGATTCTATTTTCTGTGGGCTTGGTCTTTCTCTTTATAAAAGGAATGGGAGCTTCATTGAATAAGGCATAACCAAGCCTACTGTGGTGAATATACTTGAATTTCAACAAATAAGTATTAGGTGACTAGATAAATGATCATAACTCACTAATTTCTCTACTTTCAAATACCAACCTAAAAATTTATCCAACAGTATATTAGCCAAATGTACACCAACCCTACCACAGCATTCTGGTAAAGCTGTTATCAAGATCATCTTATGTAACCTTTTCTCTCTCAAATAAAGGGGTTTTTTGTTTGTTTGTTTTTTTGTGTGTGTGTGTGTGTGTGGTGGTGGGGGGTTCACAAATTTGCTGTTTTATTGAACTATGTAACAGTTAAACCTGTGTATCCAGTTGCAGCCATTTCTCTGAATTTAAGTTAATACGCATTTCATCCTACATTTAAAATACTTCCAGAAAATATATGTATTTTTACAACAGAAAAACAAATAGAGAAAGACAATTACAAACAGTCTACATGGAAAAATCATGTACTTAGTTCTTTGCTGGAATGAGTTGTCAAAGACTTCATCACTGTGGAATCCCATTACTTTAACAAGGCACAGAGTATGTTCCACCAAATACTAAAATAAGATGCCCTCAGTCTTTCAAACACTGACACTCAGGCCTTCATTCACAAGAGCCGATGTGGATTTTCTTTCTAAATTTTGAAATGTCTTCATTTTCTGACAGGAATGTTTAAAGTTTGGGAAGTGGTCTCGATTTTACAACTTCACAAAACTAAATTTCTGGTCACAATTCGTGAAAATACCTCAACTAGTCATACCGTGTCTTGTTTTAGTCTCCTTCTGTTTATATATTCAAGTACGAAAGTAAATACTCTCAATCAAACAGTTGGTCATTTCTGTTAAAGAAAGATTTAAAATGGTCATGGACAGTGTGGTTAAGTAGTAAATGATAATACTGAAAATTATATATATTTTTAATGGCAGCTGGCTTTTTACTATGCTTTATATATCTTATTTAAATTTATGTTGATTAATGATTAAGGATAATAGAATACTGATAATTTAGCTGTATGCCAAGAGATCTGAAAATAAATTGCTGGTGTTTACTAGTTTGCTTGAGGAAAAATAGAATATTTTTACCTTTTAAAAAGACAACCAAAATGAACGCTGTTTTTGAGTGAAAATTATGTCAACTTCAAAGAACTTTCAGGATGGCCACACACAAAATGTTCAGAATTTCTCTTATTTTTCCCACTTTCCCGCTTTGCTTTTGTGAGTGTGACAGCACTAGGCTACTACTTTTCAACTATTTTCAACTATTCTGCTGCAGCGTTTAGTCCTGTTTATATACAGTTCGTCACAAAGAGCAGTCAGTGCTGCTTTCCTGTAAGGATGTGGAAACAAGGCAGGCAAATTGGCTGCTGGTACTTAGGCTATATAATGTTTAACTTTGATCCAGAGCTGTAAAAAGCCCTGTAACTCTGGTATGGATGGCTGGTGGCTCTGGAGCTTGACTATCCCATTTTGCCACAGTGGGGCAGGAAATAGGAGTTTGGTTCTAAAGGGAAAGAGGTGGGGAGTGAATTCAGAAGGCTGTGAAGGGTGTCAGAAGTAAAGCTTGTGTAATGCTGGTGGTTCTGTGCAGGATGGCATCACCTAAGAAGGGTTCTCCTCTTTTTTTTTTTTAAACCTCAGTGGCATGCTGCAATCCATCGTCTGAATTACACATCACACTGTGATGAAAGTGTGCACGCTTTATCTCATGCTCTCTGTCTCCCTTTGAGGGGAAGATCCTGTTGATATAATGACCTAGAGGTAGTAGTGGCAGAATGGGATGAGTTGAAATGATGATACTACCAAACCGTTTCCTTGCGCTTCTAAGGTGAAAGTTTAAAATATTGCCATTGGTGCTGAGGGTCGTTTTTTGGTCCCTAGGGATTCTGGCTTTTAGTTAATTTATTAATTACTTTGGAATATATCTAACTGCACATCTACAATGCAGTCTTGCAGCTATCCAAGGCAGTGGTGAAATGTTAACTAAAGTTGGAGAAGAAGGAGACACCAAACACATTAAATAGATCTACAAATATACTTGTAGAGTACTAGGACTGGTATCTGTGTTCCAGCCAGCTGAGCAGCCCTGGCTTAATTTCAGTACAAGTGTGCCTTGCTTTTGTGTTTAAACTGGTAGCATCCATCCTGCTTGCCCACTCATACTGTGGCTCAAGCCAGCTGTGCTTTTACTGTGCGTTATTTGCCCTGTACAATTTCCAAGCCGCCTACAGCAGATTCCCACCTGACCTAAGGCATTCTCTCTCTCTTTGCATCTCAGCACCTATGTTGAATGGCTACTACGGCTTTGCCCTGTCCCTGCTGCTTGCGGGGTTCACTGGAAGGAAAGACATTGGTTCCATGATCAGCTGTGCTGGTTCTTCTGTGGCCAGATGCACCAAGAGAGGGAAGTCAGAAACACCTCCACTTCTACATTACTTTGCTGGTGGAAGCTTGGAGGCTGACTATCTGCATTTTCTCTCACTTTTCGGTGGCTTCAGCTGTCCTCCCTCTAGCCAGTTTAAGTGGAGGGAAGAGGTTGACCACAAGATTGGAGAACAGGTAATCTCCCCCATCTAGGGAGCCCCAGAATAAGTGATTTATTCATAGATTTGTGGCCAGGCGGGCTTGTACTCAAGTGGCATAAAGAAATGGGTGCAGAACAAGTCACTTTTTAGTGTGGTTACATATGTTATAACAGATGATGCGGCATTCTCGATCACCAGGACATACGGAACTGGGATGTCAGCCCTTGCCTAGAAACTCTGGGAGCTCATATTGGCGTGAAAGCACTGAGTGCCCCATGTAGGAGAGGGACCCACTAGTTCCCATGCTCCATGTGGGACCATTGCCAGAACGTGCACAGCCGCGTTGTGCTCCCATTCCCCTACTTTCATTCTTCCAGCCCATTTGGCTTCTTTGCATTCATACAGATCTCAGATTTGTTCACCTAAGAAAATAGCCACAATCAGGCTCGAATTTGCTGCTGGATTATGAAGGTGTTTGTTAAGAGCCTTTTAACTGACAGTGTGGCAGTTGATTTGGACACATTTGTGTGCTTATCCACAATACAGCTTTTATTTCTGAGAAATGTTGCATACTGACAAACACTGTCCACTACCTGAGTTGCTCTATCTACATTATTTCTTAGCTACATTTTAAGGTCACTGCTATAGTATTGTCTTGACTTTCACTGAGAAAGATAAACTTTGGCCTTGGAAAACATGAACCAAGCTTTATTTTTATTATAAGATTTTCTTATTATAGAGCAGTTTACATGAATAGATGTTCAATGATTCTGATGATAGAGTGGGTTGCCTTAATGAGGAAAGGTCTTAGTTATGACTGCCATTTCTAATTACATCATCTTGTTGGACCCTAGCAGGAGCACAGACAGGAAAAATCACAGAATATCTTGAATACCCTGTAAGTGGGATATGAATTGTCAGGAACATTAATTCACAACACCATTGCTTTGTCAAAGTTAGTTATATGGACTATTGTGTTGAGAACATTTGACTGATACAGTTGCCTCCACAATTTGGAATCTGTCACGTTTCAATTATATATTCATACCCTTTTTCCAAAGGCTTATAAATCAGATAAACTCCCTCTGGGATTAAATATGCCATGATAATAAGTATGGGGACAATTTTGTTCGTGTGGTGTTGTCCATTACTTTGCAACAGGATTATTATACAAATAGGGTAGGCTCATGTGCAATTTCATGTCTTTCATATATTTTAGGAAGAATTTATTTCACAGTGTTGGTGTTACTGTTTAACCCTGGGCCAGCCCCTAAACAGTAGACAGCCATTCTCTCTTGCCTTTTCTTCCCCAGGGGGAAGGAAGGGAAAAGGAGGAAAGACATGTGTGTTAAAATAGAAACAGATTTAGCAGAACAATAATAAAAGAGCTAATAATACTGTGAATATAGTAAAATATACAAAGCTGTACAAATATACAGGGCAACACTTAGCCATTGGAACATGTGGTGCTAGCAAAGAATGCCAAAGGGCAGACACTGTAAGCACCGCAATTCCAGCAAAACATGGAGACCACAGCAAGCACAGGGAAGTCACAGGAATCAGGCACCAGGAGCAAGGACAGGAGCAGGAACCCTCATGGAGAGCGGCCATCAAAGAATACCAGTCCCCAGCAACTTCCTGAATCTATATGGAGTGTGATGTTCGTGGTATGAAATAGATCATTGATCAACATGGATGTCAATCTAGATGCTGTCTCATTATGTTTCCTCCCAGATGTTATGTCTGACCTGCAGCTGGACAGTTGAAGAAGTCTTTTTTCCCCTTGGCAACAACAGAAATATCAGTGAGTTCTTACATTCTCTTCATCCCAAATGCCAAACTCTAGAAAGCTGCTAGAAGGAAACATTAGCACCATCCCAGTGTGTTATCTCGTTATTCTCACACTAAATCCAAACCAAAAGACTGTGCTAGCTACTAAGAATAAAAGATTCTAAAAGATTCTAACTTCATGGAAGATTACCACGATTTCAACTAACTCAACACAGCTGGCTTAACCATCTTCTCATGAAAACCACTGAGAGTTTTACCATTGGTTTAAGCGTTACAACAACATCCTGGCAGTCCTACGTACTTTCAAAAAGGCACTTGCAATATAAAAGTGCTATATTTCATAACACTAAATAATACTATCTCAATAAAAAAATTGTACTGGTTTTGGCTGGGATAGACTCAATTTTCATTGTATGCGTAAGATTGTGCTGAAAACATTGTTGATAATACAGAGATGTTTTAATTATTGCTGGGCAGTGCTTACATATAGTCAAAACCTTTTCTGCTTCTTACACAACCTCACCAGTGAGTAAACTGGAAGTTCACGAGAAGTTGGGAGGAGACACAGCCCGGACAGCTGATCCCAACTGATCAAACAGATGTTCTATACCATCATGTTCAGAAATAAAAACTGGGTGAAGGAGAAGGAAGACCAAATGTTCAGAGTGATGGCGTTTGTCTCCCCAAGTAACGATTACCTGTGATGGGGCCTTGCTTTCCTGGAGATGGCTGAACACCTCCCTGTTGATGGGACAGAGTGAATGAATCCCTCATTTTGTTTGCTTTTATGTGAAGCTTTTGCTTTCCCTATTAAACTGTGTTTATCTTAACCTGTGAGTTTTCTCAGTTTTACTCTTTTGATTCTCTCATTCATACCACTGGAGTGGAATGAGTGAGCAGCTGTGTGGGGCTTAGTTACTGGCTGGGATTAAACCATGACAGGTTGAAGAAAAAGAAGGAGGCTTAAACTCTGAAGTGTCTTACTTGTGAACGCCATTCTCAGTAGCAGTTCTTAACAAACATACATTGAGCCGATGTACAATGTGGAACAGTTGGATAAGTTGCTTTTTCTGTTAATTAGAAATGCATCTTTGGAGATTGTTTGTGGAGGAAGAACAATTAATGCCTTGAATTTAATTCCTCAAGTAAAAGCCTTTAGGAAAGAACCATTATGGTCTCCAAGAAAACCCTAAAAACATGCAGTGATGCACAGATGTGCTGTGAAATTCTTAAAATGTGAGCTAACTTGAAGAAGATCCTCACTGAATATTAAAAAACCCTGGAAACTGCTACCCAGAAATAGCATTTTATTGTCTGTTCTCAGTGTGGGGGTGGAGTGCAGAGAGCTTATTTTATCAGAAAAGAGGCAGTTGTTCAATTTTTTTTTTTTTCAGGCTAATTAATTTAACTTTACAGGTAAGTTAGGTTACTGGATTTGTGTTTATGATTTTTTTATTAGATAGGGACTAGTGGTTTTAAGGCTGTGTCAAACAGACTAAAGTCTCTTTCAGAAATTGGCTGTATTCATCCATAAATATCAGAATAGATGAAGGCATAGTCTGGGTGGCATTTCTTGTCCCAACAGGCAATGCACTAGAGTTTGTTCTTTCTGCATGCAGCCTTGCTGCATCCAGTGACAGCATTTCTCTCTGGAGCAGGGGAGCTGTGAGCCTGATCGGTTTGGCAGCATTAGCTTTCTAATAGGTCACACAGGTAGGATCTAATGCTGCCTCTGTGCTGAGCATAGCACAGTATATTTTGTAGGACTAGGCCGTGTTACTTAACCACTAGCACATTTCCCTTAGTGATTTTCTTCTAGCTGTCCAATATTTGCTGAGCCAGTGCCTCTGCATGGTTTGGTCTCAGTGGGTGGCTGGATGTGACCAGCCTAATTTTCCAGAAAGAAAAAGAACTCAAAGATACAGACTACGAGGGATGCTAGACCCTCATCCTCCAGACCAGAAAGTGAACCCTGGTCTCTTTTGTCTACTGGAATGGGCATAATCAACAATACCAAAATCGTAGAGCTAAATACCAGGCAGAATGAAGGATGGAGAGGAAGGAGAGCCCTGTTCAGAAATCACATCATTCAGGAGAGTAAATAAGCAAGCATTTATGCTCTTTTGGAGATCAGAATGTACTGAAGTCCCACTTAAACTCAAGTGCTTGCTTAAGTGTACCATCTAAAATAAGATTGTTCTTTCAAATCAAGCCACATTATAAGGACACTTAAAATTGTGAAGTTTCTATTGGACTGATTATGGATATCAGAATTTCTCATGCAAGGTTTGCATTTCTCCATGCCATCCTTTAAAACACAAAACGCTTTAAAATCAGAGAGGAATAGACACCTTGTCCTGGACATCCTGCTAACAAGCAGGAGCTAAAAAAAAAAAAGGTTAATTTCAGTATTTCTTGGCTTCGATTCTGCAACCCGGAATTTCTTCAAACTTCAGCAATATAAGTAAACTTTCATTTCCATTTAAATATAGTAAAATATTTGTTGGTAAAATTTCAAAATTAGCTGTGAAAAGTTAAATTCTTACGTGAATAATTACTTAGCTTGACCTTAACATCTACAGTGCCTTCTTCCTGCCAGCTTCCAACAGTTATCAGTGAGCTTACTCTTTCATAGCTTCTTTGAAGAATTACCTGTAGTAGTGCAAAATTTCCTTGCTAATTTTTGACATTATTTCTTCAATTTAGACAGGTTGGGTTTTTTCTTTAAATAAGCCTCCCCACACTCATCTAGAGTGCACACATATTGAGTACTGTACTGGTGTTTATCTTACAAGTGTGAATTTTGAGTGCCTGCATGTGTGTGCACGTCTGTATGTGTAATGCGTCCTGCGATCTGTTCCCAGAAGCTTAGCAGAAGTCTTATCGTTCTCTGTTCAGTAATAAATGAGCAGAATCTCAACAGCAGCCTGTGACTGCCTGATGAGAGTGCCAAATAACTGAGCTGTCATCTGGAGAGACAGGTTTCAGTTCCCAAAAACTAAAGTGGTTGCCTCCTGTGACGTGTTTAAGTACTCTTTAGCTCACAGGGATCAGTTTAAGGTACCTCAGTCACCTCCACCAGAAACAGTGCCTCTGTTAGACCAGGCTATGCTGTGCTGGTCTCCTTGGTTTCCTACAGAACCATCCCTGTGAGAGACTCTTCTAGCTGCCCTCAGTTCAAGAGTTTGCGGCAGGAAAACCCTTCCTTTCACAAGGCTTCGGTCAAACAGAGGGCAGAAGGCATCCTGATCTTTCATTTACCACTCTGAGATGCGAGTTCCTCCTCTTAGATGCTTCATTTCTGAAGGCTAAGAAAACTCTGCCAGCCTTGTTAGCGAATCTACGTTCAGAGTTTTCCCTGGGAAAGGGCAGTCCACAACACTCTCTGCCACCCTGTTGTCCAGTGTAAGGATGAGTTCTTATCCAGATGTAGTGTGTGTCCTCTTGTAGGCATTGTCTAGCTTACTCCCACTAAAAAGACGCTCTCCCTTCTGTTAGATGGCACTCAAATAGTGCCAATGCCTCTGCTACTATATTCTCCAACAGGGTTAGCGTAGTCTTATTTTGAGAGGGCTCAATATTGCAAAATATTGCAAAAATATGCCATATTGCAAAAGCCTTTCTCTGTGCACAAACTTTAGTTGATGAGGGTTGCTAGTGCTGAGTTTGAGTAATTTCTGCTTCTCTTACTTTTTTCGTTCACTAGAATTGAAGCTTTACAACAAATAAGAAGCATTTGGAATAAAAAAGTGTTTCATTTACTATACACATTCACATTTTTAATACGTTCACACAAACACAATTTCCACAACTATTTTACAGTACTCTTTTTTGTCTCTATTTTTACTTACTACAGGACTTGCACTGTGTCTACGTAAAATTTTGTGAGGTACCATTCATGTGTTGTGTGTTCAGTACACAGAAATTACTCCTCTAGATTAATGCAACAGTCCTGTTGCTCACTAATGTGCTGCACCCATTGTTACCAGTTTTGTGAGGCCAGAATTGAACAGTAGATCTCAATGAAAAAATGTTGCATTCCCAAAAGCTTTTCACAATATTTTACACTTATATTTTGTCCTGAGGAACAGGACATATCTAGGAAGAGATAATATTCTTTATTATTTTTTAAAATGTGTCACCAGATAATAAAATACATTACTGGGTACTTATTATTGGACAGGTTCAACAAAATACTGTTAACATGCCTTGAAGCATGAACAGCCAAACCAGTTCATAAATGCTCTGTTTGATGGCTCTTAGTCCTTGTTATACCTCTAGATGCACCTCTCATCCATCTAAGTATCTAGTCGTTTCTAAATGATGCAATTTTTTGCCCTTAGTATGCCAGTCATCTTAGAAAATTTTCTGCTATTAATCACAAAGCACAATGTCCTGGACAGTGCAAAATGTACAGCAAATGAGAGAAACCTGGCTCTTCACATGGGGATAATGGGAATAAAAATACTTTATCAGATTTGACAGGGCTCCTCTTAACATCTCAGTTTCTAAATTATATGTGATTTACAGAGCACATTGTACTTTTTAATTCGTTGCACCAGTAGTCTATGACAGAATACAAAGATTAGTACATTTATAAGAGATATCCTGTTTTTCTGTGAACTGTATAGAGTAATTCCCAAGCACACTTACAATAATACGGCTTTGAAAAAAGGCTGCAACTGTGTGCAGATATAGATGGACGCACCCCCAGGAGCGGTTCCAGCAGAAGGACGGTAATGCAGGCACCAGCTGCTGATTACACACCCACACAAACACAGGCTGCATCCTCAGTTTGTGTTTCTGTGTTACAAAAAAAAGAGATGGCTGTAGAAACTTCATGAGTACTATTTTCTATGAAATCATCCTGCCGTATCATCAGAACATAGGAACACCACTCCTATGAGAAAAAGGCTGAGACAGTTGGGGTTGTTCAGCCTGGAGAAGAGAAGGCTCTGGACTTTTAAATGCTTAAAAAGGGCTTATAACAAGGATGGGAAAAGGTATTTTACCATGGCATGTAGTGACATCAAAAGAGCTAGTGGTTTGAAACTAAAGCAGGGTACATTTACATTAGATATAAAGAAGAATTTTTTCAATAAGAGGGTGGTGAGGCACTGGAACAGGTTGCCCAGAGGAGCTGTGGGTTCCACATCCCTGGAAGTGTTCAAGGTCAGGTTGGATTGGGCTTTGAGCAATGCGATCTCATGAAAGACATTCCTACCCATGACAGAGTGGTTGGACCAGATGGTTTTCAAAGGTCCCTTCTAACCCAAACCATTCTATGATTTACTAAATGACCACTCGTTTATTCATTACAGTCAGTTACTCGTATTTGTTCTTGAGACTGTTGCTGCTTAGCTGCTTTTTCAGCACCTGGGGACAACAAACTGTCCTGGCTGTGACATTCCTTTTTCTAGCTCTGTGGCCTAGAAACTCACAAATATTTCAGCTGGCATCACCCAGAAATGGGAGATGCCAGAGTAGGAGAGCAGCAGTTTTGACTTCTCTGAAAGTCTAAGAGGTGAGGAAGTTTGTCCCCCCATTTCTTGTAGCCAGAGCCTGTGTCTTCTGCCCTGAGACACCTTCTAGATTGCATAAAGCAGTGCTGATCACTCACCAGAGTTACTTTAAGGGTGACAACATCTCAGGGCTCTCTGAGCTGTCACAGAAAGGGTCTGCTGGGAGCAACCTGATGGGAATGTCTCTAATCAAATGCCTTGAGGACTGCTGACAAAACCACCGCTGGCATGTGCAGGTTTCTGCCTCCTATTATCTACTGTCACTTCAATATAAGCTATAAGAACTGTGGTGTCTATTTTGTAACCAAATGAAAGAGCATGAATAATCAGGTACCATTAGACTGTATTGCCACTGTATGTGACATTGCAATTACAAAAAAAAGCACTGGAAAGTTTTGCATTCTTATGCCATCCACTGCAAAACAGACAAAGAGAAAGAAAGAAAAATCAAGAAGGGGAAATTAAAGTGCTGAATTTCATGTTTCCCAGCTGGGACTAAAGGAGAAAAAGCATTATTGAGTTGATGGTCTGAAAGGACAGCAGATTTTTAAAAAATTAATTTTACTTATTTTTTGCAAAACTCACAGTATAGTTCAAAATACAACATTGTTTCCCCTCAATTACAATTTGAAATGTGGTATTGCAAACATTTTAGCACTTACAGAGCTTTAAATTACGCTGTTAATGCAGAGGGTAGAAATGGAGAGCAAGAATATATTTAATATAGAAAGCTTTTGAACGGAACAAGTCTAATCTCTATTTATGCAGAGTTTCAAAAAACACAGTTCTTATTGTTCCAAGGAAATAGTCAGCAGTCTGGCAATTTTAACTTCTAGCTTTAACTACAGAAGTAAATATATATTAGGTTGATGTAAAAGTAATTACTGTTTTGGACCATAAATTTTCAATCATAACTAGGCTCAAACGCATCTTTATTAATCAAAATAGCAGCCATTACAATCAACACATTTTTACCAACAAGAAATAAGTTTGTTTTCTCCTTTAGCATAAAAATCCATGCTTTGGGATTCAATGAACTCTTGGAAAGCATTTTTTGCGTCTTGCTTGTTGTGGATGCGTTTTCCCTGCAGAAAGTTGTCGAGATGCTTGAAGAAGTGGTAGGCAGCTGTCAAAAAGTCAGGTGAATATGACAGATGAGGCAGAACTTCGTAGCCCAGTTAGTTCAACTTTCAAAGCGTTGGTTGTGTGATGCGTGGTCAGGCATTGCTGCGGAGAAGAACTGGGCCCTTTCTATTGACCAATGCTGGCTGAAGATATTGCGGTTTTTGTGCATCTCATTGATTTGCTGAGCCTGTTTCTCAGATGTCACTGGGATTCAGAAAGCTGTGGTGGATCAGAGCAGCACCAGACCACCATCCAGTGACCATGACCTCTTCTTGGTGTAAGCTTGGCTTTTGGAAGAGCTTTGGAAGTTCTTCTCAGTCCAGCCACGGATCTGGTCATCGCTGGTTGTTGTATCAAATCCACTTTTTGTTGCATATCACAGTCCGATTGAGAAATGGTTTGTTGTTTCATAGCATAAGAGAAGACAACACTTCAAAACAATGATTTTTTTAATTTTGGTCACCTCATGAGGCACCCACTTATTGAGCTTTTTCACCTTCCCCGTTTGCTTCAAATGCCAAACAACCTCAGAATGGTCCACACTGAGTTCTCCAGCAACTTCTCATGTAGTTGTAAGAGGATCAGCTTCTGTGATTGCTCTCAGTTGGTCGTTGTCAAATTCTGCCAGCTGGCCACTACTCATCTTCAAGGCTCTTGTCTCCTTTGTGAAACCTCTTGAACCACCACTGCACTGTATGGTCATGAGCAGCTCCTGGGCCAAATGTGTGGTCAATGTGAGTTCTCTATGCTGCTCTATGACCCATTTTGAACTTGAATAAGAAAATTGCTTGAATTTCCCTTTTGTCTAAAATAATTTCCATAGTCTGAAATAAATACAAGATAAACAGCAAGTAACAAGTCAGAAGCAAAAAAACAAAAAGTGAGTGTATTAAAATGCTGTATAATATATATTTAAGAATATATTCCAATATCAAATGGGAAATTTCAACAATGCAAAAACTGCAGTTACCACCTAACCTAATGTTTAACAACTAAAAACCTCATCACAAAACTGTAACCTAACCAACTTCAGCATGAATTATGTGCATTGAGTTAGGAAAGCACTTAAAGTGATGTTGTCATAACAGGACAATATTAGGTCATTATAACCCATCCCTGGATATACTGGGAGAAGTACCTACTGTTAAAGGCTTTCCTCAGAGTCTTCAGTAATGGCAATCACAGTGACAAACATTCTTCTGGGCATTAAAACTCCACATTTTCTTTTTAATGATGATTTTGTTATGAGAGTATAGGTACCACTTCATTGACTTCCATTTTAATTTATTGAGAATACTTTGTATAGATTTTGAGAATTGCATAGCTTTGCTAAAGAGTCCATGCATAATCTGTATGTCTGCTTTACACCTGTCTGACAAGAAAAGGTCTGAAGGGTAGAAGGAGAAGAGTATCTCCATTCTTAAAAATATGGCTTGATCTATATTTATATAGGTGTTTCTGGGAATCATTTTAGTCTTGGTATTATTTCGCACTAGCATTGATATACTTCATTCTGTGTAGTTAATCTTGAAGTATACTGGACTGAATTCAGAATTAGGTAGTGTTTTTCCATCTCTGTTGTCTGCTACAGTCTTTATTAATGTTTATGAAACACATCTGCTATTTAGAATTACTGTCCCAACAGATGCAGAGGATCACTTAATACATAAAATCTTGCTGAGATTTCTCTAGTTATACTACTCTGGTAAAAAATATGGCCCCCTAAAAAAAAGTCAAAATTTTCCTACAAATGTTGCAGACCCAACTGGTATAGTGATACCGTGGATTTTTTTTGTGTATTATTTATCTTTCACTCTTCTGACACTTCATGTGCTTCAGGAACAAGGTCTGTATGGCATTTTTACATGGACTGCATTGGGAGGGGACAGAATTTTACTCCATTTGTTTCTTCTGTGAGTCTTTCTTGTACTGTCCAAGTTATTGAAAAGCCAGAATGATCTAATGAAAACAAGGCTGTATTTTCATTATCCCACTCTTCAAGAAAAACCCACACCTGATGTCATCATCCTCTGGATATTTTATATTACATGCCTAGTAATGCCAAGGCATCCTCATTTTTGTTACACAGAGTTGCTCCTTCAACAGGTAACACCAAGAGTTAGAAAGCTGTCCTGACAGAGGGTTTCAGTCTCCATCATGATATTGCGCTTTTCTAATACATCTACAAGCTTTTGCTTGTACTAACTTTTCAATAAATGTATTAGCCCTTTTTATTTAAGCTGAATGTTTCAAGTAATCTACATGTATGCAGCTTTCACTCGTAAGAAACTTGACATCACCGTTTATCTATAGAAATAGAGAAAATGTGCCAGTAGATTAAAAAAAATCTGCTTCATCTGGCTTTTAAGCTTCCTCCTATGACTTCTTAGGAGACTAATTTGTTTACAGCTTTATGAAGAGAAGAAGTGCAAAAAAACCTAAGTTTGCACATCATGCAAATTAAAAAGAAACACAATTCAATCAATCTCTTTGAACAGCAATCAGCTGCTGATTGTAAATCCCTTCACAGCAGTAATAAATTCCTTTCTTGAGATATGTGTTTATCAGAATGATACAATATTTTTTAAATTCTTCCTCTCCCCTGTTCCTCTGTTCTTCTGATACACCAAGCATGAAGGAAAATGTACCTAAAAAATGCATTAGTTCTCTTCCCCAGGTAGAAGAGCCTGCCCTCAGATTGCAACCAAAATGGGAAATATCCATTGAAGTTAACAATGTTCACGGATTGACTGCTGACTGGTGGATTGTCTAAAATGTTGACATCAAGCATATAATTGGGGAGTTTAAAACTAATTTATTCTGATAATTTCTTTCAAAATTAAAAAAGAGGGTTTTTACAACAAATAAAATTGATTTTGTAACCTAGACATTTTCAAGTGACAAGACGTTATCAAGCAAAATTACAACACACAATATCCCTGCAGCAAAGAGCAAAATTTTTAAAACTCTACCTCACACAGTTCAAGCATTTGATTTATATGAGTTTCCTGATGAATGTCATAAGCCTTACACACCATTTTCTGAATTTTCTAGTGTTTTATTCTACTGTTTCAATTATTCAGTGAAGATTTTCCAAAGACAAGGAACTTTTCCAAGCTTATCAGGTGTGTGTGTAGAGAGTTTAAGGTTCAGTATCTTGCCTAACAGTGCCCTTTTTATTCAAGACAGTTCCTGGAGACTAGAGGATTTTGAAATTGAAAGGTATGGAAGTGAGAGATATTGTTCATGATAACGTGAGAGTTATAAAGCTGAAAGTTGTAACTCAGATCCTTGACTACCAATAAGACAAAGTGAGCTTGCCTCTGACAGACATTTACAAAACCACAGGTAACTTCAGTGAGGCTTTGTACTTGGCTGAGGCTGATATTTATAATGTTTCACGTGACTTTTTTGTTAGTGACTCAAGTCACACCTGTTACTGCCTTGTTATTAATTATTTGAATCTTTCACCATATTCACATTCTCAAACATCCTTTTTTCTCTCTGTTCTCAACACCAAGAGCTTATAAACACCTTGCTAAAATACCCAACATTTGAGTCAGCATTTGGTGCTTAGCCAATTTTGACAGTTTAATAAATGTCTTGCATTAAGCTGTTGTAACTGGACATGCAGTGCTCACCACAACCTGGAAGCAGCCCAAACCATTCAGTGCATAACTAATCCTTGTAAGTAGACAGACATAAAGACCTGGTGGAAAAAGCCAAAACACTACACAGACATCTCTTTGGCAAAACACGTGGGAGCCTGTAGATATATTTTATAGAGTTGGGAATTAAACTGATGAAATGCAATATTTGGAAGGAGAATGCGTCCCCTCTTCCCCAGCCCTTCGTCATACAGAGCCCCAGGGAAGGATGTCGATAGGTTCTCCCAGCCTGCCAACTTGTCCATTGAAATTTGGCAGTCTTCTTGCCTTGAAATAGAATGGGTATGGCGTGCTGCAGAGAAGGGGTCACTCTCTTATATATTGACGGAGTCTATTATCTCGTCATTGAAATTTACCTCACCTCAGCTAAATGCTGGATAGCAGAGTGCATCTACAATGACCACATGAAACGCCTCAATATTGCAGATAAAGATATTAAGCTAATTATGCATAGCAATCGATACTCCATACGTAAGTTCTTGCTGTCTAATATACGTCAGTCCTGCTCTGGCACAAGAGCAATAGGTTGGCATTATATTTTTTTCTGAGAAATGCATGAAATGCCAAGGAAGAACTGGTATGGCATGGCATGGCATGGCATGGCATGGCATGGCATGGCATGGTATGGTATGGTATGGTATGGTATGGCATGGTACAGGTCTCGTTGCCCCTTCGGCAGGAAGGTCTTGCTCTGTGCCAGTGTCAAATCACAGGCACCACCTCCTCTTACACCTGTTGACATACAAGCACCAAAAATATAAAAACCAAGACAAAAAGGAGTAGAAAAGCAAGTGACTGTAGGTGCTACCGACTGGCAGCAAGAAAGGTTGTATTGCGGCTGGTGAATGGAAAAGTCATTAAGACTTCGTTGAGTGTCTTTAAGTGCAGTATGTAACATGAGAGCACAGCCTGCCATCACTCCGTGTGCACACAATCGACCCACTGTCGAGGCAGCCCAAGCAGGGACTTGGCCGAGCTGCAGGCAGGGGTACAGCAGAGTTCAAGGCACACATTGTGTGCTTTCTCCAAGAAGCTGTCGACTGGAGGAAGATGCATAGCCATGGGTGGTAGGGATGCCAAAGCAGGACGGGGAAGATGAGACCTGGGCTGAATTTCACATTCCACATCTCAGTGAACAGGCTGTTGAGATGAAAAGCGTATGACTTTGCAAGTAAAACCTCCTTCCAGAAAAGGTTTGAGCATATGTTTTGTAAGCACCAAAGAATCCTAGTAAATACCCTGATAATAGTAGTAAAGTTAAATATGACTCATTTGAAGGAAAGGGGCCTTGGTAAATTAACACGTACATGCTTCTAAAGCGAGAATGTACATTTATAGTGGTGAACAGTCTGATGTCAAAACAGTGATGCTGTGCTGAAATATAGTATTTCCACTGACAAATATAGCTCACAAAAGAAAAAGTTAAAAAGATCTGTCTATGAATAGTATCAGAATTGCCCTTACTTCGCTTCAGAGAAAAAAATGTTCGGTGGATTTTTTTTGAAAATGTCTTCTGTACTTTGAAAATGTCTTCCATACTTTAAACGTTTTGGAAAAATGACCAAAAGCTATACAACACTTTTTTGTTCCTATCAGTTAGTAACTTCTCTTTTTCCTATAGTTTTTCCTTTCCTTGGGGAGCTATTACACAATTTTGATTCACTGAAGCATCAAACCACAAACATATTTTGTGGACTGTGAGAAAAAAATTAAATACAATTTGATTTTAAAACATTAATGCAAGGATTTTGATGGGAAGAACTATGGTCACACAGTCAAACAGAAATATATTATTTCTAAACCAGGTTAACTTAAATTCGGCAAACTGAGCACCCGCAGTTAATATTGTGAGGCTGCTTTAGAGATTTAAAACATTCTTGGTGTGTAATTTCATGTATCATTTAACAATGAAAACTCTATATAGGAAAGTTATAAAGAGTAGCTGTACAAAATCTGAGTTTTCAGGAACTGTCATCTGACAGTCATATAAAATATTTGTTCAGTTTTCTTTTTTACTATAGTTACTACCTTTCTGAATAACAGTCAACTACTCCAACAAGCTACTGTTATAAGTCATCAATCCTATAAACCTGAACTACTTATCAAGTATACACAAGAGAAGTAAATACGATCAATGACTGTTAAGCAACTTAGGAGGTCTGTAGATGCGCAAAAGGAAAGAAAATTGGCAAGATGTGATATAGAATATTAGATTCTTTTTTTTCTGGACTCAATGCACTGTCATTGTTCATTTTCAGTAGTACATGCTTAATTACTTGTTGCAGAAATGTCTTTTAGTGTGAGGGGGGAGAAGACAAATATAGAATAAGCCTCTCTGACAGCAAATTAGAAACACATCAAAGGACTGACCATTATGTGTTTAGAAAAAATATTCCTGTGTGATACCAAAAAGTAGAAATGAGGCTGTTGGTCACTGGGACATCACCATCGGGAGGCTTTCATTTGTTCTCCTAGTAGAGGTCAGAGATAATTTTGTGCTGGATAGCCATAGGATGGCTCATCAGCTTAAAATATTGTGGATGCAGGATGCTTTGTTTGCCCTAGATTTTGCTTGAGCCTGAATGTGTGTCACTAATTTTGGTTTATGAATCTGTTTCTGTGAAAGTGCAAACGTGTTACTTCTGTCGTTGACTAAACCCACTTTTAGGTATAAACACAGAGCTCACCAACCCTCCCAGCCGAATTCTTGTTTTCAGTGAAATAAATTGTACAAAAAGTGCAAATTCAATTCCTCTTTCTAGTAAATGGCACTTTCACACTTTTGTTGTGGCCTAGAACTTCCCTCCAGGCCATTGTTGTCAGAAAAGCGGGACCTGGTGGCCCTCAGACATCTCAGGAGTGTGCGTAGGGTTTGGCTTATGCTGGTGGGTTCCAGGGATGGGACCCGCGTGTGGGTCCTGGAGTCCCACCACAGTACAGTGCACAGGAAAAGCGGCTGTCAGCCTTTGAGGCCAGCTATCACTTAAACAATTAACAGTAACCTCCAACTAACAGTTAAAACAACGTGGATCAGAAACCCGGCTCTAAGAATCATCCTCCTCAGCCAGGAGATTGAAACAACCCTTTGATGTGCATGACAGCAAATAATAAAAAAATATTTCCAATACCTGGAGTACCGATGATCTCTCTATAATGCAAATACTAAGCCACTTTTCCTTACCCCCTAAGATGCCTCAGAGTATACACAAACACGGTGGACTTTAAAACTGAAATTTACTATCCTTTTCTTCAAAAATTTGGCATAAAATAGGCCGAAGAAATAATGGTGTGCTTGACAAGTGATCTTTAAAAACATTTTCTGAGGCTGTTCTTTTTCTAGCAACCTTTTCACATTTGATTAATATTCCTTCCTGCTTTGTGATTTAGAACATTGCTTCTTTAAGCTGCAGTGGATCTAAATCTGAAAGTAAAAAAAAAACCCACCAACTACCTTTTAATCCTAGGAAAACTTACTCTTTATTATTTCCATGTCTTAGGTTTACCATGTAGGTTGTCAAGACACAATAAAATTATGTATTTTTTGCATATGATGCAAGAAAAAGGAATGAAAAAGAAGCAAAAGTTTTTCAAGTTAGATTTACTTTGCAGCTAAACACTTTGCAGCTGTCTCAAACACAGCAGGTCAAATATTCTTGGATTACAGTCAGCTCTCTGTGAGAGCACAAGAGTTCATTCAAAATATTCTGTAAAAGAAAACAAAAGACAAATTCATTTAGAAGAGATCACAGAATTTCCCTGGGTTAAAACCATGTGTTAATAACACAGAGAAAATATTGAATACATTTTACTAAAATATCTGACACTTTTCCCCACTGGAGACACTAACAATACTATTGCAAACGTTTATGGATTAGGCTGATGTAATCTTTCAGTTACCTGGGAATGCCTTGGGCACAGTGGATTGGAATGTCTTGGGCACAGTGGATTGTCTACATGTATTATTTGGGAGATAAAATGCCGTATGGCTCTGAAAAGCTTATTGCGAACCCCAGGATGAGTTCTCACACGTTTCCGACATGCAGGCTAAATAGGAAGGTGATGTATACAAGCCTGTGGAGTTTCCTTAAGAAATGTCCTACCTTTTTGTTTCAATTAAATCAAAGTGCTCTAAACACTATACTTAAACACTATACTTTGTACTGCAGAAATACCAAAGCTATAAATTCCAAACAGCCACAAACACTCCCACAAAGTGTGCTTTCTTGTTCATTTTCATATTTAAGGGTGCCTTTTTTTTTTCTTTTTTTTTAGAGAGAGAGAAATGTGTTACGGCTTGGGACAAAAATGTGTGTTGAAGAACATTGCTGTTAGAAGTAAACCGCATCTTTTTATGAAGCCTCGGGAGCCAGGGGTTGGTGTCATTAAGCAGGAAGAAAGCAGAGGAAAACATCATGAGGAGACCAGCAGCAGGCAGGTTGTCTGCTCAGCTCTGGGCAGGGGGTGTGGAGGACCTGGATGAGCTCTGAGATGGGAGCAGGAGTGATGGGCAAGACGGACAGGCCTCTCCCAAGGGAGGGCAAGAGAGCGCTGCAGCGATGCCAATGCAGAGGTCAGCTCGGGGTGCTAGTACCCACCCAGGCACCAGGCTTTGCTGCAGCGAATTGCCATGGCTGCTTACTGCAGAGCCTGCCTCCTGTCCAGAAGCAGGGTGTGCCTGGCTGAGGGACATGGCGATTGATCCCTCTCACTAACGCAGATGGGTTTTAGAGAAACAAGTTTAATTCACGGATCAATATCAAGTTTTCCAAGCTGGCAGTCAAGAACGGATTTTTTTTTTCTTTTTTAAAACTCATGAACCAATAATTTTAATATGGAAAACATTGATAGGATCCTCACTCAAAATTTATATCATTTTATCAGGTCCTTCTATGGAAAAACTGTACCATAGGGTACCCTTGGTCTTACACAGTTCAGATTTTCAAATACCTACTTTCTAATATGAAAAAAAATAAGTACCTTTGGAAAGATTTAATTTTCCTAGGGTACTTTGCTTCCCTGCATCAGAACAGAAGCTAGTCCATATTCCAGTTTCTTCAGTAAAATAATAGATGAGATGGAGTAATGGAAAAATGAAACAACGCTTCTTTTTATGGTTGGCTATTTTACTACTGAACTGAAGGTTTATACGTAGTGGTAATAAGTGATTTATTGGTCATTGTTGTCTTTGTCGTTCTGGATGCTGTATGAAATATAAAAAAGCCCTGATAGTGGAATATATTTACATTTGATTCTGGCAGCTTTCTGTCACTTCCAGCTTAATCAGTCTTTGGAAACCTCTTGAAACATGCTGAGCTTTTCTTCAAAAAATTAAAAAAAAAAAACTATTTAAAAATAATTCATGAGGAAGAACCAGTGAATAAAGAAGCATTTATGCAAACGTCCAAAATAAAAGTGTGTCTACTGATATCTTTTATAAATATTTATGGTACTAATTACAGAACTTGTCCTAACTTGCCAGACAGCAAGGTAACCAAAACTCATTAGAAAAATAGTAACTATAGTAAACAGTATCTCATTATAGCTATAAACTAGCATTGTGGTAATATGCAAAAAGCCTTACCTTAAAATATTTTTATATAAATTATCTCCTGATTTCTATTACTCTCTGTGAAAAGGCAGTAATGCATCATACTTCTGCCTGCTCTGAGTTACAGTTGGGCTATCCCAGCTTTGCATTAAATCTTCCTTCTTCTAACAGTGGCTGTCATTAATCACTGGGGAAAAAAAAATAAATAAACACAACAGCAAGGCTTGCACTGTGAGATACTGGCACTGGACTGAGTGTATTGGCTTGTTTGTTTAACGACTCAAATGAATAGCTTCCTTGACTCTGTCACTCCTTGACATAGGCTGCCATTGATTTTTTCATTCTCTGCTTTTGCTTTTAAGGAACTTTTGTTCCCTGCCTCACCAGATTTGATCCAGAACTTACTGGCGTGAAAATAAATTGCTCCTTCAACTTCAATGGGCACTGGAAAAGAGTCAGGGTGAGGCTGCTTGTATGTTTTAAAAAAAAACTTGGCTCTCACTTTTCTACACTGCTATAATTCAGGAGTTTTTTCCATTAAGTTTAGTGGTGACTGAACCTTGCATAAAAGATAATATACCCATATAAAAGATAATGTGTGCATGGAAAATTTGACAAGGGTCCTGCTATAGGTTTTTTAATTCAGCAGGCATCGGCTGAAGTTAGGCATTAATCACCACAGCACAGATGTAAGGAGCATTTCCATAGAGTATATAGGTGACCAATGTTAGGCTTATCTTGAGTCCCTGGGCAGTTCCCAAGACTCCAAGGAGATGGCGAGGAGGATTCCGAGATTTATAAAAAGTCAACCAATTCAGAGGGTTATACATAACAGCATATCTGGAAATGAGGAAGGCTGAAAAAGAAAGAGTCCTTTAAGAGAATGTTAGCACAGACAACATTGCATTTAAAACTTTTTTACACCCCCCCTAATAGTTCTTTAAGAAAATGTCCATCTGGATGTTCACTGGACATGGTTCTATCTGTGTTGTGTCAGATAAAGGAAATGTCAGGCTACATCCTTCCAGGGTAAGAAAACAGTTGTTAACAACTGTGTTGTTATTGTTTGCTGTAATGAAAAAGAAGTAGATTATGCATTGTGATAAGTGAATGGATGTTTAAGGTCTTCACAGTCGTTGTTAAAGCTGTCTGTAATGCCCACGCACAATCCCATGGAAACAGTGAGAATAAATCTCAGCTGCTCTGGCTTCATTATTGTTTGGATGGTGAACATAGGTGATGCAACCTAATAGTTGCTCTATTTCAGGAGTGGTGCTATAGCAAGACACTAGCAGAGTCCTGCCTGTAGATTCTTCACTCTGTCAGGTTTCCCACTGTCTTAAATTCACCCGGGAATCTCAAATATTTTTTCTCAGTCAGTTTATGATATAGGTCAAACTAAAAAATCTGATAGATAGAAGGAAAAGAAAAGAGAAGTTCCTATTCAAACCCAAATGAAGACAGCATACGCCCTCATTGTTCCTGAGCGTGTTCTGAGCCCTAGTTCTGCCTTGGAGAATTGATACGCTTTTCTCTACAAGAACTTCCACAGTGTTTTATTACTGAGCATGAATGAAACTGATGCCTCAGCCCCTACAAGGGGCAGCAGGTCCGTGCAACACTGTCTATAAGAGGGATGCAGCAGCCCCTCCATACCTCGGGGCTCCTTCCTCAAATCAGCGACAGGAGCCCAGCCCAAATGGCTGCCTGTCCTGACTCCCAGCCTGCAAGTCCCTGCCCCAGGACTGCAAGCTGTGGTTATCTCTCCTACAAAAGTTGTCCTTCCAGGCCTGCTGCCCAGATCTGCACACCTGCCATACCGCAGATGGGCTGGTGGCCATTCAGCCACAGGTGTCCTTAAATTGTGAGTTTTGGTTTATATTTATTGGAAAATATCAGAATAAGGCAGCGCACTCCTAGGAGCCGCAATGCTGCTCTAAGTCTCAGTGCATCTCTTTGCACGTGAAAAAATTACCATGGGTGTAACAAAGGCAGTTACTAGGATGCAAACTGTGTTTTAGAAGTTCATCTTATCTCTTCAGGAACTTTGACCTCCGAGTACCCTGAGAATTATTAATACTAGAAATTATTTCGCAGTCTTTATTACACCTAAGACATCTGAAAGCTACTTTCCTCCCCTACTGTTTCCCAGTTTTCAGCTTTTGATTCATTATGGCAGTCTGCATTTAAGAATTCACATTACTTCAGTACTGCTGTGTAAATCCACAGAGAAGTGCTAGCAATTTTATGGTGGTTTATACTGCAGTCAGGAGCAGAGAAGAGACAGCAGAGAAAGGTGTAGAACTGGCTATTAAGGATGATTGAATGGTTAAACCTATCACCCAAGCTGTGATGCTAGAAATCAATACTTGACATGGTGATTTCAAATCCAGTAGATAAAAACACAATTGCAGTATCGAGTGCAAATACAAAGGAGACTCCAGAACACCCTCCAGTGCCACCCTGAGACTAAGCAGTGGATGGTTGGGATAAGAGAAATCTGAAGTTCAGAGGCAGAAAAAGGTGTATAAACTGATGTGCTCTGTAAGAAGAGTACATCCACAGGTTTTGCACAATTCGCCTTTCTGCAGCCTCCCAGCCTTCTCATCTATGAACAAAGAGCTCCTGTTTCTGTGCAACAGAAGTACCGTGGTCCAGCCTTGTGAGTAGGACAGTACCTGCTTGCCTTGTTGCACCAAAGAAGAGCATGAAATGCTGATGCCCAAGCAGGAGACATCACTTCACAGCCACTGCTGAGCACTTGGCTCAGTGTGCTTCCTGCTGCTCCAGGGGAGGTTTGGTTCCTCTAAGCTCTCTACATATTTTTGTTCACAGATTTAGGACTTAGAGAGGCTTGACGTATTTTTGTCAGAGACACACACGAAAAAAAGAAGGCAAGGTGAATTCTCGTAGTGAATATGCCTAAGTCAGCAATTTTCAGCAAGTGGCCAGTGACTCAGTGGGCATCGATGGCCATATGAAAACTGATGGACATCTTTCTTTCTTTCTTATTTGAAACAAATGAAGTAAAAAAGAAAAAAAAAAAAGAAAAAAGAGAAAAAATAAAAGGTGGCTGCATGCCACCCAGATATCATACACGAAAATGTCTAAAAGGTGTTAAAAACTTTTAGGGATCCACTGGCAAAAAAAACGAAAATAGCAACATCTGGCTCTACATGCTTTCTGTTCAAGAGCTGGTTGGTATATAACAAGACTGTTTCTACCCCTTCGCAGCCACAACTGTTATCCATATTAAAAGAATAATATTCCCCTCAGGGGTGACTTGCTTGTACCACTGCTTTGTACTTAAATTTTGGACAGGAAGTTCTAGAAACTGCCTACATGAAGGCCATGGCAGGAAACTGAACTGATCCGATAATTCTTCCCCTGTGCCTTGCCTGGGATGTGTCACTCAGTTTCTCTCTTCACTGCAGCCCTAAAGCACTTTTCCGTCAACTAGAGGCTGCAGGTGGGAAGGAAGGATGCAAAGACCTTCTGCTATGGGGTTCAGATGCCTCTGTCTTGAGTCTGTAGAATCCAGTGTGATTTTACAGGTATCCACGCAGCCAAGATGCACCTTCCCAATGGCAATTTTGAAGGTTGTGTTACAGTAACAGCTCAAACTGCTCCACAGTTTTAGTGGCATAAAATCATCAAGAATTGATGAGGGGTTTAGTTTTGTTTTTCAGTTTCAAAAGAAATTAATAAATATGTTTACTTGTGAAAGTATTGCTTTTGACATAGTATCATTGCTGTCTAGGGAAGAATCAAATAATTTAAAGCTTGTTCTATTCTATTCTATTCTATTCTATTCTATTCTATTCTATTCTATTCTATTCTATTCTATTCTATTCTACTCTACTCTATTCTACTCTATTCTAGCCTAGCCTAGCCTATTCTGTTTCCCCAATAGTGATCATTATTTCTCAGTATGAATTTTTAAAATTGATCCTTACAAGAAAAGCTTCAGATCAACTTTTGGAGAAAATGCTTTGTGCCAGTACTTTTGCTTGCATTAGGGAACATTACTAGCAAGGACTCAGCCAATGTGATTCAACATAATCTCTGTTGGTAAGACCGGATCATGAGACAAGCCAAAAAATTGCAAGCAGGCTTTACTTCCTCCCCTAAAGGTAAGCTTTTTTATCCTGTCGCTCTTACCTTTCTGATAACAAGTGATGGAAAAATATCTCCACCATAAATCTTCTGCAGCCAGTTCAGCTGCACTCTATCACTGAAAAGTGATAAGACTTTTTTTTTCCTTTAAAAAGAAAAGAAGATACTCTAGAGAGACGCATTTGCTGTTGATAAAAACACAGTGATTAATTTATATGTACAGCTGCCTTCAAGGCTGACAGACGTCCATTTGACAGGATAAAACAGCCGGATCTACCAGAAATGAATATTTCATAGCAAAACGTGGCTCTTTCTAATAAACAGGGGATAGTGACTGGTGGCAGCACTGCCATAGGCCAAATTCTGTCAGAGCAAAGGAATTGCCCTGAGTGGCAATGAGCTTTGTATCATGTAAATGGCCTGTGCTATACCACTCTTTGACTATGGGGTCTCAAGTCCTTGATATTCTGATCTCTTTTTACAGTTTAAAGCTGATTTGGGTGTTTCACGATGTTAGCATCTATTTCCTTGGAAGAAACTAAAATAGTGTTCCTATTTCTGATCTATGTAGTAAAAATGTTCCAAAGGTAGAATGATAAGTTTGTCTCCTGGAAGGACTTGATAATTAAGGTCTTTCTTTTGGTTTAGGTAAGGAAGCTGTTGCGTGACTAAGGACAGTCACAAGAGATGACTTGTCTACTAAGTCTAGATCAGAGAAGGTGTCTACCAACCATTTATCGTTGTGTAAGTCCTAAGATACGTATAGTTGCCTTTATTCATTGGTATATTTTCTGTATTACTAATGTATATATTGTTCTTATATTAGCTTGTGGAATAATTATTGAGAGGGCAAATAATTGAAAATACACTTATTTTATCCACATCCTTGGCACATAAGGCAGCTGTTCAGCATGCAAGGAATCTGCTCTTCATGGTTCCCCTCTCACCACCAACCCGGTTTGCAGTCTTGGATGTTGGTATATGGGGGGAGCTCAGTGTGCTGGCACCAAGGAGAACGGAGGGTGGAGTGGTGTGGAGATACCATAGCCAGGCTCTTTGTATGAGGCAGGTCCAGGAACTAGATGGTACTGTGCACACAGCTGCTATTAAGGAGATAAATATTCCATTCCATCCAAAACGCTAGTTGCTAAGCTAGCAATTGTGGCAAAATTGTGCTGTGGATAAACATTGCTCAACGTAATCTCATTGTAATACCAAAACACAACTCCATTCCAAAAGATGCCCTCCTCCGTCAGGCCTCCATGGTACCTTGAGCATGGTCTCCGAATTCTTTTAAGTCCATATCTTTAAAACTGAAGCAAGAGAATTTTACAGAAATCAATAACAAAGGTATGTATGTCACTCAAGCTCCACATAAATGCAGAAAATAGTGTAAAATACCCTACAATAGGAGAAAATTAGGGAAGATACCATCACTGAGAAGTCAAGAAGACAACATCGCAGACTTCTGGGATCAGTTGACAGGTTGAGCCTATCTTCTTTCCCAAAAGGATGCTTTTGGGAAAGATTTGTAGACTTGGTTATACCAAGTGTTCCCCCGGGAAACTTAGGCTCCAAGATCGTATTTGTAATCACATTAGTAGCGCTATACTGTCATCTTAGAATAGATATATTTGGTACCAAAATGTCAACTAAAGTGTATTTTTGCAACTGATGTGTGTTTCTGCAGACAATGTGTTTTATCAATGGCAATCTAAAGAACTTGTACCTGTTGCTTTAACAAACCCCATTATTTGTGAATCTAGTCATGAGAATTTCTCATTGGATGCTCTCCGACTCATAGTATATATTACATTATACTGTTTGTGAATCTGTGTAAGTGTGTAAATTCAATGACCAGGACACGACCCTGTGAATCTGTAATCGTGTGAATTCAACATAACGCTGGACTGGCTGTTGAGCACAATTGGACTTAATAGTGCCAACTTGAGGTAGTTCGGGTGTAATTGGGCATCACTCAGAAGACAAGCCCAGCTGCCCTCAGCCCCCAGTAATATACTGAGGACAAGCTGGAATGCAAGGGGGGTTTAGTTTCTGCAAAATTAACCCTTTAAATGCAATATAGCTATATAACTTATTCAGCCACGTGGCTGCATTTTTAAGAATAACTCCCTAATTTTTTCTGAATGACTAATTAGAAGTTGATTAAAGCATATAGGTAGGCACCTAGTTAAGTGATAAACCACCTCAAATGCATACTTGGACTTCTGCATAGAGAATGAAGTCCCTAACTTGGAGATGTCCATCTTCTGCGGTCTGGTCTTCCACTGGATACCATAGGTTATCAAACTACTTCAGACTTAACTGCTATGTTTACCTTACTATACAACAGAGCTATTGTTTATTCAAGTTTTTAGTACCAGATTAATCCAGGAAGTTAACACAAATATTGGTAAAAATAAATGATATTTAAATCTCCCAGATGGCTTGTTGGATGTGAGCCAGCGTTGCAGAAGCTGTAACTAGTAGGCTATTGTTTTCTGATCTACATATCCATAGATCAACCATTATTATTTATTTCTTTACCAGCACAATCAAGATAGATTGCTATCATGTAATCTTATCCTAAGATGTTCCATTAACTGAAAATCTGGGTCCAACACAGTCTCTTTGAAACAATTAGGTTACAACATCTCTATCTTGATTCATTGCCCATCTATTGTTTTCCAGAAAAATGAATCATGAAGTCAGATTTATGTGCTTATTACATAAAACTTGAAGACTCGCTGCCTGTCAATGACACTTCTTACATTGTGCTATCAATAAGCAGAAAAGCAACAAATTTAGCAGAAAGTTTGAGCACTGCTAATCCCTCAAAGAGGAGGCAAGACAGCCTCTGTAATTTGTAGAAGTCAACTGTTGTGTAAAGGAAATAACAAACATACTTCTCTGTTTCACTTATATTTTGCATCTTAATTGATTAGGTCCAGATTCTACTAGCTTTCTGCAAGAAATTAAGTTTTCTAGTCCATGAATAGTCACATACAGCTGAATAAGAATACGGGAGAAGCATGGTATTAATCACTGCTAACAAGGACAGCAAGATCTGCTTTCTTTGGTAATATAAATAAAAAGCATTGTGTGTTTAATATTTTGCAGTCCAGTCATCAAAAAACTTAAAATATTACTCAGAAAACAATATTTTTTTTCTCTCTCATTCTCTCTCAATAATTGTATTTATTTGTCTTCTGATGGCGACCAGTTAAACTGACAGTCAGTGCAAAATAGAAAGGAAAGAAGCTGTAAAGTTAAATAATTGTATAGGAATTCTCAACAATGTCAATGCTGCTGCTTTGGGGGCTTGGAAAAGTGAACGAATCTTGCAGAAATTTATTATCTTATAGGTGGAACTATTGTTCCTTGACTTGTGCCTGAAGCACAACAAATTTTGCTGAAGAAGTGTCCTCTATATATCTGCTTGCAATAATTATATACTCAGGCTCTGGGAACAGCAACATAAATATTGAAAACTATATCATTTGTAGCAAATGCAGATGTTGTAGCACATAATTTTTCTCACGTAAAGAAAACTTATCTGTTTTTCCTAGGCACTGTTCCTAGGTGCATTGTAAGATTAATTGTTTGTAACTCTACTGAACCGTTCTAAAGAGAGAGAAGTAAAAGAAGACAAGTTCAGTATTGTGCTTTTTAAGACTCAGAGGGTAATGTGGAGAAAATCCCGGTATGCTTATTCAATAATGCCTTCTGCGCTGCCAGAAGCATCTAAACCTGTTTTCAGGGAAAAATGAACAGACGCAACTGAGACCCTTCCTTTTGAGTGTATCTTTTGGATGTCCCTGCCATCACTGCCTTTGTCCCTTATGGTGCAAGGTGAGCTCAACACTGACTTCTGCAACAGCTCATGTGGAGGGAGAATGAGCTGTACCATCTCTTTGCCTTCCCCAGTACTCTTACACAGCTAAGCTCATAATATGAAAGTGTTCACATATATTTTTAAAGGATTAATAAATAACTATTAACTGAGAATATATAAAACTTCTCTCTGTTTTTTCTTTTTTTCCTTCAGAGAAAAGACTGTTTTTATTTTACTTTTTTCAGCACAGTTTCTGCGGGGAAGAGGTGCTTTAAGGTAATACCCAGCTATTTCAGGAAAAGATGGTGGCAATATCAGATCAAAGCATCAACTAATGAAATCACATGGGCTATTGTGGAGGAAAATGCTCATTAATGGATCAGGTGTAGGTCTTAGAATTCACCAAGGTTTTCATTTAACTCAGAAAAAAGCAGAACTCAGACTTACATGTTAAAAAAATAGTATGAAGTTTTTGGTGTTTAATGTTGGACAAATGGCTTCTCCTGCCCTCAGCATGCTATTAGCCAGAATATCATTGATTTATTTTGACAACAGTAGTATAAAACTGTAGCAAGAACTGTAGTACTGATGGATGGCAAGATAGGTTGCAAAGGAAATGTAAATTACTAAGTGCTGCTTAAAAGTTGAGAAGCAGCTGAAATGTTTTGCACCTCCAGAAAAAAAGCTGAGGATAAGTAATGACTGCAAATTGATCTCAGGAAAGTACAAGTTTGTAATTGTTAAGTGCTGCTAAGAAGGGTCAACTGGACCTTGAAATATGCTCTAGAGAAAGAGACAGAAGCCTCTGACAGAAGCCTTAAATGTGTGACTACAACTGTGCAGAACATTAAGGAATATTACATTGATGATAGGATGGACTGCACAGACAGTCCATTTTCATTTCCCACGGGAATTATTTCTGCGGCTCCATGAACACCTTCAAGAAATCTACAGTACCAAAATCTGCTGTACACCCCAACCACACATATAGGGGCCCTTAAAAACTTGTATGACTGTAAAATCAGCTGCATATGCTGACTGTGTAAAATAGCAGCCAAAACCACGATAATTGAAGAGACCTTATGAGTCTGGTCCATTTTTAACACCAGAAAACATACCACATAATCTCATTCACAAATGTGTGAAGCTCCATTTTAAACCTAATTAGATTTTGCCCCTCTGATTTGATATAATAACTGCTGTCCCAGAACCTCACTCGTCTCACACAAACCTTCATCTAATTTCAAGCCATATTCATTCATGACTGTTTATACTCATTTGTTCTTGTGCCAGCAGCATCCTTTGGTTTAAATAGCGCATCTCTTCCCTGGTATATTTTAGAGGCAGCAGTTACGCCCCCTTTTCTTCACTTGTGCTGTTAGGCTAGACAAGTCAAGTGCTTTTACTCTCCTCATGTAAGAGGCTCATCATTTCCTTGATCATTTTAGTAGCACTGCTTGGCACTTCCTGCAACTTTTCATTTTTCCTACGTGTGGTCGACCCAAGTGTGCACAGCATTCCTGATGAGGCCTTGCTGATGCTTTATGCAGAGGTATTGATAGATTCCCTTTCTTTAGTGAGAATACCTCACCTGATGCATTTGCTTTTTTCATGACCACAGCAACAATTGAGGCTCATAGTCATGCTGTGCTTGATTAAAACACTAAATCTTCCTTTTTCTCTGTCCCTTTCTATCGATGAGTTCCCTGTTTATACTAGTGGATCTTGCTGTTGGTCTTCAAACGCATGAGGTGGCACTTTGCGTGATTAAATTTTCTCTCTTCTCTGTTACCTCTGTTGACCAGTTCATTCCGTTCTTCCTGTATGATATTCTGATTCTCCTGTGTGCTGACCATGCCTCTCAAATTTGTACTATGAATAAATTTAATTATTGCATTCCCATTTCTTATTCCCAAGTCATCACTGCCTAAGATCAGTCAGTGTGCATTTCTGAGGAACCCCACCACTAGTTACCGCCCAGCCCTATCAGTCCCTTATAATTTCTCTTTTGTCTTTTCTAACGATTCCTGTAGTATGACCGTTTCCACCACCTTGAACTGGCTATGTCCTACAAAATACCACTCTATGATATGTTTTGTCGAAAGCAAGTGAGATAAGCCCATCACTCAGCCTTTGTCCAAACAACATATATTATCAAAAGTGTTATTTAGCATGACTAAAACCAACCTTGGCAAGCCTTTTGTACAAGTTTCACTAACATATTTAATTCAACCTGTATTTCCTTATACTCATGTCTCTTTTAAAAATTATTCAAAAGCCCTGTACAAGTCTGATGTTGGACAGGCTGTATTATGTTTGTCCTGAATACCTTTCCTCGGGTATCTTTACTGCTCTGCAGCCAGGCAATATCACTTTAAGCTGGAAGATCAATTATAAAATCTTTCTACTGGATCTAATACTATGGATCAGACCATACATACTCCAGGGACTTCATCTGCCACCTCAGTCTCTCTATGTTGGCTTTCTATGTGTATACATGGGAATTTCAAATTCTAAATATAGTTCTGCTGGCAGTTTAATATCATCCTCCTTACTGGAAAATCAAGCAAAGGATGCACATCATATTTGTCCCGCATTTGAATGCCTTCCACACTGCATCCTGGCCCCTGATTGTTTTCCCTGTCCTTTTTGTATTTCTGAAATTCTCTGCTGAGAGGTTTGTGTGTGTATATTTTTTAGTTTCTTCAGCAAGGCCTAACATGGTTCAATTATTCTGGCTATTCTGACTTTATTATATGCCCCCTGCTCTCTGAAAGATAGCTGACAGTCTTTTTTTAACGATCAACCATCTGTTCTATTTCTTGCAGCTTTTAGTTTGTTTTCAGCATCTTTGACTGAGAGGAAGAAAGATATTTTTTGTCAGTAGAATATCAGATAATCTTTTTTTAAGCCTAAGAGAACTTTTCTAAGGCAACTTCCTTCAGATATACAAGTATAAAAAGGCTCTCAAGAATAGGAGAGGCCTGAGGCTTATATAAGCCAGGATCTGTTTGCTTCAGAGAGAGAAGAGGTGACTGAGATGTTTCAAGTGTACTGAAGGAAGAAAATAACCCAGAGAAGAGGAGGGAAAGGTGCGTAATGGAAGATCTGGTTATTAGCTAGGATTTCCTCCACGGACTAGTTTTTGGGATGGAAGACATTTATCAGTCATTATCAATATTTTCACATATCTCTAAAGAAAAGATTGTGCTTTCTCTGGCTGTCTTCTCTTGTTCCGTCTTGCTTTTCTACAATGTTCAGGTATTCTTGCTAGAAGTTTTCGTGGCACAGAACAAGATCTTTAAATGTAGTAATTACTTCTTGAAAGGAGAGAGACTAGGATAAATGGCAGGTAGAGCAAGAATAACTGAGGCTTCTGGGGTGAGGGACAAGAAGAGAGGCACTAGAGGAAATAAGTGTTTTATAATCCCATAAGTGAAGACTTAGGGGTAAAATGTTAGATGGGTGGATGGATGGATGGATGGAAAAGAGTTAATCACAGTGAGTCTCTGGAAGGAAATTACCTGCCATTTTTAAGATTTTCTTCTGCTTATGAAGGAACTCTTATGAATCTGATGTAATATAGGAAGAAAATTAAAGATAATTTATTCATTTTCTTTTGTGTTTCATCAGTTTACTCTGTTTTTTCCCTACTTTTTTGAGTTTTAGTAAAACTGTGCTGCCTAGAAAATTCACATCACTTCATCCATTGACGATAGCTGGATGGAGACGCAGTGTAGTGGAGCTTGGGCTGCTGCATGCCTCAGTAATCTGAGAACCACCTTGGGTGCTGAGCTGTGTGCTGCAACACGGATCATGGCTCCACTGACACAGGTGACAGCACAGTGTCTCTTTGCTGACTACGAGCCTATGCAATTACATCTGGAAATATAGCAGAAGTATGGCTGGCTAAAGGAATGGACCTGTAGTACCTGTAAACATAAAAGATATTTTTATATTTTGCACCTGTAATATAAATAAAGGTCCCAACCGACTACTGAATCAGTGGTAAAATTCTATTCACTGCTGAAGTGATGTTCGCCAAGGACTTAACTTTGGAGTATTGCAGTTTACAGCTATTTGTTCTTCTTATTTTGCTTCCTACTGTCACAGTTCCAGGGCTAGCGAAAAGCGTTGTATGCAAGAAACTGGGTTTGTGCTCTTTAATCTTGCTTTCAACTGAAAACAGAGAAGCACACAATACGAAGTTTCAGTTACACAGCCAAGACCAATCCATGTTGTCCATAATTCTTAGATTCATGTTTTGTTGGCCCAAGAGATGATCTTAATCTTCTCATCCTGTTCTTATTTGCATTTTCTTGGTATAGTGTGTGTAATGGTTGGCAAAGAGCTGTTCTAATCTCTGTTTCTTCATGTGCTGGGTAATCTCAAACAAAATGTGATGCTTGTATGTAAAATATCATGGAGGAGGATGAGTATGTTATTACTCTTTGAAAGAAACATCACATCTGCCAGGGAACTTGAAGCTAAATTAGGTGAAATACAGGAACTTCTACTAGTATATGTGGCAGCTGCAAATTATTCATGAATATACCAGTTCAAATGTACGGGGAAATTTCATCCTTATAGAAACTAGACTTTAACTTTCAAATGCTAAAATAAGTGTTCTGGAGAAAAAAAAAATATCTGCTCATATTTTCTCTGTGTCCAGACAACGGTGTCAGTATCTTTAATAGTTACATACTTTAAAGGGTTAGAAAACTAATAAATATTTAGATGCATGTCAGCGGTTAATTAAAATTACATAAAGAGACAATGTGTTACATAAGCAATCTAGTTTATTGCCTTGTTTTGACTCTTGAAACAATCAGCTGAATATACACTTTTAAGAATAACTACAAGGGTCATTAATGCCCATCTGTAAAACACTGACAGAGATAGTAATGGTCATAAAAGTGAATGACAGCTACAGTATTTATAAGAAGCATGGATCCCATGACCTTATGATCTATTTCAGAAAAAAGCATTTAATAGAAATTACTGTCTTCCTGCATAATATTAGTTTTGCCCTCACAATAAGTACACTGAGAAGTGTTTTTTCGGGGATGTGTGTCACTGACCAGATTTCAGAGGCAAAGATATGTCTAATGCACTTGAATCAGGATATTAGACTGTCCATGAGTCAGTAAGAGCAGCTTTCAGGACGCAGAAGTTTCTGTCATTTATTTTAGCCTTTTGGCCTGAAATGTCCTTTTTTGGGGGGCCCATCTATTTGCACTGGCTGCCAAGAGGCCCACCTGATCTGCTCTGTCTCCTGGGAAGCTGATGCCTGCCAGTTGTGATCTTCAAGTTAAGGTGCAAAGCAAGATGAGGAATTCCAGATAATAGAGCTACGTTACATGGTCATAAGTGTCCTACTTAACTAACAATTTAAGTAACGTTGTTTTGTTTCAGTGAAGTCTCATCTTACTAACAGGCCGGAGCCAGACCACGCTGCCTTTTGTTCTCGCCTTGGCTTCTGAAAGGCTCCACATCATTGTCTCCATCAGATGAGTTAGCGTCCTGACAGCCAGGTCAATTAGCTACAACTGACACAATATAATAATAATCCAGAGAGAATGTCTCTGTGTATATATATATATATATATATATATATATATATTTTTTTTTTCCATTGAGAGAAGAGAGGGACAGCATGGCTCAGTTCATAAAAGCAGAAGTAAACTCCTTCAAACTGAGCAGCAAGACCCTTCTGTCCTTTTTAAGAGAGAGAGCTTTTCCACATAAACTATTCGCTGCACATACCTCCTGCCTCCTGAGCTAGAAGCCACTTAGATTTGCTAGAAGCTTAAAGCACACATGAGGGCAGGTGTATGTGTTGATTGTGGGACTTCTGTTGCTTAATAGCAGCCTGGCCAACATGGCATGTGAGCCTGCAGACCTGTGTGACTAGAAGGAATTATGCTAGAGGCTTCTTTTGGTACAGATCCCACACTACTGCGGTCCTACAAATTGTAATGAAGTCAGAATTGGGAGAAAGGGATGATAATGTCCTGATGGAAAGAGTGTTAAATTAATGCAGAGAGCTATCCCTTTGGTGGATGAATGAAAACTGCAGGGTGGGTATTCAGTATCCCAATGAATTACTTGCAAAATGATTACTTGGAGCTGCACCAGCTTTTGCCTAGTTAGCATTCATCAACATGACTGCCACAGCTCTGTTTGCAGGTCTGCATACAAGCCCACGTGCATGCCAAGAGAGGGAAACATGAGAAAGGATAAAACGAGAGAAGTGAGAAAAAGCCTCAGCAGCACAGTGTGGCCATTCAGTCCAACCAAGGCAGTCCTGCTCAGCTTTCGCGGAGCAAAGCCGCAGAGATACAATGAAGAGATATCACAACAGCTGTGCAAACCAGGCGCACGAGGTTTCAATGGAACTCCTGTGTGCAGTTTGGAGAAAATGCAGGAAGGGTTGCACTATTCCTGTGAGATATATAGAGGATTCATGTGGTATCAATATTCTGAGTACAGAGACACACGCAGCCAAAACCAGTTAGTATTTCTAATGATGAAAACAAAACTGTTTGAAGGAAAAACTGTGTATACCGTTATCTTCCACTTCTAAAGCAGGAAGTGCTACTCCCTTCCTTCACCCACTGCCTCCTATAAATAGCCTCCTCAGCCTTTAAGAGAGCAATGACTTCCTCTGAGAAGTTCCCTCCTCCTACGTGTGTTTATCAAATGTATCTTCTAAACGCTGGGTGCAGAATATTAAAATACCTTTATTCAGGCAGTAAACTCTTACTGATACCCCTCACAGTTCTGCTGGAGCGAGGAGTGCGTATTAACTGTCCAAACATTAGGCTCCAGTCTGCTTACAGGGAAAACTTTAGCAGACATTCAAGGGACTGGGAAAAAAAGAATTTTGAAATTAACGCAGAAGCAGAACTCCCAGGCATGCTTTGGGTGAGGCTGAGGACAGCAGACTGCCAATTAGAGCTCGAATCTCTAACAGGTTTTATTGCATTTTTAAGGAAGAACATTTTTAAGTCTTGTGTAAGATTTCTGCAAGTTTTTATTCTTAATTATCAGAGCAAAAGAATAAAATAGAGGAGGAAAGTGTTCTGACTTCTTAAACTTTCATTCTCTTCTCTGCAGTCTCAAATGGCTTTTCAACTTTGGATATTACAACAGCGTCATTTCCAATCAAAACTCCATGCTTACACAGAGGTGGAAAGGAGGGAAAGAGAAAGGTTAAAGAAAGGGAGGCTACCTGAATAATACTATAATTTGCCTTCAGGAACGTCAATACTCAGGGAAGGTTTTACAGAGGAGACAGGGCAGGCAGTAGCACATAAACTGAGGTGCAGGATGTAGTCTAGGTCACTTCCAGCATTTCCTTAGTCTTTGCCACATCCCACCCTGATGCCACCACCCAGTAGCAGAAGACCTAGAATTTAATCTTACTAACCACAGTTTCATTCCTCCATCCCTCACAAAATCTGGTCCCCATATTTGTAGCACCAAACAATGGGATTGCATCAGAGAAAACACTCCCAGCTTCTTCTGCACGGCAGCCATCAATAAGGCAGGAAAAGTAATTTCTAAAAGGTGAGTTACACATCTGGGAGAGTTAGAAAATGCTTTAGGCTCTCAAGCCATTTAGAGGACTTGTGGCAAGGACCTGAGCAATTTTGCTGGGAAATGCTTTTGTTTGCAATTTAATTTTCTCCAAGAAAGAATGTGTGTTTTCACACAGTATTCTGGAAGGTGATACACTACTGGGATTTTAAATAACAGCAGAAAAGTATCTAACTCAACTTCAGTGTTTCTAATTCAAGCAAAGGAGATATTCTTCAAAACCTGTAGTCTAAAAAAATAAAGGACTTGTCAATGGAAGAAAATAACAATTCTGTTTTATCAAAGACAAATATTAGGCAACACCTGGAGCCTTATGCCCATTTTTGGGCCTCCCTGTTCAAGAAGGCTGTTGGGAAAACAGAGAGGAGTTTTAAAATCCCTTTTCCCGAATAGGAGATTGAGTGGGGGACAGACACAGACTACAGCCAGTACTTTTGGAAACACCTTTTATTCATTATCCTGTTGTTATTAATAGCAGATAACTATTCAGGCACCACATTGAGTTATTCCCTTATGCAGCTGACTCACACATTCACTCACAGTTGCCCCATTGGAGCAGCAGTGGGGAGGCCAACCCCAGCTGCAGGCTCACAAGCTGAGAGTTGTGCTGCCTTCTGCACAGCTGTTTGGGAAGTCCCCAGGGACCCCTTGTTTCATCAGGTGCATATATAGCCCTGCAGTCATCGTCTGTGCACAGCAGTCACTGATTCCGTGGCTGTGGTCCAAGTTACACACCCTCCTGCTCACACCACTGTGCGTTGTTGAGTTTTTGCACATTTGGCTGGTTCTTGGTGTACAAGCTTGTTGGTACTTTCTGTTTCAGCAGGACTTATAGCCCCCAGAGCTTGTCAGGCCTTGGGAAATTTCTGCATGCTTCTCTCTCAGGAAATAAGTTCCCTTGCCTTGGGATGTTCTTCACTGGTAACTCTCTTTCCTTCCAAACCTGTGTGTATCCATCATTGAAAGAGGTGAAGAGAATGATCGTGGACTCTCCATCACTGGAGATTTTCCACATACAGTGGGATCAAGCTACTGCTGATCTGACACAGTTTCAGCTGCCGTCCTGCTTCAAGACAGAGACTGGACTAGATGACTTACAGGAGTCAGATCAATATTTTTATAATTCTGCGAGATGTCAAAGCATCCATTCTTAAACATTTATTTAGAAGAGGACAGATTTATCTGTTTGGTGTTTTCCACGTCAGATAAACTTCCTTTGGCCAAGGAAAGTCTCCCTCTAATACTGTGATTGAAGCCTCCATGAGAACTGATAGGTTTTGGAAAACTGCTTTTTGGCATATGGTCATGTCTTCTGTTCTGAAGAAAAAACAGAAATACAATCAAAATGGTGTCTTCAGGTTTAATGTAATCTGTTTGGTAGTACTGTTACTCAAGTCAGCCATGAAACACTTCAGATAAATCAATACATACATGAACATGGGAAAATTTTGTGATTTTTCTGAAGGAAATGATGAAGCCAATATTCACATCTGTGTATTTTATTTCTTCACTTGACATGATAAAGCAGATTCAAGATGGAATTCCTAACTTCAGCCATTTTTTAGCTATGATGCAAAATCTGCTTTTTGAACTAAGAACTCAGATATAACTGAAACAGTTTTACTCACATTTTCCTTCTACATACAGCTAAATGGCATTATTAATGAAAGAATTCAACTGAGAAAGAAACTCGACAATAACTCCACCATTTGGGTTTCATTGTGGAAAGTTTGTTCATCCTTGTGCAACCTTCTGCCAGGTGCTGGCAGCAAAAAGGGCCAAGTCAGTCTGCCTGTGGGCCTCTTCAAACACTTCAGTAAAACTGGCTCAGTCCCCGAAATAATCACCTCCTGAAAGGTTCCTGCTGGGGCAAATCTTTTGCAGCCCAGCTGACTCCCAAAGACAACTTTCTAAGGGGAGTAAAGAGGGTATTGATTAATTTGGGGAAGAGATCTGATAACAAATCAAAGATATTAATCCTATTATATTATTATATAATATTAATAATTATTATGAAATTAATATATAACATAACATAACAGAACAGAACAGAACAGAACAGAATAGAATAGAATAGAATATATTTATTAATATGACAATAATATTAATAGGGTATGGTGGCAACAGTCTTAGGTGTGACCTCTTCGTTAACAACTTCCCACCAACTCCAGGCAAAAGCTTTGCTGTCAAACACAGTCCCACACTGCAGCTGCTCTGCTATGCTGTGTACTTCACACCACCTCAGTGTCATATTCATGCACCCAGCTGCCCTAGAGTGTATCCAAGTAAAACTACATCAGCTCTGCAGACAGAGGGAGCCAGGCTTCAGTAATCGTTTGGGTGAACTTGATGTAGGTTTTACTTTCAAAAATCTGTGAAGTTCCCAAAGGCTAAACACGGAGGAATGTGCCCAGGTGGAGGCCTTCTGGTCCTTGTATGTTTGCAGGGCAGAGGTACATGCCCAAGAGTGATCACCCCTCCACGGTGGCTGGGTTTGGGAAGCAGTTTGTGCTGTTTCCACTGGCTTGGGGTTAATGGCACTGTGAGGAAAGCCAACTCCCACAGCAATATCTGTATTGTCTCTGCTCTTCTTCGCATGAAGACCTGCCTGTGTGGAGCATTTCCATTGACCTCCGAGATGCAAGCCTTGAGTTTTTCCATGTAATTGACAGCAATCTCTACAGCACATGGTTAAAATTTTTACTTTTTGTAACTGTTTCCCTGGTAAGAAATACCTTTTGAAAGTCTAGTTGAACTGACTTTGCAAGGTCTGTCTACTTTAGTAAAATGTATTGTTGTGAAAGGATTGAGACCCTTGTCCCAGCCATCAGGTTCTTCCAATAGCTTGTTCTGCAAGCAGCTGCAACAGGATTTTCTGTGTAGATACTGGGTAGCAGATGTTAGGCTTAGTGAGGAAAATGTTTAGAAAAAACCTTTACAGAATTTTTGAATCCTTCTAGCTAAAATGATGAATGGCAGTGGCTGTGGTTTAAGATGCTATACTCTTGACAGAGGAGAATGTTTTCTAAAGGAACGATTTTGTGTCAGGTTTTAGTTATTAGAAAGAAAATATTTAATTTTGCAGTCTAAGTAACATGCAGAACAAAAGAAATCAATGTAATAAAGTTAATTATTTTGATTCTGTGACTCCCTTATTGAACAGTAATTTAGCTGAAAAGCAGATGTGATCTGATTAGGTGTACAAATATAGAAATATATTGATTACTGGAATGAAACTCCTTGAAGTGTTCCCTAAGAGACCAATGTGTCTTTTAAGAGAAAAAGGCCTTACTATCATTTCTATTTACACAAAATATTGTGAGTTGACATCTCAATAAATAACAGATACTTATTGAGTTCTTTATGTACTATCAGCAAACCCAGGTGATATTATGTTGAACAGCATTTATGGAAAGGTACAGAACCATAATTTGATTCCAGATCATAGGTGTAAATCTTGTTAACTGCTGGAGACTGAAGCAGCAGAAGTGACTGTGAAACACCTGAATTTGCATAAAGTCTGACCCTTGGGAATCTATGCAAGCTTGCAATCTCTTATGCTAGTATTCTGGTTTAAATCCTTTCCACTGTTCTAAGACAATGAAATAAAAAAGAATTTGTCTCTCAGGATCTCTTACAGTTGCTACTTTTAGAGTGCATGAACCAGCCTTCATTCACACCCTAAGTCATAAAATCCCATCCTATTTGACCTCCACCCTCTCTAATCCCCTAAAGAGTGTCTAAGAGTTCACCCTGTGCTAGTTGTGCCTTTGGTACGTTCAATACAGAGAATCCCTTTGGATAAGGCTTATGTCATCGTTCTTTGTTTTCCTATGGTGTTTTTTTGTTTGGTTTGTTTGTTTTTTTCTCCTTTCCTGCGAACACCATGAGGAAATGCTTGCAATAAAATGTAGTATTAGCAAAATTCTTCTTCATAATGCTCATTCAGTACAGGGAAACAGCATTAGAGTTTGGCCTCAGGTCCCTTAGGAAACATTGCAAGAAAAGCATATGTCCCATCTCACATTCCCGTATTTTTGTACAGAAATTCTAGTTGAAGCAGTTCTTAAAACAAATAACATAGTTAGTGAAGACACGCTTCATCTGTTTGGCAGCATCTCTGACACTGAAAACTCATTCCATAAACAATGAAAGCCAGCAGATATATTTTTCTGGTTCACTGCAATAATTTCAAAAGCCAAAGAATATTTTTCTGGAGAGCATATATGGAAAGTCGTGATACTCTGCAGGTACTGGGGATGGGTGGAAGGTGACTGAACCTGCACTCACTTTCAGGTGTAAAGACTATGGAAGAGAGAGACTCATAACACCCACATGGAAAATTAATGCAAAATATTCTAATGTACTCATCTACACTCGCTTTTAATCAGTGGACATACTTTCTTAGGATGACTTGTTATGTCTTAAGATAGGTGTATAAGCCTACATTTAGTCAGGTTTTCCATTAAAGGACTGAATTTGAGGTGCGTGTTGTAATGGCTTGAAAATTATGAATTTGCATTCAAATCTTGCATCTGATCACACACTTGGTCTGCAGAGATAGCGTGCAATAGTTCAGTATTAACAACCTGTTTTCATCCCCTCCTTTTAAGCACAATGAAGTGCTAACAAGGATCTTTCTGACAGTGCTGTGTAACCACCTAGATTAAAGTGTTTTACAACATAAGTCTTGTAACACAAATTCAGAAGAAAACACAAAATGACGTCCATTACAGCAGCATTAAACTTGTTCTAATTTATCACAAGTGGCACAAGCTGGGAGCTAGAGACAGCTCCTAATATTCCTCTACTGTAAGAAAAGCTTGGCTCCAGTGAAGAGTACAACACCAGATAATTCTACAATGCGAAGTCTTACACTCTTTGGTGTTTTCCAAACCAAGTAGCATACTAGAAGAAGTCAAGCAAGACTACATGAGGGCAGTGAAATGTTAAACCTTGGGGTTTCTTTCTACTAATTAGTTTTTTTAAAATTTATTTTTCTTTTTTTTTTCTTTTTATTTATTTTCCTTTCTTAAAATATGCAAAATGTCATTGGTAATTATTATTTTTATCTTTGCTGTTCTTTCCCGAGGAGGTTCAGATGGTCAGATCCTAGCTGCGGAAGTATAGAGAACTTCTAAGAAGCATTAATAGAGCTTTCTCCTCAAAGCAGTCTAATAAATGCTTTTTAATCGATAGGAGGAGCTACAATTGTGTAAGACTCTTATTACACATTAAAAGAAGTTAGAATACCCATGGCAGTTTTGACACAGATACTTTATTTTGCCTACATTTACTGTTAATCACTGCAAATTATAAGTTGATACTTGATACAGATATTTGAGAAACATACTTTTAGAGGAGTGGGGGGCAGTTTGGTGGTCTAATTAGGGCGTGTTTGAATAGACCAAGCTCAGAATACAAAATTCAATGTAAAGTATTTGGAATACACTTTCAGAAAACAGTGATTAAAAAAAATGCTGTGACTCTACTTCATGCTGATCCACTTCAAAGAAAAGCCATTTCAAGAAAAGAAAAAAGGAGCCAAATATTTTCTTAAAATCAGGCCCCTTTAAAAAAATCCCAAGTTAAAGCTCCAAAACCATAGTTTTCCAAAGTCACTTTCATTGACGTCTCCTGAAAATACAAGGAAGAAAACCATGAGTTGTATGTGTTTTGTGGGACTGGAAATGAAAATTAGTCCCTCTTTGTTATTCGGAGCCCTACGGTTTAAACAATCAAAACCACAGACTTACTGTTCAGAACATAGATCTTACTTTCTAACTGATTTTCCCTTTCACCATTACAGAAAAAGTGAAGTCTCTTTGGATTTATATGGACACTCATTTTTTATTAGAACTAATAGAATGCATGGACTATCTCAGCAAAGCAACCAAGCAGATGGGCTCTCGAAGCCAAAGACATCTTTGTGATTATAACCCTGGCTAAATCACTTAATTGTTTATTTGTGGTTTTGGGGTTTTTTAAACTGTGTTCCTCAAGTTTTGAAGTAGGTGTTGTCTGGAACAAGTAATAGTAGTTCAAATCTATGTAAACTATAATGACATAGATTCTTAATAGAATAATTTATCTGTTTGCCATTTGCCTTTACATTTTAAAAATTGGTGTACTGTGTTTTATTTCTTGCCTTTTTTTTTTTTTTTTTTTNTTTTTTTTGTAGCTTATTTTCTTTTTATTAATCTTCTGGTGACTGATATTTGATCATGTCCTCCTAGCTGAATATGCAGGCAATGCAAATAGAAATAAACCAGTGTGATATTGTTGGTTCTCATCATAGAAAATTTTATTCATTTGGAAAGTCTCAGAGCACTTGGTATGACATAGCAACAGAAAAATCTTACTGTCAAATATCACTAGGCACAACATTGGTATATACATATGGAACTCCGTGTGTCTTGATTTTTCCTAAGATTTGTGTTCCCAAACAGCTGCTGTCTTCCAGATATGCTAGAAAAAATTATTTTTCTTAGTTTTTACTTTGTTACGGAAGCTTAGACAGTATTCATACAGCAGATATTTATTCCTATGGTTCATTTTGCTGGTACTTACAGTACTTTGAAGTCAAAGGAATTGTTTTCACAAACTCAGTTCAGAATATGTATGCTTGTTGGAATCATGATCACAAAGTTCCTTTAAATCTTTTTTGTAATGGAAATCCTTAGAAAGACATGATGGTTTTGATATTCAGAAGGAATACTGTTCATATATTTTCACGTATAGCAGAGGGTTTTCTGAGGCTTACTCAGAGTGTGTTGCAAACTGCTGACAACACACCAGACTGTGTGCTTTCTCTCTGTACACAATGTGTATTACCTAAACTAAAATATTTAGCATGACATAGTGACAGAAGATAAGGGAAAGGTGGAGGTACTAAATGCCTTCTTTGCCTCAGTCTTTGATAGGCAGAACAGTTGTGCTCCAGGTACCCAGCCCCCTGAGCTGGTAGACAGGGATGGGAAGCAGAATGAAGCACAAATAATCCAAGGGGAAATGGTTAGTGACCTGCTACACCATTTGGACACCAGCAAGTCTGTAGGGCCAGATGGGATCCATCCAAAGGCGCTGAGGGAGCTGGCAGAGGTGATCACTAAGCCATTTTCCATTATCAGCATTCCTGGCTAACTGGGGAGGTTCCAGCTGACTGGAAGTTGGCTAATGTGATGCCCATCTACAAGAAGGACCGGAAGGAGGATCCGGGGAATTACAGCCCTGTCAGTCTAACCTCAGTACCATAGAAGGCCATGGAACAGATCATCTTGAGTAACATCACATGGTGTTAAGGCTCAGTCAACATGGGTTTATGATAGGATGGTCCTATCCGACCAGCCTGATCTCCTTCTATGACAAGATGACCCACCTAGTTGATGAAGGAAAGGCTTTGGATGTTGTGCAGTTAGATTTCAGTAAAGCCTTTGACACTGTTTCCCACAGCATTCTCCTGGAGAAGCTGGCAGCTCATGGCCTGGATGGGTGTTCTCTGCAATGGATAAAGAAATGGCTGGATGACTGGGCCCGAAGAGTTGTACTGAATGGAGCCAAATCCAGTTGGCAGCTGGTCACAAGTGGTGTTCCCCAGGGCTCAGTATTTGGGTTAGTTCTGTTTAATCTCTTTGTCAATGATCTGGATGAGGGGATTGAGTGCGCCCTTAGTAAGTTTGCAGCTGACCCCAGATTGGGTGGGAGTGTTGATGTGCTGCAAAGTAGGATGGCCATAGAGAGGGATCTGGACCAGCTGGATCGCTGGGCTGAGGCCAATTGTATGAGGTTTAACAAGTCCAGGTGCTGAGTTCTGCACTTGGGTCATAAGAAACCCAGGCAGCGCTACAGGCTTGGGGAAGAGTGGCTGGAAAGCTGCCTGGCAGAGAGAGATCTGGGTGTGTTGATTGACAGCCAGCTGAATATGAGCCCACAGTGTGCCCAGGTAGCCAAAAAGTGCAACAGCATCCTGGCTTGTATCAGGAATTAAGGAAGTGATTGTGCCACTGTACTTGGCAATAGTGAGGCCTTCTCTTGAATCCTGTGTTCACTTTTGGGACTCTCATCATAAGAAAGACATTGAGGTACTCAAGAGAGTGCAGAGGAGGGTGACAAAGCTGGTGAGGGGCCTGGAGCACAAGTCTGATGAGGAGCGGCTGAGGGAACTGGGGCTGTTTAACCTGGAGAAAAGGAGGCTGAGGGGAGACCTTATTGCTGTCTACAACTACCTGAAAGGAGGTGGTAGCATGGAGGGTGTTGGTCTCTTCTCTGAAGTAGCAGGCAATAGGACAAGAAGAAATGGCCTAAAGTTGCACCAGGGGAGGTTTAGATTGGATATTAGGAATTTTATTTTTGTGGAAAGGGTTGTCAGGCATTGGAACAGATTGCCCAGGAAAATGGTGGAGTCACCATCCCTGGAGGTGTTTAAAAAGGTGTTTAGGTGAGGTTCTCAGGGATATGGTTTAGTGCTAGTTTGAGGTTATGGTTGTACTCGATGATCCTGAGGGTCTCTTCCAACTGAAATGATTGTATGATTCTATGAATTTCTTGAACTTCTTTCTTCCATTTCATCAGTCCCCTCATTCCTACTCAGCTCTGCTAACTTCCCATTTAAAGTCCTTTGCTGCTTCAGTGCACTACTTTGGATACAAATCCAGCATAGCCTCCATAACAGGGAGAAAGTGAGGAAAATTGAGAGGATGAAAATGCAATCTGTCCATGCAGAGAAGATAATTGTGACTGAATTCATTAAGGAAATGGGAGAAGAGGATGGGCAGGAATAACGACGAAGTAGAGCAGTGCTTCAGATATTTATCAGACCACTTAGCTACAGAAAACCAAGTAAAAAGTGGGATAGTAGCCAATATAATAAGATGTTCCAAAATGCAATAACTGTTGTGACAGTAAGTAACAGGAGGATGTCATTCACTTGAAGATTTAAATGCACCATTCAAATTAAGAAGGAGGAAGAGAAGAGGATTAGAGTGATTAATTTTTAAGTAGTAGCCAGGAAATATGATTAAATTAGTCCAAAGTTGAACAAGTGTTGTGAAATAGCTTGTCTGTTTGTTTTGCTTTTCTTGCTTCTTTACACTCCTGGTCTCACTTGGGTCTGGAGGGCAGAGAGATCAGAAGATTTCGCTCCTGTTGGGTTCCTGATCCTGCTAGAACTGAAAAGTGGAAGAAACCATCACAAAGGCTGTATTTATAAGGTGTGCAGCTATATGGTTGTTCTAGACCAGGTTAGATGCAACCAGAATACACTTCCGAAAGGTCAAGTGTAGCTTGTGTCACTTCGTTTCTAGTGTACAAAAGTGAATTCTCTCTACTGCTTTTCCCTCATTTTTTCCCGAGATTATGTGAAAGTCTCAAGCCCAAGGAGATGGATCCTCTCTATCAGCATGATTCTGCAAGAAGAGTGATGAGTGAAATGAGCTGAAAAGTACCTCTGTGGCTTCCTTTCAATATGTGGACAGCACTAAAGCCTTTCACACAAGCTAAAACTCAAAACAAAATATGACCTATATGGATGGTACAACGTTTTAATACTGTGCTTCTTATCAGACTCTTTTCTGATTCCTTGAAATCCATGTTTAATAGTTCAAAATCAGAAGTTTATGCAAGCTTTAGACAAATTCAAGTACCTTTACTGCATTTCAATGAAAAATTTCGGTACACAGATCTGTATTCTTTATGAGCATAACTGACCTTTCAATAATAACCTCGGAATTGAGACTGCTTTTTAATTACTCAAAGGGCTACCAGAAATGTTAAAATAACAAGTCTGACATATTTTTATTTCTAAGGTACCTAAAAATTAATTTAAATATAGTGAGAACTGCCACAACACGTATCGGTGAAGATTTGTTTGTGTTGTTTTTTTTTNAGAAGAAGTAGTAATCAGCAGCCAAATTTTTTGCATGAAAGCACTGGAATATGTAATAATTTTTCTGTGACCATTAAGTAACAGACATGCACGTAACACCTGGCGCTTGTCTGCATGTTCCCTCCCTGTCATCAAGATCAATGCTTGTTCACTGTTTTGAAAATACTTCAGAAAAACCTTACATTTTCACAGGCAGGGAGACTTAGATGTCTGAAATCTTATATGGGCATGGAAATCCCACTGAAGGTGCTCAGATGCTGAAGCCCAGTAACTGGGATCTTTGTTTATCTGGGAAGTCCTAAGACACATTTCAGTAAAGATTGTATTTTGTCAGTTTTTTTCATTTTAAGAGATCAGGGACGTGACTCATATCTAAAGCATGCTGAACTGTGTTATTTCATATGCTTCAATCCAAGCTGGAAGGAAAGGACCTTTGAATCTCCTTGGTAAAGTCTGGCAGAAAAACAAGAATTCTGCTATTTGAAAACACTGGTGGTTTTATTTTAGAATAAGATATTGAGGGGAGAAGGGTCAAAGAGAAGTCCTAGGTGTACCAGCAATAGATAATTTACCTGAAAATCTAGAAACCCACAACCAAGTCCCTGACTCAAACTAGACGATACCTCTTTTCCTTGTTTTGAGCTGAAAATTCATCCTGGGCGCAAAGGACAGAGCTGGTCAGATTTTTTTCTTTTTTTAGACAGAAAACATTTTTCTTTCTAAGATGCAGTCCTATAAAAAGGTTATCCTTTATGTGCCTGGGGTACCACCATTGCATTATATTTTTTTCTGTCTAAATCAGAGTACAAAAGTGGCAGGGATTGGTATCTCTTGGCAGCATTACTCTTGGGAAATGAGGTCTTATTCCACTGCAGTGTCACTGTGATTATTTTTCCTTTATTGTTAATATTACACTTCATAATGAAGTTTCTACTGTGTCTTAAGATTGTCAGCTACCTTAGACTATCTATCTGTCTCTAAGGAGATGAGCCGATGCTGAAGCTGATCCAAGAGAAAAAGATCATTATTCAAGATGGGTTTTTTTCAGGCAAAATAGGATGTTTCTGTAACTGTTCCTTGAGACGTTAAATGTAAGTCTTAGAATGTGTGACGGAACTGCAGTCCTGTTAAAGTCTGTGGAAATGCTACCATAAACTTAAGATATGTCAGTATTTTCCCTGGTTTTCCACTGTAAATACTTAGAAACAATAATTGAAAATAAATTTCCCATGAGTATTATGCAATATTTGCTTAAAAACTCACTGTTCTAGCTAAAGATTTCCACCAAGTTCATTACTTGATTTGCAGAAAGCAAACATGATGGGATGGGAACACAAAGCAGTGAATCACACTTTATAAGTCATCCTAACAAAAAAACTTCTTGCATGTTTTCTCTAATACTACCAGCCCTAAATTATGCTTAAATCTGTTATTCTTTCTACTGCGTTCAATGTGTTTTGGATCCAGCAAAACAATTAGGAGCTTTTATCTGAAGAAGTTCTAATTTTAGTTAATTAGAATTGATAAAAATAATTTAAGGACTTTAAAAATGCTACATAATTGTGAACTATCAAATTATTATTATTTTTCCACCAGATATCTATACACACCAAATTTTAGCTCTAAAAACCTTAAAACTTAAAAATCTTAGTTCTCTGTTGTTCTTACAAGAAATTATTAGGAAAAAGGAGAATGAATAGAAAATGCAAAGACTGCCTTCTACACACAGCTTCAATGCACTCCACAGCAGAAGTACTCAAGTACTGGATCTAAGTCCTCATCCTGGCCTAGTGTGGTCTGATGGTTCACAAGGCCAGAAAATCAGCAGTAGTTTTGTCTGCTGCTCTGAAATGAAAAATAAGAAAGACCTATGATGAACCACACCTCAAAATTATTCTGAGAATGGCAAAAACCTATCTGACTCCTTTTCCATTCCCAGACCACACAGCTGAACTCCGTATCTACACAACCTAGCTGAAAACCTTGGGAAAGAGCTCTTGTAATCATGAAATATGTAAAGGACTGAGGAATCTGGACTCGCACCAGAGACTGAGAACTTAAATGCATGGAAAAAGCATGAGACGTGAAAGTGTGAGTGTAGAAATGCAATTTCTATTTTCTCTTTAGAGAGTTAACATCTTCGAAAAGTCAACATTCCTCTTGTTAAACTATTTGTTGAGCCAATGCATAAACAAGTTGGAGCAGAAAGGGGTAATCGCTAAAGTGGATGATGTAAGGTTATTCTCCATGCTTCAGTCTCCTGCTTGCTTCAGTGGGAGATAGATGCTTTTCAGGGGACTGTTCTGAGCCAAAGCCTACATCAGATGTAGTGGGTTGGGCTAACATTAGCCTTTGAGATTATTACTCTTCCATTTACCATAGCTTATCGTTAAGGTGTATTAGATTATGTGTATGGCCACCAGTACATCTTTCAAGGGACACATTTATCCAGTGAAGTTTAATACTCTTTCAGGAAATGTTTCTGTGGAAAAGGTCAGAGAAAACTCTTTCCGAAGTGCAGAACAAGAGTTTTGTGACAGGCACTGAGAACTCCATGGGGCAAAAAAGCATCTACAATAAAAAACTAGATCTCAAACGATACAATAAAAAAAAGATTTAAAGCCATTCTGGCTCTAGTCCCCTTATACATCATTAATATCTACTGCTTCAAGTCACTTCAAATCAAGCATCCCAGCACTTTAGCTTAAGTTAAAAGTTTGTCTTGCCTCAAAGAACATATAAGATGGTTGAACAAAAGAATATTAAAATGTTACATTTTAAACAGTGCTGAAACATAGGGCAGGCTAAATGGCATAGAGAGAATAGAGATTAGACTGAAATACATTGTTTTCATCCTGCCATATCTCATACTTCTTTTTCCCTTTATGCAACCGCTGTTAATGGTCCTGCTTATCTGAAATTGGCAGCAAACGAGTGGAGGCTCAGATTCATATTTACACGCTGATCTATCCTCTTGTCCTCCAAGGGGATCTGGTTTATTCAGACAGGCCATAGGATTGCTGCACGTTTCAGTCTTGAGATTGCTTAAACTGTATGATCAAGACCACTTGCACCCTTCGTACTACTGATTACCATTTTTTAAGAACAGAGGTTAAATACATACTTTAGGAAATGTATATTTCAGGAAGTATATGTTTCCTCAAGTGGAATTCAGCCTGAAAGTTGTTAATCATGTTAACTGTAGCACGTTTGCGCAGTTGCATACCAGTAAGGTTGGATGGTAACTTAATTTACAGGCTGCAGCAGAGTTTACATAATGTAAATAAAAGTGTATATGTAGTATGTAACAAACGAACTCCATATTCTACTCAATAAAACAATAAAACAAAAATAAAAAATGCATATATTTACAACCAAATATCCGTTTATAAAATTTAAGTTCTGTAAAACTTTTTTTTTAATTGTTACTTCTTTGGCGAGACACAGGCCCAGAGCATAAAGCTACATTTGAGAAAATGTTGATATAACAAACATTTGCATCACAGACTCTCCGTGCAAATTTTTTTTGTTTGCAAGAGCATGAAATACAACATAAAATAATCCAGCTGAATGACTATAAAACAGATATATCTAAGGAGAAAAGCAGAGGTGTATCTGGAAAGAGATATCAAGTACAACATGCACCATACATTATGAACCTTTGTTGAAGAGGAGTCTTGGCCAAACTAGAAAACAAGATCGGTGGAAGCAGATTTTGCCTAAATTAATTAACTGAAGCTATGATACTGTTCCTGATCAGGGGAGGGATTGTTATTTAAGGAGGAAGTAAAAGAGGATAGGAATTTTCGTTCATTTGTCAACCAACCATGCAACTTGTGTTCACTTTGTCAAAGCAAGCTTACAACCAGTTTTGGATCTTAGGATTTTGCACATTAAGCTAAAAACGAGAAGTAAAACTGGAGGCGGTAATATGCAAAAACAGTGGTAAGTGGACAGTAGAGGGAAGAGAGCAGCAAACAAATGGAAAGGATTTTCAGGCTGCGAAGTTTTAAAATAATATTAATTCATTTTCCTTCAGGTAAGATTCTGAAAGGACAGTAAAGATTCAATATGGATGCTGAAGATCCAGTTTTCTTTGAATCTAAAACCAGATACTGCTGAAAAGCTAACTTCATATGAGCAAAAACGTTGCTTATTTACTTCTGATTACCAAAGTGTTATCTGTAAATTAATCAAATGAGAAGCTTTTTCTTTCTATCCTAAACTATACTGTTGAAGTGTTGACTATTCTAGTGTTGAAGCAGTTTGGACAGTTGACATAAGTATTTGGTTGCTTTAGTAATTATCAGAAATAATCCACGTATCTCATTTTAACTATGCATTAATGTTAATTCTATTAACATTAATACGAAATATATTTTGTTTTAACATTAGTAACATCATACATAAATTTAGTTTCAAAATACACTAGAGTTCCACAGCTTTAACAAACAAAAGCCTGTTGTGAAATATAATTGAGCTTTTAAGTAAGAAGAATAAAGGAGAAAGAAAAATTACCTGACTAAAGGACAACTACGGAAACATACTGTGGATATGAAGAAAAGTCTGTTTGTACTTGCAGAAAAAATATGTGGGTTTCTGTGATGTCACTGGATAATCATAATAAATTTTCTTCGTAAGTAAAGCTGAACACCATGTTGTAAAATAGTTCTTAAGTACATTTCTTAATTTTTCAAACTTAGGACAGTAAAAATCTGAAATAAAGGCAATACAATGTGTATAAATTTTCTCAGTCGATATCTACCATATCTCAGTACTAAAATGACACAGATAATGCCTTCTGTGTTGAAGAGAGACTTTGCCAAGTCCTCTGTTAACAAAGATAAAGGCATTTCATAAACATGAAGAAAGAAATAACAACTATAATTTTTAGCTCAGAATATCATGAACAAATGTAAAAGCTTAAGCAAATAATGTCCCATGCTGTGTGTGCTTTGTTTCACAATATAACTACTGACTGGGGTTTATTTTGCCTTGGTACACATAATAATGATATGTCAAGATCTTCAGAACTGAAGCACAACTAAAATGTTGCGAAGGCACTTGCAGCACAAGAGAAAGTACAAAAGCTGTTTCTTTCCAGTTGGAAGCCACAAAAGCAGATATGTTTCTGCAGCGTAAGTCAGTAGATCATCCAGTTCAGTCTGTTCTGCCTGAGTCTGTAGCAAATGCTTCAAAGAAAGCGTAAAGAAGTCTTTCATGAGTCAGGATTTCAAACTCCTACCTGCTCAAAGGGGCACTTTCTTCCCAGCCCACATCACTTCGCAGTGAGCTCGTGCCCTAGACATTGTTCTGTATTACTATTTCTATCAAACTAACACAGTATAATTTTAATATCTTTTCTATACAGATTAACATTTCTAGTGATATGAATAACAGTTTTTCACTTCTGCTAAACACTTACCCACAAGGCTGGCCTGAGGCAATGAGTTTGTGGATAATCACAAGAGAACTCAAAAATTCCTTTCTATAAATTTTGCTTTAGTTCCTCTAGACAGAAATTTGTGCATACCTCCTCCAAAATCCTTGCTGCCTTTGATTTACCCACCCCTATTTCTTCCCACTCATTCTTTTCCTACTTTCTGTAATTCTACCAGCCTTCATGAGAGGAAACTTGCTGGTAGGGGAAAAAGACATGATAGTCTGGGGAATCCTATCAGCATGTATTTTGTGCATCGTCTCGTTCTCACACTCTAGACACAACTGTGGGATCACAGAAAGTCTCTTAAGAAGCTGTATTTTCTTTCTAATAGACTGTTTATCCTTTTACTAAGTCAATGAAAATGTCATACTGCAACTTCCTCATGATTTGGAGATCAAACACCAAAATGTTGCTATTTTATACACTAGGGACAAATTTGGGCAAGGGGGAAAAAGTGATTCCACTGACTATACCAAAAGCACAGATGCCAAATCAGAGTCTGAATTTAACTCGATAGACTATAATTTTCAACTCTTTAGAAAGTTTTTTCTTTTAAATGTTCCACATTGCCACTCAGCGCAGAGTTACCCTTTTGACTTTGTCTTAATTAGCAAGTGTATGCAAGCATATCTAGAGGAAAAAACATGCAGAAAGTATTTAACAAGCCATAGAGCTCAGTATATCTGAAGACTGATCTTAGAAAATCGTCTATTGGTCACCATATGGAACCACAAAAATATTTCGCTGACAGTAGTCAGTTTTATTTAGGGATTGTAAAAAGCATTTTTTTTCACCATTTTAAGAATAGCTTACTGTTCCTCTAAAAATGTAATCTTCATTAAAGAGTCGGTCTGAAGAGAAATACATAAAATTCACTAATATTTTTCCACTTGCAGTTTCAGCAGTGGCTGCAAGGCTAGTTCTAATAGATGAGCAGCATTCATGTTTTCTAAATAGCGTGTGTGCCTGCAGTTCCACATACACTGACTCACTTCAATAGCATTCCCCAGCTGAAGGTCCTGTACTCTTCCTCCAGAAACTTCCTATTGAAATAGAATAACACTCTTATTCCTAAATTTTGAAAACACTGATAGTTTGTGGTGTAGCACATTAGCCTTCCATGTTGACAAAGCAATTCAGAATAGGTTGGTGTCCTGGTTTCAGCTGGGACAGAGTTAATTTTCTTCTTAGTAGTTGGCATAGTGCTGTTGTTTGGATTTAGTATGAGAATAATATTGATAACACACTGATATTTTAGTTCTTTCTAACTAGTTTCATCTTTTCACACTGTCCTACCGATGAGAAGGTAGAGACTGTACAAAAGGCTGAGAGGAGATACAGTCAGGACAGCGGACTCCAACTGACCGAAGGGATATTCCATACCGCATGGTGTCATGCTCAGTATATGAAGCTGAGGGAAGAAGAAAGAGGGGGACGTTTGGAGTGATGGTGTTTGTCTGCCCAGGTAACCATTATGTGTGATGAAGCATGGCTTTCCTGGAGACAGGTGAACATCTGCCTGCTGCAGATAGGAAGTAGAGAAAGAATTCCTTATTTGCTTTGCTTGTGTGCACAGCTCTTGCTTTACCTGTTAAACTATCTCTATCATAACTTTATTGTATATTTATCACGAGTTTTCTCACTTTTACCCTACTGATTTTCTTCCACACCCCACCAGCAAGAAGTGAGTAGGTGGCTGCGTTGGGCTTGTTCTTAGCTGGAGTTAAACCATGACAACTGAAATACGTCAAACATTGGTTCACTCACTCAGGAACTGAGTGTGCTTTACCCAAGAGTTAAAAAGAAAGGTCCATAATTATCCAAACAATGCATTTGTAATTTTGTGAAATTCAGAGGGAAGCAAAGATCTCTCACTACTGTTACAGTTATGGTTTGGAACAGTGAAATGTTGTTATACAGAAGAAGGTGAGTATTGCCATTGCTGAATGATGTATGGAAAAGGAGAAAGGACATTATTTAGCATCAAGATTGAGGTTTAATTTTTTTATTGCAACAGCAACTGCAATCATTCAGGAAAATCCTCATTAACAAGATCTAAGTCTGCTTTCAGGCTGAATTAATACTTAAAGTTCACAACAGCAGAACCCAGGGGCCTAACTACTTTATCCTATAACTGCCAGATGAGTGGTAAATCCTATTGCATGCCACAGTATAATTTGGAGGGATATGGAGCTGCTGTGCACAAAACCAAAACAAAGTTATGCTTATAAAGAATTCCAAGAATCAGCTCAAATTACAAAATCACAATGTTAATATATTCATGAAAAATTGTTTTGTTTTGGTTTTTGTTATGGTTGAGTAGTTCTGGTATTTCAGTGTGTTCCAGATTACATCATCCCCTCTGGAAAGGCAGTGAGTGGTATATATATGGCTGTGTGCTCTCAGGTTCACTAATTTATAAATGGCAAACTTCACTACAGTTGTTTATTCTTGTGCAGACATCTATAACGTATTATAATAAGATACCTTTTTCCTGAGTGGCAAAACAAAAAACATTAAATTATTGCTGAGTAGATAATGAGGAAACACTAAAGTGAAAAGGTTAAGAAAGCAATTTTCTGTGACAAAAATAGATCCTTCCAATTAAGATCAGAATCTTGTTTCGAAATTAAAGACGGCATGTCTCTGTCAAGAGCAATTCTTTTGGAAATTAGCTTTGCTTACAGGAAATCTATGAGATCTTTTTATTAATAAAACTAAATTATGTTCTATTAGCTGTATGTTTATCTGTTATTTAGAAAAAAATGCTAGGTCACCTATCCTGAGCCCATAGACTGCCTCATTAGAATGAGGTTATTATCAATTATTGGAAACATTTGCTTTTCATCTGACTATTAAATGAGAGTACATTTTGTTTGTTGCATTTGCTTCCTCTTCTACAGTTATTTTGGTCACCTGCACTCCTCACCTGGATGTTGTTATTCACTAGGTCTATGAAAAAATAATTTAGTGTGTATCCTAGGCTTGAGAAGGCTAGTAGAATCTGGTAACGTTGTGCTCATATAAACCTCTGGGGTTTGAGAGGAACATTAAAACTTGGTGGTCTCTGCACATATTATCTACAGGTGTTACACTTATTAACAGTAATAGAAGTTGAGTGCCTGCTGGGTACTACAGAACGGAATAGTTTCAGCTAGATAGTTGACTGGGTTTTGCTCTGAATATGCTGCAGAACCCCATTTGCACCAGAATACACAAATATGTGCAGGACTTCACTTCAGTGACAGAAATGCAAATTAGTATTACAGAGTAGTAAAAGTCACATTCAAATGAGCAGGAGAAATAAAGTTAAACTTGATCAAACAGCCTGCCAATGACAAAATGAAAGGAGGATTGTTTAATGCAGCAATAAATAACCTAGATCTTCAATATGACCTCTTTGTGGAGTCAATACTAATGTTTACTGATGTTTTACCCAGCACCCCAAGGGCAATCGTTCTAAGTTTAAATCAAATTCAAGAGCACCTGCAAAGCCGCAAAGCATGCAAAACCCATGGAATGAATTTTACAGCCTTCTTCCTAGTACCTCTTCTGCTATCACGTTATAACCCAAACCTGCCAGGCTCTGTTAATTTTTTCATCAGTACAACGACATTTCTGTCAAAGAAATACGATCTTATAAAGCTCACTGCTCTTAAGACTCACTCTGTGGACAACAGCAATGAAGTTAAAACCAAATATCTGGGACCTATATTTCCACATCGCACAGAAGGAGAGGTTTATTATTCAAGACATCTTTGATGGTCCAACTTTACAAGCTGGAAAGAGGCCATAGTTACATTTTGGACTTGGACAAGTTCAGGATGTTCTGAGTCACCTCAGTCAAGAGGAAAAAATAAGGCTTCATTGAAATGGCTTGCTCCCTTGCAGTGCAGGTTGGCAAGGATGGTCAACCCTACATTATGGGACAGATGTGTTTTCCAGTAGATTTTGCAGTCCTGTTTTCTGAATATCTTCACAGAAGAGTTTGTCTGAGCTCCTGGCTGCTTCCTGCTAGCTTGTGTACCAAGATTTCCTTCCCTTAAGCAGGGAAAGGGACAAAAAGAGAGATGAGGTATATAGGGATCTCATCCCCACATCGAGTAGGATGAGAACACCCATACCCAGAGCAGTATACTCTCTCTTGTACTAGTATAGGATTCTATAAGAGGACTATCTCACTGAACTACTAGAGTTTCTAAGTGTTTGGTTTGATTTCAGAGATTTCTAAATGGAGAAGTGATACTCTACATCAGCAGACCATTTACTTGAAGAATTATTTTAATAAATGTTATACAAAACTTCACCAAGACTAAGCTACAAAACTGTTTTCTTAGCGAAGTCCTTGGAAAGATCTTTATTTACAGGCTTTAATTTCAAAAGCCACAGGCAGAATCTCTCTACCTCCCCCAGATTAAGAACTTCTCTGGCATAAGACACTTCAGTTTCAATCCTAAAGCTATCCCATTACCTCTCCTTTTAAAAGGAAAATTGGAGTAGCTTTTGCATTATGCAGCAGTGACTGCCATTCGTCTTCATAGATTTGGATGTCATCAAGCGTACTCCTTTATTTTGTCTCAAATTTTTTCATTGGCAAGATGTAAGTACTTGCCATTTGGCTGTGTAACCTTTCCCTCTGGGATTGTATTTCCCCCACCTGCCTACTGACTGGAATATCTGTAACTTCTGGCAGCAAAAGAGCTTTCTTTGCTCTTCAAGGCTGTTGTTGTTTAGGCTAGTCCAAAACTAGGTGGAGCGTAACATCTTCCCTGGCACTTAGAGTACATTTTTCTCCCCTTCCCACCCATTCCAAACACCAGATCTTGCTGTACTGGCCACAAAACCCTTACAGACGCTGTCCCATGGGCTCAGGTGGGTCTGTCTCTGAGTCATAGAAATCAGTAGATCCCTGACTACAAGAGCTTCTTAACTTGCATGTGGCAGTAACTATCTTAATTCCTGCTGCTGCTGGTTTTCCTTTTCCCTAATGGGAAGGACTAAATGGACTTTGGTCAGGATTTAATATGATGGGTTGGGTGGAGTTTGTTATACCAACTATTTTGAAACAGAAAACTATTTTCAAAAAGAGAAGAACACGTGGTATTTTTCAGGCAGCTCAAATACTCCTCTTTTGCATGTTGTTTCATATGACTTCTGGCAGCTCATTCAAGTGTGACTGAAGTGATGCACTTCTCATAAATCAGTTAAAAAGTAGTTTATCAGAGAAAGAAGCAGCTACCTCTTTTCAAGTAGTTTAGTGGCTTCTGTATTCACAGAAGAAAGCATGAACAGACATCGCTTGGGTTAACCAGGGAGTCAGCACTGCCCCAAGTTTCTTTACAAAGTGAAGTACCAGAGGCAGCAAACAACACAGGAAGTCAAAGATATTTGTGCACAGGACAAAATACTATTCCTACCTTCCTTACTTTTTTTTTTTTNCCAACAATAAATTTTTTTTTTTTTAAATTAGCTAGACACAAATTTCCTTTTATTATTTTTTTAAATTATTATTTAACATAAAGTGTTTCACTGCTGTTGATTTTTGGCCCAATTAGTTCCTTGCGGAAAACGACTTGTGTCAGTTAAAATGTAAAAGCCCTCGGATGGCAGCCTGAACAAGGACAGTTGATCTCTGGGCGTGGGACCTGGCACAATGTGTTGGTAGGGGGACTTACGTCCCCCGATAGATGAAGGAAAATTAGATCAAATTCAATTTTTGTATTTTCAGTGCTTTCTTTCCACACCATCTCACACATATGCACGAAGTCATCTATCATTCTCATAAAAACACAGGGAAGTTAATCCTGAGGTGGCATAGTTAATAAATGCTGCCTGTGGGAGACATTAAAGCTGCTCTAGTTTGGACTGTTTGTCTCAAAAGTGAAGCTAGAATTTCCAATCAGTGTGGCATGGTAAAGGTATTAAAAAGAAGTAGAAAGTATGTTAAGAAGGTTGTAAGCTGCTCTCTAAAATACATGAAAAAATACTTCCTTATTGATAACTTTCACTCATCAGCAGGCAATTAGCAAAGAAAAAACACAGGTTACTAGCTCTTGAGAGTCCATGGAGAGCTTTGCTTTGGCATGGCAGGGATGCTGGAGATACAACATCACCTATGCTAGGATATTGCAGAGCTATTCTGTGTAAGAACCAGTTGACAAACAAAGAAAACATGACAAATGAAGAACCAACGGAAGGAGAGAACAACCTGAAGTAAATAAAGGATAGGACCAGTAATTCAAATGATTTCACAAATATCTACTGCAAAGCCTTGAAACAGAGAAAAGTTGTCTCGTTTCGGTGCATAAGAAATATCAAAAGTAACCACTATAGTTTCAAAACACTATTCCTGTCACAGTCTGACCATATTTTGGAGTAGATACCTCATAAAAAACATTAGGATTTCTAATACTGCTATAAATCAAAAAGGAGGAACACCCTTGTGTTCTGTGGTAGTATACTGTCAAGTATAAAAATATGGCAATCCTGAAATATTCAGTATTTTAAAAATTTTTTTCTGTTACTAAGCAATGAGAGGAAATGTGTGTTTTGTCTTCCCTGGGATTAGGTCATAAGCTTCTGCTTAGAGTACTGTGTTATATTTTATTTGCTCTTGATGATAGCTTCCTTTTCAGATTACATTTTGTCCCTGATGTGGTCAAAAATTGAGGGCAACTTTGTTTCCAATCAAATCAATCTACAGACCCTGAAAATACTGAATTAAAATAGTGTGTGCAGCCTAAGATAACAGTTTCAATAAAAATGACAAGCTTTAAGTGCTGAATGCAGGATAGAGAACTTTTATTGCTAATGCATCTTGATATGCCTAACTGTAGGTTTTCATACTTTTCTTGCTTAATTATTTATTATGAGGTCATAACACAGACATCAGTTGCAAGGTAAAAGAGAGAAAGGCCCTCTCCAAATTAATTTTTTAGCATACAAGACTTGTGTCAGATTAGTAATTCCATTTTAGTTTCAATTGAAACAACAGGAATCCTCAAATCAGTTTGCTTCACATCAGCACAGCTATCTCAATGAACAACAGCCACAAGCTAAATCGACACAAGCGTGTACAAATAGATTTGAGTTTCTCTACCAGGGGATGCAGCTTCTGCATGTTGACAATAGTTTTTATTAATCTGACTCTAAGGAAGAAGACACAGAGGAAGGTGTGCTGAGTTAGTATCATAGTTTAGCCGCAGTCCCCAACCAGCTGGCAGGTAAAACCATGTGCTACCCCTTTATCCTTCCCCCACCCCCAGCAGAATGGAGAGAAGAATCAGAAAACAAAGACAAAACTAGTGGGTTGGGATAAGAACAGTTTAATGGAACAGCAAAGGATATCCTTTTATCCGGAATACCCGAATGCCCTGTCAGTGTAGAAATTAACCCCATCTTGACCAACCCAGCACAATTAGACATTGTCTGTTTCTAATCATCCTAATTTTTTGATTTCTTGGCAAGATGTAGTATTTGTAGGATTTAGATATTATGCTTTTTGAATGGGAGTGGGAGAAGGTCTGGCATGCTGATTAAAAAAAAATTATTTTTATGCATAAAAAACAGGAGGGGAAGGGGAGAAGGCAACATCACAAGGCAGTTGAGATCTGAGGTGAACCAAATCACACCCCATAGGAGCTTAGCTTTGTCCAACAGATTATATACAACATCCTGGGTATGCAGGCTTCTCACATAAGGGCTTTAAGAAAGTAAGAAAGTCCCTAATTTACTTGTATGAGTCCAGTCCTCAGCATGAACAGAAGAAGAGGGAAGAGGGTTGAAAGTGCTTATCAGCCTTAGGTGGTGTGGAGGGTTTAGGATTTGCAGTAAAAACAAAAAAAATGATAGGTCTTTAGTATCAAGTCATTAACCAAGAGTGGTTGAATAAGTGAGCTTATGAAAGCAAAGGAGATTTTCCTAGGACAAAAAGCAGGGGAAGAAGCTAAGAAATGTCCAAGACACAAAAAATGTAAAGAAAAGGCAAGTCCATAATCTGAAAAACTGGACAATTTTCCCAATGATAATACAAGATTAATAATAATAATAATAATAATAATTTGAAAAAGGTTCAAGGCAAGCTAACTATTCTCTATACCATTTACCATCAATCTGTAAAGTCAAATGCCATGCTAAAAAGCACATAATTTGATGTCATTTGTCCTCCAAAAAGAGGAATAGGCAGTACATGGTGATTTTTTTTTTTTTTTTTAATCCCACACATAAATCATCTGTTTCTTTTTTATCAACAAGTAACCTCTATGTTTTAAATTTAATTTATTTGCTTAATTTTTCAAGAAGAAAAACTACTATCTCTNTAATCATCCTAATTTTTTGATTTCTTGGCAAGATGTAGTATTTGTAGGATTTAGATATTATGCTTTTTGAATGGGAGTGGGAGAAGGTCTGGCATGCTGATTAAAAAAAAATTATTTTTATGCATAAAAAACAGGAGGGGAAGGGGAGAAGGCAACATCACAAGGCAGTTGAGATCTGAGGTGAACCAAATCACACCCCATAGGAGCTTAGCTTTGTCCAACAGATTATATACAACATCCTGGGTATGCAGGCTTCTCACATAAGGGCTTTAAGAAAGTAAGAAAGTCCCTAATTTACTTGTATGAGTCCAGTCCTCAGCATGAACAGAAGAAGAGGGAAGAGGGTTGAAAGTGCTTATCAGCCTTAGGTGGTGTGGAGGGTTTAGGATTTGCAGTAAAAACAAAAAAAATGATAGGTCTTTAGTATCAAGTCATTAACCAAGAGTGGTTGAATAAGTGAGCTTATGAAAGCAAAGGAGATTTTCCTAGGACAAAAAGCAGGGGAAGAAGCTAAGAAATGTCCAAGACACAAAAAATGTAAAGAAAAGGCAAGTCCATAATCTGAAAAACTGGACAATTTTCCCAATGATAATACAAGATTAATAATAATAATAATAATAATAATTTGAAAAAGGTTCAAGGCAAGCTAACTATTCTCTATACCATTTACCATCAATCTGTAAAGTCAAATGCCATGCTAAAAAGCACATAATTTGATGTCATTTGTCCTCCAAAAAGAGGAATAGGCAGTACATGGTGATTTTTTTTTTTTTTTTTAATCCCACACATAAATCATCTGTTTCTTCTGTATCAACAAGGAACCTCTATGTTTTAAATTTAATTTATTTGCTTAATTTTTCAAGAAGAAAAACTACTATCTCTGAAATGACATACTAACAGTGAAATTAGAGAAAAAACAGTAATATGCTATATAAAGGTTCTCTCTCATCTTTCCTGTAGTTCACTACTAAATTAAAATAAGTATCATCAGAATTTCTACAAGCTCATCATTTCAATAAGTAGACATCATTGCCCAATTCTAGGAAAGCATCTATTCCTTTCAGTACAGAAACCAAACAGTGCTCCCCTCGGGATACAGCCTGACTCACTGATATATCAGCCCATATTCTTTAGAGGCGCTAGATGTAATAACACTAAAAGTGGGATATGATGTCATTGTTTCATCTTCTGTGAATCTTTTTACAAGTCAAAATAACCACTTAGTGTGTGAAAAATGAAGAGAAGAGAGGCAGTAACTGGTTGTCATTATTTTCTAGAAGGAAAGTGACTGGCATTAACATGCTGAGATGTTAGGAGGGCTAATCATGAAGCTGATCTGAATAACTGTCTATAATAAATCAACAGATGGCATTGTCAGAAGTGATCAAATGGCAGATCATGAAAGTTTTTCTTTCTCTCAGTTCACACTTTACTATTACATATACATTTTATGAAAAAATCCGTGGAAAAAAAAAGATGAGTTAGCAATATGGGTCCAAAATGCTTTATAAAATAGCGCTCTCTATGCATTTTTCTAAATACATTTGCTGTAGCAGCCAAAAAGTATAAAGTGACCTTGTTTCACCCATTGTTTATTTGACAATAAGTTATATATACTACAATTTCTTAATTTATTGCAATTCTTATCCATTGAAATAAAGCTGTCATACTGAGTGTCTGAGATGGAACTCTCTGCACTACAGTAACCATTTATAAATTTCTATTTTCTTCATAAACATGACTGATAAGACTCATAAAGATATAAAGCTACAGCAGCGTCTTACCTGTTCCTAATAAGTAAATGCTGGTTAATTCCTTGTTTCCTCCTGATAGAGAGTCACTACCATGCTGCTTAAACTCGCAATTCAGAACACAGCAGCTTAAGCTACTTTGCAAAACTGATATTTTGGGAGAATACTGCTCTTTTGCTTCTCTAGAAATGTGCCATCATGAACTCATACAATAAGCATACTGCTGCTTTTTAAATGTAAAAACAGCAAAGCACCTCACAGTTATTTTATTCAATAGTCTTGCTGGATGGAAGTTAGTACAAGCTGGTTCTTCTACTTAGCTATGGTTTTAGTATAAAATTGCATTCAAAATATGTAAACATTAAGACTTCTAGGCTAACTCAACCTCCATTACAAACACAGAAACAGATTTGTTCTCTTAATTAAGCATATGAAGACAAGCATTTGACCGTTGTTTTAATTTTCCTTTTTCGTTCTTCTGTCTCTATTTTTCACTACACAGAAGCTTTCTTCAGTATGTACAGACACAGCACACCTCTCACATTTATATTTGGTTTGAAGAAATAGTGACATTTACACTGGGCAGTGAACCTTTCCTATAATTTTAGATCCATCTTTCATCATTTGCTATCTTTCAGAAGCTCCTCGCAGTCTCTTTCACCTCTCTGTTTCCTACAGTTTCTGATTTTTTCTGTTATTTCCCCCACTACTTAGTTTGTGAGTTGCAATAATATACATTTCATGGAGTTATCAGGATCCATGTTTTCTGCTTAGGCTGAATAGAAGTTTGAGTAAATGAACATACGTAAGTCCATGGGACCCAATGAGATGTATCCCAAAGTCCTGAGGGAATTGGCTGATGTAGTTGCTAAGCCGCTCCTTATGATATTTGAGAAGTCATTGCAGTCAGGTGAAGTCCCTGGTGATTGGAAAAAGGGAAACATCACACACATTTTTAAAAAGGGTAGAAAGGAGGACTCTGGGAACTACAGACCTGTCAGCCTCACATCTGTGTCTGGGAAGACCATGGAACAGATCCTCCTAGAAGCTCTGCTAAGGCACATGAAGGGCAGGCAGATGATTTGAGACAGCCAGTATGGCTTTGCCAAGGGCAAGTCCTACCTGACCAACCTGGTGGCCTTCTGTGATAGAATAACTACATCAGTGGATGTAGGAAGGGCTACAGATGTCTACCTGGACTTCTGTAAAGCCATTGACAAGGTTCCCCACAACATTCTTCTCTCTAAATTGGAAATGTGTGGATTCAGTGGGTGAACTGCTCGGTGGATGGAAAACTGGCTGAATGGTCACACCCAGAGAGTAGTTGTCAATGGCACAATGTCCAGACGGATATCAGTAACAAGTGGTGTCCCTCAGGGGTCCATATTGGGACCAGTACTATGTAATATCTTCATCCATGACATAGACCATGGAATCGAGTGAACCCACAGCAAGTTTGTGAATGACACCAAGCTGAGTGGTACAGTTGACAGGTCTGAGGGACATGATGTCATCCAGAGGGACATGGACTAGCTTGAGGAGTGGGCCCATGTGAACCTCATGAGATTCTACAAGACCAAGTGCAATGTCCTGCACCTGGGCTGGGGCAACCCCTGGCCTAAATGGAGGGTGGAGGATAGAGGGATTAAGAGCAGTCCTGTGAGAAGGACTTCGGGGTACTGAGGGATGAAAGACTGGACATGAGCTGGCAATGTGTGCTTGCAGCCCAGAAGGCAAATAATATCTTGGGCTGCATAAAAAGGAGTGTGGCCAGCAAGTCAAGGGAGGCTATTCTGCCCCTCTGCTCCACCCTGGTGAGGCCTCACCTGGAGTTCTGTGTCCAACTCTGGAACCCTCTGTACAGGAAAGACATGGACCTGCTGGAGACGGTCCAGAGGAGGAACACAAACATTATTAGAGGGCAGGAACACATCTTCTATGAGGACAGGCTGAGGGAGATGGGGTTGTTCAGCCTGGAGAAGAGAAGGCTCAGGGGAGACCTTGTTGTGTCCTTTTAGTCCTTAAAAGTGGCCTATGAGAAAGACGGGAACAGACTTTTTAGCAAGGCCTCTTGCGATAAGACAAGGAGTGTTGGTTTTAAACTAAAGGAAGGGAGATTCAGGCTGGACATGAGGAGGAAATTTTTTACAATGAGGGTGGTAAAATACTGGAACCAGGTTGCCCAGAGAGGTGGCAGATGCCCCATACCTGGAAACATTCAAGATCAGGATGGACAGGGCTCTGAGTAACCTGATCTAGTTGAAAATGTCCCTGCTCATTGCAGAAGGGTTGGACTGGATAACATTTAGAGGTCTCTTCCAAACCAAACTATTCTATGATTCTAAATACCCACATTTTTTAACAGTCTTTCGAGAGAGAATTGGAACTGAAGCTTTCTGAGATCACAATCCTCGACTTTATTTCACTGACTGTATGTGTCATGGAAGAATGTGCCAGAAATATTGTCTCAGTTGTATTGCAGAAATCTACGTCAACAGATGTAGCAAATCAACCTGCTGTCATTTATGTAAGTTCAGTAGATGATCGAGTATGTTTTTAAAGTTGGTCCTTAGTTTGATTTCAAGAAGTCTTCCCTTTGCTAGAGCTCAGTTCAGATGTGAATACTGGTGCTAACTCACCGAGGGTGAAGTTCTGATGTTTTGCTAGACACCTCCACCTTGAATTTTCTATCATCTTGACAGCAGAATCTCATTTGCAGCAAAAGGGTAAGAAAGACAAATCTGTGGCTTGACACCTTGTGACATCTTTCTATGTATGATGAATTTCTGTGACATGACAGGTTCAAAGTTACTGAGCAATGGATGGATGAGTGACACAGTAACTTCAGGCTTCCTGAGAATCACAAGAATATGTCAAGTCATAAAAAACAAAACAATGTGACACTTTCAGGGATAGGTTATTCTATGTATTTAAGTAGGTGTCAGTGTATTTTATTTCCTGGATACTTAAATTCTGACAAAAATAAAAGGTCCACAAGGGGCTATAAGAATAAACAGAACTAACAGCTACTCCCAGCCCTTTAATCATGATGGCAAATATCTTAATGTAGTGTATATCTCACTTTTGTCTTGCATCGACCATAATCAAGTTTTTTTTTTTTTCCCTAATTTTCTTTGTTTTCTCTCTCCTTATCTTCACAGGTGGTTGGTTGGTTTGGTTTGATTTGGTTTTTGTTTTCAGCTTAATAACTATAGCTTCCCTCTGCTTATTATTGTAGGTCCCTATAACTTTTCTCACCTCTAGAGTCATGTTGTTTGGGAGTTCCACAGGGAATACATATGTTGATATTTGTAATATATATATGTAGATATGTAAACATGCAGATAGAGCCACAAAGCTCTTCTTTCAACTGAGAAAATGAAATGCAAGAGTTGACATGACCCTGTAACTCTAGACCTTACCAAGACTATGGAAAACCCAGGTCTAATGGAATGTTAGCCTGTATTTCTGAGATAAAAGCCTTGAAAGTCAAATACGTATGCATGCTCAGTTTGAGCACCTCAAGTCATTCTTGTTAAAGCTGCCCTGCTTTGCATGGGGGTTACTTAAATATTCACTCTACCAGAGAGGAGAACATGACCATTATTTAGTGGCCAGAGCATTAAGCATAGTTTTATGTCTAAAGGGAGGGAAAAATAAACAGTCTCTATTACAGTTTCAAATACTTAGGGCATGGTCTATCAGGCAGTTAACCTGTGATTAGCTAAAAAAATTTGTATATGTGTATGTACGTGACATATAACATGTATATACAATTTTATATAGTATGTAAAATAAATGAACATACATATATAAATAAACATAAAACATAAAAAATATAAATATCAGATTCAGTGAAAATAGGAGTTTTAATAAGGAAAGCAACAATGACATTTGTGAGGCAGATATCCATTGTTTTGTTAGTTTTCCTCAACTCCTGGAGAGGTACTGACACTCGAGAAAAATAAAACCTCTGAGAAGAGTTGTAAGAGCAAAACATTGATCTATTCATGATTTTTCTGAATTGGGAGAGGTCTCCATTGATCTTTCAAGGTGGGACAGCCCACAGTTAACAGGATTTTGGTAGCAGTGGTTAACTGAAGAACTCTCCGTTTTGACAAGACATTCTCTTAGTTCTGAACAAGTGTAGGAAATTGCAAATTATCATTTGGTAGTCTAGAAGTAATAAATTAAAACTACTATTTTATATTTCTTTTAGTTCTTGAAACTTTCTCTTGGCACTCCACTAGCTTTATAAGATAAAAAAGTGAGAAATTTGGTTTGCATCCCACTGTGTCAGGTGCTGTCTTGCCTGACTACAGGCAGTCTAAACACAAACTAGTAATTTGGCATGATAGCTGTCTCCAGGTAACTTTGTTGGCAATATAAGATCTGATATTTCAATTAAATGTTATTTTTAATTGTATTTATATTTAATTGTATTTCTTCCCTATTTTAAGGGAATGAAATTTCCCGAAAATGTCTGTAGGTTTTAAAACCTCTGTCTCTAGAAGCCAACTTTGTTATATGAGATATAGAAACTATTATTCAATGTTTTCTTTCTTTTTCCTTGGAAAAGATGCCCTCTCTGCAGCACGTACTTCCCAGACTCACCCACCTTCTTCTGTGAGAAGCAGAGGGAAGATTTCTTCTGGCCTCTCACGGTGATATCTGGCTTCTCCAAGACTGCAGTGATGAGAGTGACCACTCTTATGGTGATTTCTCCATTGCCTGGATCTGCTCTCAGAACCATGGAGCTGCCAACCCTGGTGACTCCACGTGTCTCAGCACCTCCCTTGCAGGGCTGTGCCCACAGCTGGCCCCCCACCTCCAGGGGCTCTGGGCACCTCCTTTGTTCCTAGCATGGATTTCCCATATCTTCCTGTGTCCCTTTTCTGTGCCTTTCCCAAGACCCAGGCTTGGCAACCTCAGCTGCTCGTGTGGATGCAGCACCAGAACGTTTCAGAAAATGTGACCTGCTGCAGCAGAAAAAAGGAGAAATGATGACAGTTAGTTAGTTAGTTAGTTAGTTAGTTAGTTAGTTTGTTAGTTAGTTAGTTTGTTTCCTCTGTTATGCTAGAATGACAGGAGTGTTGCTGTATTGATTTGAACACTCAAACTCAGCAGTGCAAAGAAGGAGAAATCAAGACTCTAAATTTCCCAGTGTCTGTCTATGCCTTGGTAAGGGCATACTTCTTCAGGAGCTGGGCTTCTGAGTAAACATCAACTTCAAACCCCAGCCACAGGGGCTAGATACCATGTAACTCTTAGAATCAGTGGAGCTTATGGTAGTTTAGGCTGTGTTTTCAGGTATTTATAGTTGGAACAGCTGTTTTATTCCTGTTCTCTACTGAAAATAATTGCTGTTAAGTACAGTTACAAAAAGATATTGATATATGGTGAAAAAGAACACAACTTTGAGGTGGTATTTAGCTTTCTTTCAGGACCACACATAGTACTTGCAGAGGAATCACATAAAGTATGACACGAGCACAGTGAAGCTAATCTTGGCTCAGACACTTTCGATCAATGTAAGCTGACCTGATGTAACATAGTCTTAGCTTATCTATCTTATTTTTTCAGTAAATGAATTGTGCATGTTTCTATTTCATGCAGTATTGCATTAACAGGATGTTAGATATTTTGAATTCCTGTCGTGCATGAGCAGTTGATGGCTGCAATGAGGCTGAAGTTGAAAAGATAAAAAGTTTTAAAGTTAATTAGGCAGCTTCTATCTGAGGTATAGCAGACCAAGAGTGCTTTAATAGCTTCTAAATTATCTACTTGTAATGTAATAATACGATTGCACTTTAGTGTCCCATGTTAGAGTTGATTTTTTTTTGTTTTGATTTGACAGATAAGCCCAGCGTAAGTTTTTTTCCATAATTTTCAGTGCAATTTTTAAGGGAATTTGATAGTTAAGTCCAATTATGGTTCCTTCCACAGTGATGATACAATATTGAAAATTCTTAATTTTCTTGTACTATAGCCTGTGATATTGCCTTAATTATTATAACACAGAAAAACGCAGGTTATCTTTTCTTGCAGACTCAGACATTAACAGAGCTCTCTTCTTAATGTTCTTAACAAGGTCCTTAAGCAGTTATTTCTGGGTACTCTGAATAATACATGGAAATAGAGAATGTTCCAAAAGCTACTCAACCTACTCAACAACCACTTTTTGCATGGTGGCTAGTGCAGGCACTGGAAGTAGATCATATTGATGCTATCAATAGCACACTATTGCTATTAAAAATGAGCTCCATTGCCTGTGAAGAAAGGAAGACGAACAAAGATGACCAAAAACTAAAAAAAAAAAAAGAAAAAAAAGAAAAAAAAAAAAAGAACATCCTAACACTCAATATATGCTAGACTGTAACCATACTCTTTCCTCCATCTGTTTCTTTTTGTTCTCTTCACTTAGAAAACTATTAGCAATTTTCTAATACTGCAAGAGCTAGTTACAGCTGTTGTACAAGGGCTCTGTGGGATGAATGCATTATAGATAAAAACCCTCATCACACCCCTCAAATTCCAGTTTTCACCTGCTCACATGTTTTTCTCCCACAGCTTGTAAACAATGAGTTTCTTTGCTGGGTGAAACAAACTCAGATTCAGTGAGAGCCTGGCAAAATTACTTTTTCCCTTGCTCAGTTTCAAAGCACAGTGCTAGGTGAGGTTTAGCAGGTCTTGTATAGAAAGAAAAGGAAGAGGAAGCTAACAAGGACTTGCAGATGAGAGGAAATTAGAGGAATATAGATGAATAAGATGGAAGAAGAAAAACAACAGAATTTAAAAGCTTTAGAGAGAAAATATACTGTACCTGTCCTTAAACTAGATGCCATTCAACTTATTTTATAGTGTAGGAGGCCAATACTTATCTCCTCGTGTTTCACAGAAAGACACGAAGTTCTGGGTAGTTAAATGGAGATACTTCTAGCATATAGATCCAATTTTTAAAACTAAAAATGTATTATGAATTCTGCAACAAATGTTTATTTAAAAGACAATTTTTGTTTATCAGACATGAAGTGTGCACTTTGGGAGATATTCTGCTTGGAGTGGAGCTAACTGTGTGCTAACAGGATAGTAAATGCATGTTAATATTTATGAACTAGAACTAGGTGAAATACTTTTCCAGCTTTTCAGAGGAATTTTTTCTATCCAAACTTTGGATTTTCGATCAGCAGTTTTATGAACATTATAATGCAGATTTGTGATGCACGTTGGAATGAAAGCTGTACCAAAGTCATAGAATATGAATTTACCATATGAAATTAGTGGAGACGTACTGCTATCAAACTTAAAGAAAAAAAAAAAGTCTACCTGAAAGTTTAACTTTCTTAAATAAGTATCGCAAAATTGTTGTTGACTTAAAAATTATTATTACAGCAAATGGAAGCATTTTATTCAAAGTGAAAGAATAGTAATGCCCCTTCAATGGAAAATAGGATAAGTGAGTTCTACTAGTAAGAGTCACAGATATCAATGAATGTAAGATTTGCATACAAAGAAAATATGTTCTTTGAGTACTAAAATTAAAGTGACATATTTCTGAGGTTTGTAACTGCTAGTAAATAAAATGTCAAATTAACAAGGCTTTTTATCTAATTGGTAACCAGCTGTAACAATGCTAAGCTTCACGACTGAAAGCTGAATGAACTGCAGTACATTTATTGTCATGTTGGTTACTTGTACTTTGATTACCTGCCTTTCTCTATAGATCTGATGTGTATTATTACATTTTAAATGTCTATATGTCACAAAGATTTATTTGGAAGCCGCTACTGCTTTCATTTGTGTCAAAACAGTGGAAGTTTAAAGGACAGCTAGAAAATCCAGTTAAATACTACAGCAAATGTTTTCCTTCTAAAAAGGTGTTTGAACTGCTATATACTGTTGGTGAAGGCTCATAAAGAAACAAACAAATCTGTCTTAAATTTTATGAGACAAGGGGAGAGGTGATTTCTGTTGCAGTCCTATTGTATATAACAAACACATAACTCTTCAATCATCTATAAAGAAAATAATCTGTTCCAGCATGATTCTAATCTTTATTTTAGCCTTCAATAGACAGTGTATGTAACAGGATAACTATATTCTTCAATAGGTATGATATTGTTTATAGAGTGGCACTTCAGCTCATATTAACATGATATCTACAAGTAAATACTAAGAACATGCAATAAGGATTACTAAGTGAGCTTTTCCTCTCAGGTTCTTATTTCCAGACTTAAAACCAGAGGAAGAAATATTGAATTTTCAATGTGATATTCTGATCTGTCAATATGTCTTAGGATTTTTCATTTGTCCTACATTGTCATCTGACTGAGAAACAGACACACCGGTCAAGCAAGATCCACAGATTTGTTTTTAAGGTCCCTGTGTTTTTCTGAGTTGGCTAGAATAAATAATGAAATGAAATGAAATGAAATGAAATGAAATGAAATGAAATGAAATGAAATATGAAATGAAATGAAATGAAAAAGAGGAAAATTTTAGAAATTAAGTTGACTAGCAAATTGAAGAAAGAGCTTTCCATTGTTGTCATCAGATTGAAACATGTATTATTGCCATGACCACCTCAATCAGAAAAATGAAGGAAGTCTACCAAGAACATCAACAGGATAAAGCTTAACTGGGAGTGTTAGAAGAGCAAACTGAAACTAGAGAATCAAAGATAATGTGAAGTACCCAGTCTATGTGGACCCCGGATGAGTGAGGATTGCACGGACATGTTTTTCTTTTAAAATAAGATATAGTAATTGAAGAAAACTAGCAATCAACATGGACAGATCGGATCGAAAGTTTGGATGGATTTCTTAAGTTTTTTTCTTTTGTGTGAATAAAACAAATTCATCAGGGCTTATAAAATGTTAAATGTGTAAGAGCCAGCAGCCACCAGAACCTTCTAGAATACCTCACTCAGCCATTTTTTACCTTGGAAAAGACCGAGGCAAACAAGACTAGTAATTACAGTTAGAAACTCTCCAACACTATATCATTCTCCCAGCTATTTCTCAGTATTGCCCATTTCATTTATAAGTATTTTTTTCTGCTCTGCCTGGTTCAGTTGGGAGTGCGCAGTTGTGACTCACTACTCGAATGAAGCAGCATGAACCCAGGGACGAAGCACAAAAAACTTTTGAGGATTTATCACAGTGGTGATGCTTATTGGAACGTACTCTGCAAAATACGCTTCAGGAAATAAGCCAAGGCCATGATAGTGGGTGCTTTTCGGAACTCCTTGCCCACCCCATCCACACGAAGGCACTGCACAGGTATTTGAGATACATGATGGTGGCCGCAGCATGTGTGACATTTCCACACTGTAGTGAGTTCTTAGACTTCTGCAAAGAAAAACCACAGATCCAAGGTCACCCTCTACTGGGGTGATCTGCCCATCCTAGGCTTGCAGATGAGTTTGGGCTTGCATCCAAGCAGTGCATTCAAACATAGGTATAGACAAAATGGAAAATATTAAAGCATCATTGTTATAGAACATAGTTTCAGTATGAATGCAATATTAATAACAGCAAGTAGATTGTCCCTGCGTGTCCGTTACTTTGTATTACCTAAACCTGTGCTCTTTAGGCCAAAACCCATTAAATTTGGAGATGGCTATAATGTTTTCACTGTAAGCTCCTTCCAACTGCACCAGACTCCAGTTAATGAGTCAGGGAATTTGGTATGTATAGAAGAGAGATCACAGTGTGACATAAAGTTTGCCGCAAATTGCTTTTGTGCCTGAGTGCAGCAGCTGTGGTGTTCTTTTGGTCAAAGTGGATAATTATAACAAATAGCATCGAAATTCGTGAGAACGCTGATCTTAAAAGAAAAGTTCCTTGTGTGATTGTCTCAGCAAGGACCTCAGAAAATTAGCTGAGTAAATATGGTAATCTCACCTCAGGAATTCTCCAGCATTTTTCCTGTTGATAGCTGGAGTTGGGCCCTCTGGGGTATTGTCCTTCACAGAACAATCTGACTTATTACTGTTATTACTTATTTGTCTTAAAGAAAAAAGTTGAGATAGTAAAACTCACAGGAAACAAGTAAAATAGAAAGGATGCTTGAATGATATAAAATTTTTATTTATTTCCTTGGGGACTCACTCAGTTTTACCAACCTGATGATGACTAATGTGGCTGGAGAAGGAAAGTCATTACCAGATAATGGAGCCTGTTTATTATGTCTTTTGCTATTAGGATGAGCTATTTCCTCCACTAGATTGTGTAGGATTTCTTAGGGATAGCATTTCTATAACACATCTTGTTGGTTTTTTGTTTTGATTTGTTTTGTTTGTTTTTGGTTTGGGTTGGTTTTTTTGCTTTGTTGTTGTTGGGTTTTTCTTTTTTTTTTTTTTTTTTTTTTTTTTTGGTAAGAGAAAGACGACTATCCATGATCAAAATAAGCAATTTAAAGCTAGGAAGTTTTTCTAAAGTTTTCTGTAATACATCCTGGGAGTTGGTAAGTTTCTGTAAGCACTGGGAGTGAAGGAACACTATTAATTGCTGGCATGCTATACCCATAATGACTCTATTCAGGGGTAAACAATGGCAAGGAGCTTAAAAAATACATGTGTTACAGCCAAAAATGCATACAGGAAGCACTACAGGTGTTGTTCCAGATGACAGATCTGGGGTCTGTCCTGCCTGGATGGCAGCAAGACCCCAGCTGCAACCTGTTCCATATTGACCTGATAGTCCTAATGCACTGCCAGGCTTAGCTGCTTGGAGCTGGGGTGTATTGGGCTGTGCCACAGGCTCATCTTTACTTGTTCCTTTGGGAAGTGATGGGGAGATGTGAAGGAATCAGGAGCAGCCCCATGCACCTTCCACGTCAGGAAGGCACCTGGCATGCCTTAGCGTAAGGGTAGAAGGTATACAGCACTGTATCTGGGCTGGACACTTCCACCCTGCAGAGAACTGAATCCAGCAGTCGGTGCTTTAGCATCATGAAAAAAGCCAGACCCTGGAAAACAATGAAGGTAGGAAGTGAAAAATCAGCGCCATCAGCTGAGGTCTGTGAGCCTGCAGTAGAATACTTCCTATAGCTGCAAGGCTGAAAAGAAGCAGCATTCGTTTAGCAGTCTTGAACTATACAGTAATGTGATTCAGGACGGGTTTAAGGTAGCATCTGCAGATTGCCACCAGATGAACTGCCCACTTCCTCTCCCAGTGGAATAGGATGTTTTTTTTCAACCCTATTCCCAGCCTTGGCCCTGACTTAGTGTTCATGAGCATACGGAAAAAATGTTTTATTTCAGCCATAGCATTTCAAATATAATATGCTGTACAACTGCCAGTGTTAGAATGTCTAAACGGAATGTTTCAATAGTTTCCCAAACTAAATGCTAGCAAATTAAATGTTATATTTATGCTATAGTTTTAAAAATTTGTTGGTTCTGCCTATTTTGATAGAAAACACTCCACTGAAAAACGTATTGTCAATGATGTTTGGAAATTGGCGTGATGCAGAAACTTCTAAACCTTTGTATGCCTAATGCTTTTAGGCAGCTGTTCCTTGATGCAGTTGAGTACATGATGGAAAAATGCACAGGATCTCACAGGAAGCAGCTACTTCTACGGCTGAATGTTTTTAGTTCTTCCATATATCACACAATTGTTTATATATGAGTTTCTTGTGATCCCAACAGGAATTGTATCACTAATCCTTTTCATATTTATAAGTCTCATTTTGTGCGTATTTTGTCTCACCACATTGAACAGGGATTAATTATGCCTTAGTAACAATTAATTCAACCATCCACAGTGCAGTAATGTTGACGTTTGGTCAGGATTAGCACTTATGAGAATAGCCAGCACAGGTAAATAGAAGTGATAGGTACAACAGCAAAAACTGGAAGGAAATAGCAGGAAGTCATCTGGCTGAAGGGAGTTAAACCCCACAGGGTAAAAAAGTAAACTATTGTGGTTTAAAAGGTGCACCTTACACTAGCAATAAAATTAGATCATTTATTATGGGAGAGGAAATGAAGGATGACAATAAGAAAATTACCTCTACTATATTGCACCCCATTTTGTTTTTCTGAGACCTTTGCTGCAGTATGGCTAGCATGATCTACTCATCTCAAGGTCATCCTCAGATTTGAACCTTTCCACCAAAAAAAAACCTGAAACTGCATATATCTTACTTCCTATGGCAAAAATGTTTCTTCCCAGTTTCGCTGCTACCACAACAATGAAGCAGAGCATCATAGGAGTACAAACACTTAGTTTGTGTGCAACTTCTGCTTAAGTGCTAGTCCTCTTCTCCCTTCCCTTCCCTTCCCTTCCGTTCCCTTCCCTTCCCTTCCCTTCCGTTCCCTTCCCTTCCCTTCCCTTCCGTTCCCTTCCCTTCCCTTCCCTTCCGTTCCCTTCCCTTCCCTTCCCTTCCGTTCCCTTCCCTTCCCTTCCCTTCCGTTCCCTTCCCTTCCCTTCCCTTCCGTTCCCTTCCCTTCCCTTCCCTTCCGTTCCCTTCCCTTCCCTTCCCTTCCGTTCCCTTCCCTTCCCTTCCCTTCCGTTCCCTTCCCTTCCCTTCCCTTCCGTTCCCTTCCCTTCCCTTCCCTTCCGTTCCCTTCCCTTCCCTTCCCTTCCGTTCCCTTCCCTTCCCTTCCCTTCCGTTCCCTTCCCTTCCCTTCCCTTCCGTTCCCTTCCCTTCCCTTCCCTTCCGTTCCCTTCCCTTCCCTTCCCTTCCCGCACCTTCCTGCACCTTCCCACACCTTCCCACATCTTCCCTTCCCTTCCTGCAACTTCCCTTTTCCTTCCCTTCTCCTTCCGTTTTCCTTTTTACTTTTGCCACTGATTTTCAGTTGATTTATGTGCTTTGTGTATTAGCCAGTTACATAGCTAACGCTTTTTCACTAAAGGGAAAGATAAATCGTATAGGATGAATAAACAAACTTGGGTTTTTAATGATGGTGAGAATATAATTCTTTCTAAATTCTGTGAATTGTTGACAATTGGCATGGGAATGCTGTTTCTTTTATTTCTACTATTTCTTATGCTTTTAAAATCACCAAGTAAATTCGGGTATTTGTATGTAGAAGGTTCTTTCTTTATATTTTTGCCCCAGAATCCTAGACCATATAATTACAGCTTGAAGAAAGGAGAAGTGCCAACTGCTAGTCAAGATTAATCAGCTCTGAGTGTTGAAACTTTAAAAAAAACAATATTTAATTTAAGTGAATGTTGCCTTGTTAGGAGTATTTATCGAAATATTTATGAAGTACTATATTCTCGTGCTTTATACATTAGGAATGGTTCAAAGAGAGCATAGGATAGAAGGAACAAAAAAATCAATTCTATAAGATATAGTATCCTCTACTTAGTGCTGTCTAAAATAGAAGGTTACAGATCTTGAAAAAGCTATTATCTATCGTTAAGCAGATATAATCTATCTCATAGAATACATAGTAGGGGGACACTACTACTATCTGTGTTAAATAGAAATAAGGAATAAACTGGGACTGTAAGGTCTCATCGAAACAGTAGCAGTAGTAGTAATAAACAAGAAAAGTAATATAGAAAAGAAAAAAGATATTGTTCTCCACTGCTCTCCATTGATAAACCAAAAATAGGAAAGATATTGTCTACTTAGAAGATTTTAAGGAAAAAAAAATCAGGTGAGAGTCATGTTTTTCATTCTAATTTTATCAGAATCTACCCTCAGCTTTCTGTTTCTGCTTATTTCTCACAGTAAATTGTCATTGTATAAGGAAACATTTCCTTTGATTTCTGTCACCCAGAGAATCTATGCATAAATTCATATTATATTTTCCTTCTTGAACTCTTGAAGATAGAATCTGTCCTTCACGGTTCAGCAAACCAGTGTTCCACAGCTGTTTCCATAAATACTTCAGTAGTTGCTATGCTAGCAAAAATGATCATTTCAAAGCAGATTTTTAAAAAATTCTGTAACACAGCCCTTCCTTACTCTCATAGTATTGACTGATTTAAGAGTTTTCTGAATGAATCTGCAATTTGGTAACACAGACTGTTATTGGAAACTCTTCACCCTCTCAGTTCAGTTTACTAGAGAGCTTTGTGGATTTGAAATAATGGTGTGAATACAGAAGGCAACAGAGAGACAACAGAAACGATACTGCACCAAGACAGCTGTGTTAAGTCAGTGGTGTGGGAGATGGACTTCAGGTAGAAGGGATTTTTCCCTCTGTTAAGGAAACAGAATCATTTAAAATATTTTAAAATTAAATGAAACTTTTTCTGACTCTATACCATTCATGAAGATGTATTTTACATTTGCAACAAAAAGTAAATTTTAAGGAATTTTTTTTTAAAAAAGTCATTTGTGCAGTGAAACAGTTTTGAATTTTCCATGAATTCTTTGAATTTTTCAAACAAAAAAAGTTTAATAAAAGCAACATGAATTCCTGAAAGGTTTCTCACTGAATGAAATTCACCTAATTCTGATTTATCTCAATTTAATGGATGGAAAATCAATAGGCACACTGAACTATTATGTGCATAGCATGCCTGTACTCCCTTGGTAACAACTGATGACTCCTGGCAGACTTTTAGAACTATTTTTCACATACTCAAGTATTTTGCTCTTCACACGGCTTATGACGTCATAGTAATTATACACTGTGACATTCTGCTGTAACTACTTAAATGTCACAGTAACTAAAAGTCTTCTGCAAGGAACAGGCTGCCACAGTAAAATGCAAGCACAGAACAAACTGGTCAAGTGCACTATTAGCAAGTTTGCTGGTGATCCCAAACCAGGAGGTGCTGTTGACTTTTTCAATGGACAAGAGGCTTCGCAGAGGGATCTAGATAGATTGAAGCATTGGGCTGTGATTAATGGCACGAAAGCTAACAAGCCAAGGGCCAGATTCTGCACCTGGGATGGAGTAACAGTGCACACAAGTATAAACTGGGAGACGAGTGGCAGGAGAGCAGTTGTGCAGAAAGGGATCTGGGGGTGTTGGCTGACAGCAGCTTAATGTGAGTCAACACTGGAGTAGGCTTTCTAGAGAGGTGATCAATGCCTCAAGCCTGTCAGTGTTAAAAGGGCATTTGGATAAGGTTTTAATGCCACGCCTTAACTTTTGGTCAGCCCTGGAAGACTAAGGTCATTGGACTAGATTAGGTCCCTGCAAACTGAAATAGCCTATTTTATTATGTTCTATTCTAAACAAAAATGAGTTAATGACATCAGGTCATTAGATCAAACGTTATAAACAGAATAATGTAAAGAATAAGGAAATCTGGAGCTATACATAGACAGTCTTGGCACACAGAGCAACCTCAACAAGCTAGAGAAATGTGACATTCACTTTGCTCTTTTTGTCAGAGATGTGTGTGGCAGAACAAGGGTCAACAGTTCTAAGGTGAGATAAGGGCAATGTTGACTGGACATGAGGGGAAGACTTGCCCATCTAAGTGGAGAAACACCAAGCAGCCTGATCTAACTTCAAGGCTGGTTTTGAGCATGAGGCTGGACTAGATGACCTCAAGGTTATGCTATGGTTAAGGCTCTCAACTCTCAAAAAATTTTTACTTTTATCACAACAAAAAGTTTATGAGGGTTTGCTCAAAAAAGAGGCTGCTACTCAAATTCTGGGACAATACCAACCAAAGCTATGAGGTGTAAACAGAAAGGGCAGTTGTGTTTGAGGTGACTGCTATGGATCCACAAAGATGTTGGAAAGATACGTCACCATTTTAATACGACTAGAAGAATTACTTGAAATGGAAGATCTATGAGTTTTCATATATAGATATAACAGACAGTACTTAATCTGTCATTGCAGATGACATTATCTAGAGATAAGGGCTGAACAGGATAGATGAGAGTGCAAAGAGATACCTACAGAATCACTGTAGAAAGTGGGTATATGTGATGAGAGGAAATGTTAAAAGGAAAGGTCAATGGAGGAATTACAAAGCAGGTGTAGGGGAGCCAGGACTGGATTTTGGGAGAACTTGACCACGCAGCTTTAAGGCAGCTGACCAGATGAGAATAAAATTCTGTGTCTGAGTGAATTCACATGGCACATACAAGAAAACTAAATGATCAGGCCCAGTCAACATGGGTTTATGAAAGGCAGGTCCTGTTTGACCAACCTGAACTCCTTCTATGACAGGGTGACCACCTAGTAGAGGAGGGAAAAGTTGTGGATGTTGTGTACTTAGACTTCAGTAAAGCCTTTGGCACCTTATCCTGCAGCATTCTCCTGGAGAAGCTGGCAGCTCATGGCCTGNACCCTTAGTGAGTTCGCAGATGACACCAAATTGGGTGGGAGTGTCAATCTGCTATGGAGTGGGAGGGCCATACAGACAAACATGGACCAGCTGGATCATTGGGCTGAGGCCAATTGTATGAGGTTTAACAAGTCAAAGTGCCAAGTCCCACACTTGGGTCACAACAACCCCTGGCAACGCTAAAGACTTGGAGAAGAGTGGCTGGAAAGCTGCATGACAAAAAAAGGAAGTGGGGGTGCAGATTGACAGCTGTCCGAATATGAGCCAGCAGTGTGCCCAAGTGGCCAAAAAGTCCAACAGCATCCTGGCTTTTAGCAGGAATAGTGTGGCAAGCAGGATTAAGGAAGTGTTAGGTTATGGTTGTAGTCGATGATCCCGAGAGTGTCTTCCAACCAAAATGATTCTATGATTTGATAATTCTATAAAACATAGGAGCTGGATGTCACTAAACCAATTATTAGAGGAACTGGAGGGAGCCTAGAATGGTTTTAAGGTTATTTTAAAATAAGGAAAGAGAAAATACATGAACAGAAATTCTAAACTGAAGTTGAAAACAAAATGACTGTATATTGAAGTATCATGCAATGCTATAAGCTTGGGGAAGAGTGTCTGGAATGCTCCTTTTTGGGAAAGGACCTAGAAGTGTTGGTTGGGCTGAATATGAGCCAGCAACGTGCTCAGGTGGCCAAGAAGGCTAACATCATCCTGGCTTGTATCAGAAACAGTGTGGCCAGCAGGACCAGGGAGTGATTGTCCCCCTGTACTCAGCAGCGGTGAGATCCCACCCCAAATATGTCTTCCATTTTGTGCCCCTCACTACAAGAAAGACATTGAGGTGCTAGATGATGAAAAGAGTGGAACATCTTCCTTACGAGGAGAGGCTGAGGGAGGGAGCTGAGTCTCTTTAGCCTGGAGGAGACTGACGGGTGGTCTCATAAATGTTTATAAATATGTAAAGGGTGAGTGTCATGAGGATGGGGCCAGGCTCTTCTTGGTGACAACCAATGATAGGACAAGGAGCAATGGGTATAAACTGGAACATGGAAGGTTCCACTTAAATATGAGAATAAACTTCTTTACGGTGAGGGTGACAGAACACTGGAACAGGCTGCCTGGAGAGGTTGTGGAGTCTCCTTCTCTGGAGACATTCAAGACCTACCTCGTCTGTGTCACCTGCCTTCCTGTGTAACCTCATCTAGGTGTTCCTGCTCCATTTGGGGGATTGGACTAGATGATATTTCAAGGTCCTTTCAATTCCCTAACATTCTGTGATTCTGTGATTGAGTCTAAAGAAGGGCAACGAAGCTGGTGAGGAGTCTGGAGTACAAGTCTTATGTGAAATAGCTGAAGGAACTGGGGTTGTTCAGCCTGGAGAAAGTGAGGCTGAGGGGACATCTTTTGCTGTCTACAACTACCTGAAAGGAGGTTGTAACATGAAGGATGTTGGTCTCTTCTCCCAAGTAGCAAGTGATAGGACATGAGGAAATGGCCTCAAGTTGCAGCAGGGAAGGTTTAGATTAGATATTAGAAAAAAATTCTTCATGGAACGGGTTGTCAGACATTGGAACAGGCTGCCAGGCAAGTGATCATGTCACCATCCCTGTAGATGTTTAAAAGACATGTAGACATGGTGCCTGGGGACACGGCTTATTGGTGGACTTGGCAGTGTCAACAGTTGGACTCAGTGATCTTGAGGGTCCTTTTCAACCTAAATGATTCTATGATTTCAAAAGTTGTAATTCTGGAAACTCAGATGATATTAAGTTATTTGAAATAATCGTGGAATTTTGTAATTTAGAGTCTATACTTTTCATATAGCACAGTGTTAATAGAGAAACAAAGGATGCAGGAAAACTTGCAGAAAGTGTTGAATAATACTGGTATGTCTTTCGTATTGATTAATCTTGGTGTGGTGGGTTAGTTATGAACTGGCTGAGTGGTTTTGATCAATTTGTAGGAAGAACTGCCCAATCATTGATTCCCAGCTCTAATACAAAGGTAGGCCTTAAACATTAGATCTAACAAATCTAACAAATCCTAAATTTCAATGTCAGGAGGAATGAGATTTCCTCTGGGCAATTCAAGGAAAGACAGAAGTCTGCAAGCACACTTTAAATGGGCCCTGCCAACTTCTGTCCCTGAAGAAACTCAGTTGGCCACTACTTTGTGCTTTCAAAGACTTTCTAAACAACTATTCAGCTAACGATTAGAACACTTCTGATTAAGCAATTCTGTGGGAAAAAAAATGGTACTAATTAATTAGTATGATTATTTTTTATGTGCACACATCTTTTTAGCATGTATAATACGATATCAGTCAAAGTTTTCATTTCGTTATACTAGTGATGATTAAAATAATTAAATATTCTCGCAGGTATAGCTTTCAAGTATATTTTTCTTTTCAATCTGTGAAAAAATAACAGAAGCATATAATTTCTTTGTTCTTCAGTCTACTTTTAATGACTTTATGGAATTGAATATATTGCATATAATGTAATAATGGAATCTTGTCAGTTAATACTTTCAAGTGGTGACATAGTTGTTCTGGTGAATTAGCTGTAAAGAAAAAATTATCCACTTACTGCAAACAAGGTTTCTGATTATCTACAAAAATTAATTACATGGTCATACTAGAAATTATTTTCTTATGACCTAAAGATTGCACTTAGAACTATTTTTCAACTCAAAATGGAGTATAATTTGGCAATCTTAATGTGACAATTCTAATGAAACTAACCAAAATAGTATCTGGATTTTGATGACCGGGCAAATTACGCACAGCTCCACTCAGGTCCGGAGTAATGATTTTATTCCTGTCACAAGATCTTTCATCAGAAATATCATTTGCTTCAGATGATTGCAAGCTGTTACTTATACTTTTAAAAATGGGAGAGGAGAGGGAACATGGCACAAGAAGACCTCTTGGGAAATCATGCAAGCATCTTAGATGAAGAGACAACGAGCCCACATAATTTTGCCTGTATAGATGCAAACTGTTCCTCATTATGAAAATTAACTATCATTTTATGGTCAAATTTCTTCCATATTCCTCAAATGCTTGTTACTTTTTTATGGTGTATTTACACTTTAAATAATCTATACTTATATTTACACAATTTCAGATTATGGTTTTGCAAAATCCAAATTATATCCTTCATCCTTAAAATTCTAGCTCATCTCAGGAGCTTTCCTAACCTGAAGAGCAGATTATGTTTACTTTTTATTTTCTCAGGATCTTCCAAAGAATACAGGCTTCTGTGTTATTTTTTCTTTGTTTAGAAATATATCACAAAATTCTTTGATATATTGATCATCTAGAATTATTCATTAATCTCCTCAGAGAAATAGCTATGGTCTGTAGATCATTGAAATTGCAAATATTGTAAGAATGTAAAATTGGAAATAGAATTTGTATACAAGGCAGACAACTGTAACATAATTAACATCCCGGTAACTGTGAATTTCAAATGTTATATGCAATACTTTAAAGTATTCATTCTTTACAGTGTGTTGTTTATGTAAACCACCTACTGTGATACTAGAAACATGACACCAAACTTTATAGAATTTATTGATATAACATAAAAATTTAATACATATATTTTCAGTCAAATATTAAATCCAGGAATATTTGGGAAATATTTGTTCATTTGATCCAAAGCTTAAGAACTCAAAATGTTGCAGGACCCAGTCCTTCAGCTTCTTTCTGCACAACCCCAATACTTCCTTGACCTTAAATGGAAGCAGTTAGATTCTTAACCCAAATTAAATCTTGGATCTCTGTTGCAACATTATCAAATTTTACAATTCAATTCATGTCAATAGTCTTAGAAGCATTTATTTTGGTATTTTTAATCTCTAAATCCATTTGATAGTATTTTTTTAATGAACAATGGAATTAAGTGTTCCAGAAAGCTAATGGAGAAATGAAGTATGGTACATTAAAAACGGAAGAAAGTTCCTAACTCAGGGATGACTGAAATGCACCTTGTAGAAAAGTGCTGAAATTTTGCTTATTAATTTATTTCCAAGATGATTTATATGTCCTCAATTTCATTACTGAATTACATTGCCATTTAAAACTCGTTAATGTACAGAGTCCTATTCTGGCTGACTACTGTTCACCCCTTAGTAAGTGGGCCTGTTTTCCTAGTGTGAGTCTGGTTTTCGTAATTACATTATTAAAATAAATGTTTTGCACAAGAAAAGTTTCCTGTTGTAAGTGATTAAGAGATGAAGTTTGTAGTTGAATTTCAATGTGTATAATGAAGCAGGTTGTTAGAATGTATACATTAATACAGATGATGATTTCTTGTCTCAGTGAATATCAAGATTAATTGTCTCCTAAGAGAAATCCTGACCTTAGCGTCACCCCAGCTAATATTTACCTTTGAGGTCAATAAATCTTAATGTCATTCTCTGAAAGAGTCAACATCCTCTTGTTGTGAGCATGATGAAGACTTAAAAACATATACATAAATTTGTATTAAAATGCATTGGCCAACACATGAAGAATTGTGAGGAGGTATTGTACACATTAGTTTTATTTAGAACCCAATATTTCTACCCTGTAACAAGCACTGATTTGATGTTATTTTTTAGAAACTTTCACCTACTTTTTGGTTACTATTCATTCAAAAACTCATTCCATCTTTTTTTCTATGTGTACATGTGTAAAGTTCACATGATTTTGCTGCAAATCATTTGAATCCATACTGAACAACGGCTAGACGTTTAAAAATTCAACATAAAGCATGGTTATGACATAGTCACCTAAACAGGAAACAAGGATTATTTTTTCTTCTGTGGCAGGATTAAATAATGTCATCTACAGATAGACATAACCAAGATAGACATAACCCCAACAGGTCTTGTTCTTTCACAGAGTACCATGGCCAGCATTCACCTCTCTTACAGCCAAGCACTTATATGTCTTCTGTCTTCCCTCTCCAATTTTTGGCAGTCCTTTCACAATGCAAAACCAGGATAAATCTGCTCTTTTTGGTTTGGGTAATGGGTGGATACACACCATCAAACACAGCCCACAAGGTGTTTACTTACTGTCAATGTTTGTCTCACATTTTTTTTATTCACTATGGTAAGAAAATTCAAAGCTATCAGCTTCACTGAGTATTTATCTGTTGGTAGGTGCTTGGTGAGGAAAGATTGCTTTCTAATTCTTTAAGCATCATGAATAAGATACTGCATGCTTAAAAACCGTATCTTTGATATTTAATGGTGCCATTTAACACTTGAATGGACCATAACCAGTACTAAAATTTACTTCTGTTTGACTAACTGGTTTGATTTTGCCAGGAATGTGACCAGATCAATAGAGAGCAATTAAAACTAATGAAGGTTTGAAAACCTTGAAAACCTCAGCTAACGAGAGAATGTTTAAACCTGGTGAGCTTTCAAGTCTAAAGAGACCTTAATGAAATTCTCACCAAACTCCTTCTCACCCTAGCAGACACAAACATTTAAAACAGCTGAGTCCTATTTGCATCCTGCTTTTTCTGTGCTGCAGACACAATGATCTTTTCCCCTGACAGGTTTCACTCTAAAATGAAACAAACAAATCCCCAAAATGAAAAACTGACAGCTTTGAGGCTGGAGTTTCACCCTGACAAGGCAGCACACAGGCCAAAGAGCAAGGAGTTTGTGAGCTCTGCTTCTGTACCAGACTTGAAGGGGTGCAAGACAGGTGAGTGAGAGACTAATGATGAGACTCTTGATGATTCACCAGTCTTTGACTTCGGTGGAGAGTATTTAATTGTCACTGGTCTGCACACATCTAGACAGAGTACATAATGCTATTAAGGTTAGATTGAACAGTTAAACTACGTTTGCATAAGGAGTTCAGTTCACTCTTGAGTTCCAGAAAGTGCTTTTGTGTGTCTTACTAAGGCTTTAAGCAGGCTAAAATTTTGGTTATGGAGTTTGAGAACTCTCACGGGATTCAAGAAATTCTTGGCATTCCTTATTATAGTATGGGAACAGAAAAACTAACAAGGATGAAGTCCTAAACAGGAGTATCTTTTAGTCCCAAAATAAAGCAGTTATTCACAAAAGGCAAAACTAATTAAAGTATTTAAAATAATTCTTCTCTTTCCTAACTGCTTGGTCTCACAAACCAAGTTGCCAGCTTTGACCCTGAAGGTCTTCCAGAGCTAGGTTTACTTTATTTTATTTATCTCTTGCTTCACATCCACTGGCAAATATTTTGTTCTCATTTGCCTGTTCAGAAGTAAAAAGTGTAAAAACTGCCCTTCTTCAAAGTATTTTCTTATTGAGGTCATAAGACCATTTCTTTTAAATGGCACCAACGTCCTATAACAGTGATGAAGGAAAAACGGATCTTGTTGCTCACTTCAGTTTCTGAAGGACCTGATGAAGCCGTAACATATTCTGTACTTTCACAGTCATTTGTAAGAATGCAATACAAAAAAGGCAGTGTAACTTATATACCAGTATATAAACTATGTATGTGCCCTACATAAACTTCAAAAAACTTGCCAGAACTAATTATTTAAAGTCCATGGGAAAGCTGATAAATCATGATCGCCATGCAGATTTCCCTTCTACTCTTCAGCAATGGAAGCACTTGTCTGGGCTTAAAAGTATAGCTCATTTTTTCTGGGTGAAACAAATGAGTTGACAATAGAAAATCACCTACTATGTAGATGAACGTTTACATATAAATTGCATGGTAGTGAGTGAAAATTCACAGGCTGGCGTCTGAAAGTAAATTTGAGAGCCATGTGACATGTTCACGAAGAGAATGTCACGCTAAGAGGAGTTAGGAATACTGGCAATTATTTTCAGTGTACACATACTGTACACAGTGAGTAACCATATATGTAAAAAGGATGCATTGTGTTCTTCACTGCTGTGTCTAACTCTGAATTAATAAGATCCAGCATCATTTCAACTTTTTTTCTCAAAAAGAAAAGCTTGAGTTCAGGCTCTGAGACGTGGGCTGTTTGGGAAGTGAAAAGTATAAATATTGAAATAGTTCTGATAAAAACTAGATCTATAGTCCGGCACCTCAGGCTTTAACTGAGGAGGAAGCAGGCCTGAATTTCATCTGACCATTATTGCTGCATTATCCAGAAAATAATTCCCAGATTAGTAATTCCTACATAATGCAATGCTTAAAAAATCTGGATCTGATTCCAATTTTAGATGTTGTGACTCATACCCTAGTTAATCTAATTAATATGAAAGTTAAGGCAAAAGCTAAAACAAATATTCTCCCACCAACAAACATAATGGAATAAAGAGGCCTGGCACTGCCTTCTCTTTCCACTTTTACAAAAGCATGCTCTTATGAGGAGCAGCTGAGGGAACTGGGGCTGTTTAGCCTGGAGAAAAAGGAGGCTGATGGGAGACCTTATTGCTGTCTACAACTACCTGAAAGGAGGTTGTAGCATGGAGGATATTGGTCTTTTCTCCCAAGTAATAAGTGATAAGACAAGAGGAAATGGCCTCAAATTGTGCCAGGGAAGGTTTGGATTGGATATCAGGAAAACATTCTTCACAGAAAGGGTTGTCAGGCATTGGAACAGGCTGCCCAGGGAAGTGGTGGAGTCACCATCCCAGGGGGTGTTTAAAAGATGTTTAGATGAGGTTTTTAGGGACGTGGTTTAGTGCTAGATTTAAGTCATGGTTGGACTCGATGATTCTGAGGGTCTTTTCCAACTGAAATGATTCTACGATTCTATGACTCTATGACTCTTTCATAGTGGTCTGAAAGAAGTGATGTCTGCCTAAAGCCCTAGGTAAGGATGCTCTTTCCAGAGGAAGGTAGAGTGTCTTGATATTCCCCGTAGTCCTTAGTATTTGCTTTAAGATCACCCTTTTGTACGGAATTTTTTGGGTCAGCTTTCTGAAACATATGAGTGTCCCAGGATACTGCTCAGAAAGCTTTTGTCACTAACACAAGGCTCAGGACTATGTCTGGGGACCAGACTCTGAGGTATTGCAACAGGTTACTTGTAGGGATCTATGGTTTTTATAGGTGCTGAATTCTAACCAAAAAGCAAATGGATACTAAAATTATACAACAGTTTGCAAATGTCTATGCCTTCTTATCTTTTGGGGGTTTCATTGTAATCCGTGTTAGATTTGCTCAAAGTATTTAAGCATGTCCATTTTAGAATAGATCATTAAGATAATACCTGGTTAGAAAATGGTGAATTTGCTGTTGATTATGAAGTCACTCTGCCTTGAGATGAAATTTACAGGAAGTTCATCCCAAACGCCAAAAGAGCTTAGGGAACACAAAGCTCAGCTGGGTGACCTTACATACATTCATTACCAAGAACTTTGCATTACCTGCAGAAATTTAACATCTTTACATTCAAATCTTTTCCAGCTTAGGGAGAAATGTTGTGGTGCTAAATTTGTACATGGAAAATAGCTGGTCCATGTTCTGAATTAATGTATTCGAAGGCACTGAAATCTATAGCTCTGCATTACATGGACGTTTGTAACTCAAAATCACACTGAAACGGAAAGATAGCATGGAAATAATAAATGTCTTTCTAAATTTTCCGTTAAAAAAAAATCAAAGGTTCTGAACACAATTTGCACCAGCTGATTAAAAGAATGAATCATAATAATGACTTTATGGGGAAGTTCTGAATTTATATCTCACTAATTGCGAACATATTAGCCTTTTAGGGTGAAATTTCTGTTCTGGGGATTTTATACAGCTTGATGATATGGATGATCATAGGGATAGAAAGTAAGTATTCACAAACCATGCTGGCGTTTCCCAAATAGTTCTTTAAGAAGAATGTTCCATATTTTCATCAATTCATGATAATTTATTTTGGGTGTTTATTTATAATAATGTCAATTATCCTGGTGCGTATTTGATGTAAAGATCATAGGGGTTTCAGGGCAGCAGAAAAAAAAAAAAATCCAAAGTAGTTTGAAAATACCTCTATCAACATTTTCCTGGGCAAATGGAAAGGTGCCACACCAAGCAAACTATGCAGCTAGCTTTTGGCTGAGCGGCTCATGCATATGTATGGATACATGGAAGTCAGCTGCCCAAGACTTGATGCTTTGAGACAAGAGGTGTCTCCTGTGTGACAGACTAAGGGTCAAGACCTGTAGTCTATATTCAGCAGAACTCCCACTGGACTCATGGGGTTTAATAACTTCAGAGAAAGCTTTGTCAGCAGTGGTGCAGCATGTATTATTGTGCCTCATGAAAATATAGGCACTGGCTAGTTACATCCAGTTCCATTTTGACCCTATCACTCTTTTTTGTGAAACTCCAGATATTATAGTGTTTGCTTCTACGATCCAATGAACTTCTTGCTCTGTCAGAATTTCCATTGTCAATGATTTCTTTCTGGGTTTTTAAATGCCTGTTCTAAATTTTTTCCTTTGGACTGAAACCTGGTATTTCAGATTTTTGTTTTTCTTTGTCTAAAAGAAGGGAGTGGAATTCAGAGAAAAACACTCTTACAAAACTAAACTGAAAAAAGGTATTTTTATGATTATTGATTGAATTTGTTCTCAGCTCCTACAATTGGAGAATTAAGAGAAAGGTATTTTTTGATAGTCTATTATTTATCAATCTATAAACTTAGTGATCAGATGTTCATCATAAATGTTATTTCCATTTTCATTGTCTATGCTCTTCAGAAATAAGGAGATTATATGATGAAATTAATGTATCTAAAACAGGGCAAGTATCACCAGTGGAGACAGGATATAGGACTAGATAGGCTAGGTTGAACTATATTGGACTAGATTGAATAATTATTGTTTAATGAGGCTATTCTTATATTCATGTTCACCACAAGGAAATGTGTGTGCATGTTTAAGTGACTGAAGCCACCATCTCAGAAGGTCATGGGAGCATGTAGACAGAAATAATTTAAAAATTCTATCACATGTAATAATACCAATAATAAGGATTAAAAAACCCCCTACAATATCTTGATATGACATAAGATTTCTCCTAGTGACCATTCGTGAAGCAATATTAGATCAATACACATGACAATTAAAGAAAGTATATTTCCTCCTCTTGAAAGATTACATGTCAGACATTATTTGAGAAAGACATGAAATTGATTGTACGAATTGAAATGCAGCCTAGGTATTTCTCCCTAACTCCATCTTCCTAACAGTAATAATAAAATAAATGTTAGCAGTTGTCAATGAGTAAAGGCATCCATTCTTCAGTGATTGATCACTGGCAAAGGCCTTTGAGAGTGTATTTGTGCAAGGTCCGTTCTTCACGTGTCTTTTCTAAAACAATGTTTTGTTTTTCAGTTGGTAAATGATTTTTTAAAATAAATTATTATCATTCCAACTATATTTTAAGTCAGCATGTGTTTCTTTTCTTTCTTCAGAAGTTTAATGTTTGTCCTTGCATTAAAAATATTGTGGGGATTCATTGGAAAGCACTGTCAATATTCCATTGAGAAGGTGTACTAATGAATAGCAAAACAGTGTCAGAAGCGTGCAAACAGCAGGTAGTTTATAGATAAGGGTGAAACATTACCTGTGTCCTCCAGAACTGAGGCACAGCAGGATGCTCTCTCTGACGCTGTCTCAGAGCATCCTGTTGTGCCTAACTGCTGCAGGGACATATGGTGTCTGAATTCCTCATCTTTACAGTGTCATGTCTCACTCCTCTTTTAATACGGTCTTGTGGAGGAAGAATACAAAACAGGGCAGTGCCAGGGAGCTGCTACAATCTGCCATGTGCTCTGACCCTTAGAAAAACAAAAGCTTGAATAAACAGAAAGTTAGGGGTGTTAGAGAGGAAGACATAACAGGGAATGTATAATGTAATGGTTTAAGCATGAATGGGTTAAAAGAACTGATATACGCAAACTGTTATTTTTTAAGTATCAAGACAGATGTAGCACAAATTTATGCTTTAAATCATGATCTGAAAACAGTCAGAAAATGAACTGCAAAGCAAGATTAGATTTTAGGTTCAATTAATACATGGATAAGTGTGTCTGTATGCATTTTTCTCAATTACTTTTTCTTTTCTCTTTGGGCAATTTTAGCTGCAGTGTGCTTAGGAAAAAAAGAGATAGAGTATTAAATTCAGGTAAATGTCATTCTCTACAGTAAATGTGTGAAGAACAGCTCCTGAATACCAATATGGAAGGCAATTAATATGATTTTTCCTATTTGCAATCGCTTTCTGCATTTATTGTCAACACATCAATTGTTTGGATTCTCTGCCAGAACGCAGGTTTTGAAAAAATTGTTCAATTCCTAATAACATTAAAATCATAAACAGCAAAAATGAAAACTTAAAACTTCAAGTCCTGAAATAACCAAGGGAGAGAAAGTGCTAGCAAAGGAGAAGGAAGCATCTTGCATTCAGTGTGATAAAACTATTAAAAATGGAAGAAAATTGCAGTCCTATTACCTGGAGAGTTAATCTAATGGTTTTAGGAATGGGTATGTTATCTCCAATAACAGGTCTGCTAGCTCTTTTATAACTGAAATATGCTTTGAAAACCACAGACTGACACTAATGAGTGGGGAAAAATGAGATGGTTCATAGTCAAATACTTTTCTCCATACCAGGGCAAACGAGGATCTCAGCAGCTGTGTGTGCTTATCTAGAGTTAAGGGTAACCATGTTAGTAAATTGCTGAGGTCCATGTTTGCGTAAGTCACACTCAGGGTATGCAAACAAAAGTCCATTCAACCCCATACCTAGGGTAAATTGGGGAGAGGTGAACAAAGTGGTACTCTTTCTTCCACCTTCACCAGTGAAATGCCAGTGGCATAGCAGATACTACGCTAGCCAAGTTGAAAAACATGCTGGTGCTGCTCTGGCAGTTCTGGCTTCTCATCTTCTTATCCCCCTTGCCTGCTCTGTCCTCAATCAGCCAGACATACAACGTGGAGCAAACCAAATAATAGATAGGTCATGGTTAACGAGAGACTGTAGAAATGGTTGGATTTCTTTGTCTTATGTGTGTGGTGATATATGCCCGTACTGCTTGCTGTACGAATTAACCTGTCTAGAAAGCAGAAAGTTGAGCTGTTTCTGACCACAGCCAATATCATAAGACTGGTTGGACAGTTTGTTTGATTCATCATGGAAATTCCTCTGTTCCCACCACAAAGACAGTGCTCCTAAGAGCCTTTCAAACGTTCATGTTTAATGCCAATACAAGAAAACCACAAGACTTTCCACCAGTCTGATGCTGGAAGAAGCAAGTCTGTTTCCTGAAATTGTCTCTCTCTACTTGAAGGTATTTGGTTTGGAAAAGATGACGTCTGTCTTGCTAGTCCCAGCTTTTGCACCATGGCCTTCTCTTTAGTTTCAGATGTGTATCAAAGTACTCAGACAGGCACAAAGAGTTCCACCTGGCAATGTTGACGTAAAGTTACTTAATCTCAACTAAGTTCCTGTGTCCTGCGCCTTGGCATTTAAAATGCCAAAAATCACAACACAAGATGTAAGTGCTAACTTTAAGAACTACTCAGTTGACACTCACTGTTATCTACAATGAATATAATGGGAATACGGCCTTACCTGTTGTCCCACATTGCACACTCGTTGGTCTAAAGTATCCTCCAGATTTCGCTTTCATCCTCTATACATGAGTAGGAAATATTTCTCTTAAACCTTACTGATGACCATAATGTTTCCAGGTTTACAGACTCTAAATTAGCCTTCACAGAAAACTGGGAATGTTTGGCTGATAGGAGAAGTGAATTTATGCACTGTTCAGGATGGCAGTTTCCAAGCAGTTAAACTGTGCACAACCTCTTGAGGGCTTAGTCTGAAATTTCTTAATCCCCAGGCAATAGGAATCAGATTTAAAATTCCAACCCAGATAATTTGAACTATATAGAGCTTTATCTTTTTTTCTTTCTTTAACGAAAGGTTGGCATTAACAGGATATTGTCATAGGAAGACTGGGCCCCCATTTCTGTCTGTTTAAAGCAGGAAATCCAGAAATATTTTTTTAAAAAAACACTCTATTAAAAAAAAGAAACAAAACCAGCATTGCTATACCTTTCAGCTAAACTTAATGTTTACTGGAAATTTTGAAGCAATTAGTCATTTAATATTGTAATAAAATTTCAAATCAATAGTTGAAATGTCAGTAAAAAATAAAGTCAGTCATTTGGAGGAGATATGGAAGTTGTCAAGTAAATGTCAATCTATGATACTGTAAACATTAAATCTGCCAAAAAAAGAATGCACTGATTACATCAGGTTTGACAGTTAGAAAGGACTAGTGAATATACTCATTGTAAACACCATTGTATTAGTGTTTATTCAGGCAACATTGCTGCTTGAGCTGAACCTGACGCCCATACGTATCCAGTCACACATATATATATGTTCCATATGTCACTGAAGAGCAAATATGTTGCACATAACCATAATTTCCAATTAAGGTAAATGCCCATACAAGCTGAAAGAAAAGACAAGTAACTTTGTTATAGGAAGTCCAATGATAGAGAAGTCGAGGTCATTTACTACATTCTTATCATATTATAGGATTTTTTGCAAATTTATTTATCAACACATCATATACAGCACAAATAGAGGTATGTTTCCCTAGTCTTCACTCACACATAATAAACACTTCTTTAGCAAAACATAAAGTCAGACAGAGGTTTTTTAGGTGCTTGTTAAAGGTCAGAAGCAGTTGAAGATGTCTTTTCCCATAAACTCGTAACTATTAATAGTTTTTCTTCATCACACTTTTTACGTTTGTACAACTCTTTATCTGGTCTCTAAAATAAAAACACTACGAGCAGTTTGAGGACTTTGCATAGGATATCAGCCATATATTCCTCTAGGAATCTGAATATGAAGGTGTTGTTATGCCAAGGTATTGTTCACCATCAGCTGATTTAGAAGCTGTGAACAAGTCTTTTTCCAGGCGGTTCTTATTTATTTTGTAGGTACTAATATCAACCATATTACTACATTACTCTAAACATTGTGAACTTTGGATTTCATGAAAAATCTGCAGGTGAGCCATTAAAAATAAATTAATAACTTAGGATAGAGATAATTATTTTTCCCTGCAACCTACATATAGCTTAATTTATATATCTCAGTTACGATGTACAGCAGCTGTATTCCAGTCCTCTGTTAAAAGAACTATTTTGTAATCAGCTGAACTTTTCCATATTTCTTTTTTGTGTGTGACTTAGTCATGGTAATACGATGCCCATTATTACTGTGTCATCACAGCATTCCATAGCACTATAACACAGGTAATATCACTGCAGTAAAACAAATGTGTGATAGAATGGGGAAGGCGTTTTTATGATCTGCTGTTAAAACAGAAACTAACATATCACCAGAGTTGTGGAGATACGTGAAAGCGCAGTATTTCTATGATGAGCAGTCTATAGTTCATGGATTGCTGTAACGCCAGCTTTGGTGAAGGGGGAAAAAAAGGTGTACTGTCTTCTGATGGGATAATCTCAGGAAAATGTCTGCTCTCTCCCTGATTTTTTCAGGACATAGGACTGTTCTACCATGTGCATACCACTGCTGTGGAAATCGAACCCGTTGTCTGTGACGAACTTTGTCTCTCCTGGGGACTTCTATGGGAAATTCATAGGACTTACTCATGTAAGTGGAGGCAATGGGGTCAAACTCATGTACTGTAAGCTTCATTTGCAGTTGGTAAGCACAGCCTCTGCATGAATTATGAGAACTAGAATATAACCCTTGGTTGAATGATCAAGGAGTATTTTGAGATCTTAATTACTTAGGAAATACTGCATTTCAGTAATTTAGATAGTTTGATGGTTATCTCTACCCCTCCACCATACAACCACTTCTGCTTATCTGATGATTTAAAAGAGAGGTCAAATGTTCATTCTTTCCTTGGAAGGAAATGTGAATTGTTTATGCTTGAGAGGAAGAACTGGGAATAAGCTACACAGTTCTCATTGCTCCGTTTGATTCATCGAGGAGAAGTGTTTTTGACTGGGGTAGCAGAAACACCCTGATGAAGCATGGAAAAAAAAATCAATTCTCTGGAGGGCAAATTCATGCAAAAGCAACATAAAAGGATGAACTGCTTGTGTGAGAGGAATCAATATTCACATGCAAATGAAGTCCCTGAAGTTTATGAAGCAGTCCCATGCTTAAATGACTCACTCTGGAATAATCACGTGAAGTTTCAGCTCTAGTTTATTCTGCCACAGGGAGTTTTGAAAGCTTTCTTTCCCCCTGCGTTTTTTATGACTAAAGGGTTTGAGGAAAGTATGGCAACTGGAAAAAGGGGGGTTTTGAGATCACTGATACATGAAAACATGTTTTGCCCCAGAACTAGGAGTCTTGTGAAATAAAACTCAGGTTACATTAAACATTTTGCACTTGCACTTTCAAAAATCTCTTTCATGTTCTTCTAAAATGTATTTAGTCTTAAGTCAGTAGAAGGATGTAGATCAATAGCCAAGGGAAGCTATGAAAGCTTTTTCATGGACTTGAAAAAGGTTTCTCTGGAGCTTTGGACTCACGTTATTTTTCAACAGCTGCCTGCAATATAAGAAGAGGGCCTTTTGCTTTTTAAAAAAAAAAAGGGGGGGGGGGGGGGGGTGGAGCCAGTAGAGGTGATGCATCATGTTGAAAAATGCATGCTGTTTGTAAAGTCCTGGTTTTGGGTTCCTAGTCTTTGTTTCGGTTTAAGTCTATGAGGAAAGAGGGTGGAAACTTGTACTTTCAAAGACAAAGGGGACTAGATTATAATGATGCCTTTCATCTCTAGAGCAGTTAGCTGGGGGGCAGAACAAAACATTTAGTCTAAAAATGAGTTTAAAAAGCTTTATCTAAAACATATACATTGTTGAGTGGACTTCTCTGCTTTTTCCCGTTAGAAAAGAGCCTCCTTTCATACAGGTCTGTATAAATCTGCCTAATCATAAAAGGAGCACATTTCTATTGCTTTACAGAGACCTTTATAATTTTTAGCAGGTAAGACAGTAAGTCTTCACTTGGAAGTGGCTAGTCAAACCACTACAATTAAATTTTAAGCTCCAAATCCAGCACCACTGTTTATAAGGGACTTTGAAAAATGACCTCAGAGTAGAGAGACATAAGCTGAGGAATTTAGAAGACCTATTCCTTCAGCATTAAGAGTTCATGCCTGGTTTACAGTATTAAAAGCTGGAGATGATCAAATTGGATAGTCTGACCTCCTGGAAATCTGTCCACATGAAAGCTATCCATGTTACACTATTAACATGTGCCTTATGCACTAGGTTGTTTCCTCTAACACTCGAGACATTCATACTACTAGAACAGAATGCATCCGTTCCTTATGCATTCAGATTTGGTATGAGTGTAGGATACAGACATGAAATTGGGAGTGAAAGGCTCTGACTGATAGAAAGAGCTCAGCCTCTGTTCTCATCTAGTGCTTGCAAGTGGGCTCAGGCTTGATGCTAAGAGCCAAACTAAATGGTTCAGCATATCACTGAGTATGGTTTGATGCTGATAAAAGCAATCAATAAAGTAAAACTTACTAATTATTAAGCAGGGAGTCTCCAGAACCTAAAGTTTACATTATTCTACTAAGTCTCTCCATGTAAAATTTTAATAATAATTCCGCACTTCCTGCCCCTCCACTTGGAATACTGGGGGGATATCGTGGGTATTTTAATATGCATGTATGCATGAAACAAGTTGTATCTCTCTTTTTTTTTTTTTTTTTTTTTTCCTTCTGTTCTATGTTATTNATAAATTCCAGATGATGCTATAAAACCACACAGGTATTTCTGAAAAAGGGAAGGGGCTTCCCAGTTTCTTTCTTAGTAAATTAAGTAAACTTTTTTCAATACTTGCCAGAAGCAACATTTATCAAAAAAAATAGCATCTTGCTTTGTTTTCTTTAATTTCAGCGGGGCCAGGTTTGCAGTTCCTTAGTTTCTTCCTGGATGAGTCTGTTCCCACAGCAAATGCAGCAAAGCTTTCATTAAAAGCTGGAGCCTGCTATTCTTAACTGTAATCTCAGCCTTGATAAACTACAGAGTAAGAGGGATGAATGATCCTTCCTTTGCATATAATTTTAAATACTTGCATACTGCTTAATATGCCTGAATGCATTTCACACCGTGAAGTGAGCATTCTTCACTTGTTTCCACTAATCATTAATGGATAGACTTTCAAGGTGATCAAACAGCTAGAGGATGTGACTAAACAATACGGCAGGTAAACTATTTTGGCCTTGAAGATATGTTTGAGTCTGCCTATTGAAATATAGAATACACGTGTCACCTAGAGTAATTGGCAGACCAATATCCCTACAGAAAGATGGCACATTAGAGGGCCTGGATTTTCCAAGTAGGAACATCCCATCCCCTAAATTCGTATCTTATCTAGCCTGATTCAGATTGAGAGTATGGATTTTGCATTAAAATATGTACTAAGTAGATCTTCTTAGACTTTACCATACTACTTTTCATCTTCTGGAGCAGCACTTCTGAGAATCCCATTACAGAAGAGAAATTGCAAGCTAGTTGGGTGAAGGAACACAAGAATATCCATATATTATAGTTCTTTTTTCAGGACTTTAGGTAAAATTTTAATCACATTGAAGTTCACACTCCAGCACTATTTTTTAATTTAAGTTAGACAATCACTGAGTAAAAAACTCCACAAACCACCTCAGGAGCAGACACTGGTTAAGCCACACTGCTTTTTTTTTAGAGAACACTTTAAAGTCTGGTTTCACAGCCATTTCTTCTTTTCTGGCTGAATTAACTTTACATTCCTTTCTACAAAATTTACACAAGGCTGGAGGAGACTTCCTCTACCCTCCTTCCAACCTGGTCTAGAAGTGCTGGGTAAGGGATTCTTTCAGAAAGATATAGTTTGAACTCCATCAGCCTGAGATTAAAACTAATGCCTGAATACATGCCCTGGCACTGTTGTTAATACCTGAAAGGTGATAGCCACATCTCCTCTAGCAACCATTATTCAAAGGAAACACATTATCCATTCCAAGTCAAAAATCATGGAAGTTCTGGATCTTGCACAGAGGGAGACATTACTTGAAATCTTTTGATGGGTACCTGGAGCTTGTAAAGTTAGTGAAATCATAGACATACCTTTATGTTTAGTTTTCAATATTAGTTCAGCTGTTGCATTTTTTCATTCAGCGTGTAGGGAAACCAGTCTGAGGTGCCTGCCTCATTCTGTGGATTCTAGGGCAAGTTAATAGAGGTCACGTCACTGACTCAGTCCATTCTGGGGGTCAGAAACTGCATACCCCTTTTCCTCTGTTCTCAGACACACTACCTCTAAAACCCTGAGGCACTTCTAAAATTGGCACCCTTAAGCAAAACTTTTCTGAGGATGCAGGTGTTTTCACATGTGTAAATGCATTTCGTATGAAAACAAGCCTTGAGGAGTCTAAGGATTAGCGAAAGTCTTTTTCTAAGGGAGCTTGATTTTTATTTTTCTTTCTCTTAAGTTTAGTGAATGCAATTTTGAAAGAGAGAGGGAAAGAGGGAAAGAGGGAAGGAGTAGGAGGGAAGAAAAGGTGTGGGAAGGGAAGGTACAGGCAAGGAAAGGCAAGGCAAAGGCAAAGACAAGTCAAGGCAAGGCAAGGTGAAAGAAAAGGCAGATCTTACATTAGGAACCGTCATGTATTGATAATGTGTGAATAAAAGAAACGGATTCTGACTAGGGATACGGGTCTTCCTGAGATACTAAAAGGAGGTAGTTTCCTCAGTTTTATCCATGCTTTCCTCTTGCCCTCAGAGACTTTATTATTAATGAGATCTCTTCTCCCATGTAGTGTCTGTTGGACAGTGTATAGCACAATGACTGTTGACTAGGATCCAAACCTTATTTTTCATTAGTATTTCTACATGGTTTTTCTCTTAGCTTTCATAGTGTTTTCTAAACACATCATGAAAGCAAAACTCTTCAAATGAAGGGTTTGAACCCCAAAGAACACACAGAATTTAAAATTTATTTAGGAAACATTACTTGCTTCTTGTATTAGATACATAAAGGCAATATTTTGTAATTACTGATCTCTAAGAGACGTTACTCTTGTGTTTATAGAAAGAAGCAGATGTTATCTGTAGTTGTTTGCTGTCTGAGTTACTTTGGTTAACCAAAGCATGTGGTCTCTTGAATCCCATCAGATCTGAGGGTTCCTTCAGTAAGCAATATATAATACAGCATATATTCAGCATGTGTTCTATAGCACTGCTGTGACTTATATCAAAATTCTAATACACCAAATAGTCTTTTAGATTCCACATCTTCTGTGGATCTTATTTGTAAAAACACTGATAACACTGAGTGAAAATATTTTTTACTTTTATCAAAATCAGAGTGTTTCTAAAATGCATCAGGGATAAACTCTACAGTCTGGACATCTTTCTGTGTGTTTTAATAAATTTTATGGCATGGAAAGAGACATTGGCACAGGTGTTTGGAAAAACATGATTATGGCTGTCAAAGATGACTCTAGTTCAAATGAGATTACATTTAGTTTTAGCTCTGTCTTGTGATAGCTATAAAGTCAATATTGGCACAGCATGATGACTTGAAAACTAGTGTGAGTTTATGTGTAGTTAAAGAATCATTAAAATATTCTCAATTAAAGTGAATAACTCCTGCTCCCCTGTGAATTTCAGTGAGATTTTGTGAACTTACTGAATAAATCTACTAAACACTCAAACAAAATGGAGTTGTATTACTAAGAGAGTTTAATATGAAAAAAAGATACCTATAGAAAAATGAAGTGTTCGTGTTCCAATTAAAAGCTGAAAATATGATGCCTGCCAGTAACTGAATATAAGTAGACAACCTCATAGATTTTCTTGTTTGTTGCTTTGGTTTTGTATTTGGTTTTGATTTTTTTTTTCTTCACATACAAGAACACAAAGCCATAAAACTTTAACCTGATTTTCTCTCTCTTGCTACTCTACTAATTCCATTAGAAAACAGAGCTTTGGCCTCTAATGAGTACAAATAACACACCTCATCCTTTCCTAGATGTGCCTCTTCTTGAATGATTTTTGCTGAGACTAGCATCTAAAAGCCATCTACAACCCTCCAGCAGCCACAGAAGCTCTAATTTCTACTCTGGAAGTTTTTACATAATGAGAAGACTCAGCATCACACCTAGCCCTCTGTCATGTGGTATTGCCAAGTTAGGAAAACCACCTCATTCTTTTAATCTCATCTAATTAAACACTCAGTTTTCTTGTATTTACTTGTGGTCCTAAGTTTGTTTCTTCTCTCTAACCATAGACATTATCAGGCAGTGGAGAAAGTCATCAGATCTAAAAGATATGTTTAGAATTAAACACAACCCTTTTTAAAAAAATGAAGGATGAAAATTAGCTGAAGAAAAGCTCCTATTAGAGAATCAGTAATTATGCATTAGAGTACATTCGTTCTCTACATTTATTTTTCACTCATGAATGACCATATCTTGGTAAAGGAATTGATGTAATTTATATCAATGATTTGTTGCTGTGATGTGTGAATAAAATAACACCTTAATATTCTTTCGAAGTGTCAAAAGCTGCATTTTTGTGAGCTATATCAGTTATACAAATGACCAGGGGAAAGTATCCTGTACACTCAGTGCTTACTTGTAACCACACTTTCTTATCCGTATACTGAAATGGCCTCAACTTGTCCCCCTCATTTGTTATGATTGTTTTGATTCTTTTCTTATTCTTGACAGAATATTTCTAAAACTTGGCTAGCCAGGTCTTTAGAAAAGACAGCAGAATTTCCAAGAGTTAACTGTGTGAACTTGGTCAATCCCTCGGCCAAACAGATTCATTTGACTTGTCTTTTTGGTGACCTTTTGACTTACAGTCATCTGCATTCTGTTCATGCTTTATTTTGCTTTCTTTTACCAGAGAGCACTCCAGAATGTTTGTCATGAAAAGAGCTACATAAATATTAATGTATTGATAGTGTTACGGCTTTTCAAGACTATTTTTCATTTCACAGGTTTTAAGAGCTACAAAATTTACTGACTATACAGAAAATATAGTATAATGGACTTTCTGAAATGCTCTGAATGAGATAAAATATATGAATTATTAATCCCATGGAAGTCAGTGCTGTCTTGCTTATAGACAAAGTTTTCTGTGCCAAGCCAAAATCTTTTTTCTTTTTTTTCTTACTGAGTAAAGTTTGTGATGAACACACTTTAAGCCTCTAGTTTGCAAGTAAGCATATGTTCTTAATTACATCCTAAAAATAGTGATATGAATTCATTTCATGTGCACAGTGTTGTCATCAGGATCTACTTCGAACCTCCGAAAAATACAGAGAACATGGAGGGAAACATTCATTTGGGACTGTAGTTCCTACAGGCAGTGCTAGCAGGCACCCTCCATCACAGAAGGGCAGCTTCAGACTGAATGCACCAAAGAGAGCATCCTTTGGGATCTCTCAACTTTTTTTATGCCCCACCCTTTTTTTCCCATGACCTGCTATTCCCTGTCTTTTTTCTTTTTTTCCAGTGAATATTTTGTCATCTTGACTCAACAGCTAAGTTATAAACTTTGAGGCTCATTTATCACACCATGGGAGGGAAGCCATCAGAATCAGTAAATCTGCAGCAGAGCATCTAACACAGACTAATGAAAACAAATTGACCTGATGGTAGAGGATACTTTCAAATCTTAACTCATCCAGCTGTTTTCAAAATCATGAATGTTTAAGCCCCCTGAATCTTAGATAGCCTTTATAAGGTAGCAGCCAGATTCAGCTGAACAAATTTGAGAATGTGTCAAGCCTGGACTGTTGCCTTTACTTTTGATTTGCATCAGTTATCGAGTTTGTATGAACTGAACTAAGTTTTGCTATTAAACCAAGACTCTAAATATTAATGTTTCATGCTGAAGAAAGTCCTGGAAGGTATTGAACGAATGTCGGGGTTTTTTTCCACTGGTTCAACTGCAGCCAATTATATCCACCTTCTCATAGCTCAGTGTCTCTTGTTTCTTCACCCCTACTTACTGTCCTACTCCATCATGGAACATTTGTCGGGAACACTGTCCCCCTAGAAGCTCTGGTTTCCCTTCGTTGTGTTTGTGTGACTAAGGCAGAAAACACTCAGCATGCTCATGCAGGCTTCTGCAGCTACAGACCCATACATAATATTCTTCCCTACCCATCTTCACTCAAAATTATCAGCAATTCTTACCAACCAACACCAGCCCTCAAACTGGGTAAAACTTGAGTAGTCAAGTACTAAGAAGTCTGTATCTGAAGAGAGTCTGCAGCTGTATATCCTGCACTATACCATCCATCATCACAGCTTGAATTTGTTGATGTTCAGAGCACAGGGCAAGATTCATCTACTAAGTCAAGTGATCGTCAAAGTCGTACTGGGATGTGTGTGATTGCAAGTATCCGTTTATACTTTAATCTCTAACCATTCTCTCAAAATTTGTTAGATAAGTGCATTTTAGAAATCAGTCAATAAATAAATATCTCAGACTCACTTCAAAGGCAGAATGTATACCTCCCTCTGAGTCATAGTTATTGACAATATTGCATATGACCTAAGACAAATGGCAAGAACTAGTACAGCAGGGTGGGAAGTCTAAGAAGCAGAATTGTACAGTTACTTCTTTACTTTTCTCATTTTTTTAAACTGAAAAATACTGCAAGACAATAAACCCGGATGACTCTGCAATTATGTTGTACATTTAAAATACATAGCATCTTTACTTTTAAGCTGGAACAGAATAATGTAGCTGGCTGTGACAACGAACTGTACGTTTCATTTTTTTCTACTGTTAAGTTGTTTTTCTTGTTATCCTGCCCAAAGCTGGAAGTCAGTTACAGTCAGGCTTTCAAAGATCCCTTTTATCATAACAGGATTTTTATTCCTTCTAGCAGAAAAACTGGGCGTCTCTTTAAGCTGTTGAACTATCGTGTTCCATGTTTTTTATCTGAAGGTTACCTACAAGGGGGCAAAAAAAACCAAAACAAAACAAACAAAAAGCATCAGCTACTCAGCTTTAAATAAATGTTTTGACCATATTTAGAACGTGTGCAAGAGATTACAGGTGATGGTCGGCACTATACTTGTTTTCTAATACACTTCAAAAAGTTCAATGGTTTATCTTATTTTTTTGTGGGGCATCTTTTCCCACTGACTTACTAGAGGCTGAATTGAATATGCAATTTGTGATGAGAAATAAACAATAGATACCTGGCTACTGAGAAGTGTATTTTTTTTTTTTCATGAAAGGTGTAAGAAGCATTACCTTTCAATCTGACTTCTTCTTTCCAGAGCAGACAGACAAGAAATATTAAAAAGACATTGGTATTTTGCTTTAAAATAGGTGTATTTTTAGCAGTCTCACACAAGCCACAAACACCCAGACCAGAGTCTGAAGTGCCTTGTGGGTTAATTTGGTATCTATCCTCAGGGTCAAAGGTGAGAAACAAGTAATGGACTTGCAAGTAATTGCATTATGGATCTGTGCAATGGTACTGAAGTACATTCCCAGAAATACCTGTTTAAAGACAATAATCATAGAATCATAGAATAGTTTGGGTTGGAAGGGACCTTCAAAGCTCATCTAGTCCAACCCCCCTGCAATGAGCAGGGACATCTTCAGCCAGATCAGGTTGCTCAGAGTTCAGTCCAGCCTGGCCTTGAATGTCTCCAGGGATGGGACATCTACCACCTCTCTGGGCAACCTGTTCCGGTATGCTACCACCCTCACTGTAAAACTTTCTTCCTTATGTCTAGCCCAAATCTCCCCTCTTTCAATTTAATAACATCATCCTTTATTGTGAAGTTGTTTTCAGGGAGTATATCTTGGTTTCTCCTCTGTTTCTTACATCAGCATTCAGAAAATTCATAATATCTGCTGAATCTGACCATGACAGGACTTTTCTGAGTAAAGTTGATGACCTTTATATCTCCCATTTTTCTGCCAAATTTTTATGAACTTTCTAATTGATACTATTAGCAGACTTTTTATTGAAGTTATTTGTTAAGTTATGATGACATTTTTATCCTTTCCCATTGAACTATTCCTAGGAACACACTTCAAGTTATTATATTAGTATTTCAGTGACTTTCTTACCACATGTATTAATTTCCTCGCATTGTCCTAAGACTTGGTAAGCTCCAGTACACTCACTCCGCAATGTGGCACGAGGGTCCATGCAGCTCTTTTTCTCAAAATCAGAATCAACTTTCTCCTTCTTATGTTTTGGAAGAGAAGAAAGCGTAATTCAGTGTATTAGAAATGGAAATATTTTGCCATCAACTGATGCAGCGTATACAGAGGTAATGAATATGTGTCACCAATCTGATGACACTTTAAGAAAAAAAAATGAAAATTTATCTTTAACAACAGTGATACTAGAAACACTGTGTAAGGCCCTGGTTAGACATCAGATATAAAACTTCACGAAATTCAGTAGAAAGAAAAGTGAAATCAACCTCATCTGTGTGCAAGCTCAGATAAATCATATGAATAGAGACTGTCCCATGAATTGAGATAAAACAAGTATGGTGTGTTTCAAACTAGTAAAACACAGCCCGAATAAATATAAATATTGGCCCATCAGGGAGACATGTGAACAACAAAAAAAAAAAACGTATTTAAGCCAAAGCATGCAGCTGCAATGAGATCTAATGAGCTTAAGCTGATTATGAACATATTTTGGCTGAGAAATTTGAGGCTTTGAACCATCATTGCAATAAAGTCTAAAAGGCTTTGAAACAGGCATAATTGCAGGGAGAAAATGGGAAGCTGATGTTAGTTCATCAGGGGAACTGTGTGGTGGTACCTCTGCATAATGCAAGAGGCAGGTCTCCACCACCTGGGACATATTCTCAGGTCTTGTGCTCCCCCACCACACACGTGCAGATCCAGTAGTCTAATTGCAGAGGAAAGGCAAATTGGCAATTATTACTGGAGATACAATGAGAAGGGAAAGAGATGTGGAGGAGATCGTTCCCGTATGTATATTAATTTAGTTACATTGAAGAATTTAAGAGTGATTTTGTACAGTAGGGCATTAGATTAAGTGAATAATAATCTGGTGAGATCCGTAGCTATAGGGTAGAAGGGAGGGGGAGTATCTTTGATGAGGACCAAGTCTTGTACTGAAAAAAAAATAAAATAAAGACCTGCCATTTTATTGAACAAAGTGCTGTCTTTCCATCCTCAAAATTAGAGATGACACATAAGTTTTGAAGTGATTGATCTATTTATCACAGTGACCACACTTTCGACAAGTAACCTCAGTAAAAGGGCCAGGGGGACGGTGCCCAAGCCCCCAGGTGCAGCACTTGTCTCAGCCAATGGCATACCCCACTCCTGCCTGAAGCGGTGGAACTGAGGGGCTACACTGGGGCATCCCATGGAAGTGCTGAGCAGAGCTGCCATCCCAGTGCCTTCCATCAGGGTTTTTAGGTGGGGAAGGGCTATATGACCCCTGTGACAGAGGGACAGGTGAGTAGAAAACATCTTTTCAGCCTTGCAGTTGACTGTGGGTTGTTTGGTGCGTGAGGGCAAAGGGGAAGAGACAGTATTGAGGTGAAAAACTCATAGCTGCGCTATGGAGAGTCACAGGTTTCAGGGTGGCTGGTTTTATACATCCCAAAGCATAGGCCCACTGGTGAAAACTGGATGTGGGTCTTGATTTAGATTTTGACCATGCAATGTAGAAGTTTTTGTGTATGCTCAGATCTGACATTGCAAAAAAAATGAATGCCGAAGGTATTGAAGTGTTGGCATCTTTCAAAGTTGTGGGTGAATAAATGCAAATATGTTTCTGTAATTGAAAAGAAAAGAGAGGCATTGTATATATTAAAGTCTGGATGGCTTGAATAGTACAGAACCTCTGGCTACAGCTTTAGGAAATTTTTTAACAGATTTCAAAATATAACTGCAGGATGTTTAATGTTAGCAGAATACCTATGAGAAACATATTCTTTCTCTGCAGCCTGTTTAATACTGCGTTCTAATTCAAGATGTCCTGATCCCAGATTTCCTTATCTGACCAGAACTCTGATACCCTTATTATAAGGCTTTTTCTGAATAAGGTTGAATTTATCCAAGTACTACATTTTTAGCTCTGGCAAAAACAAAAGAATGGACAGCTAAACTGTAAAGTGGAATGCTAGTGTTCAGGAGCCTGAAAATCTAGAATGAAACAGAGATTTTTCTCCAAATAGTTTTTTCCTGCAATGTCTGACTTGGAAGGGTTGTAAGTAACTGCATTTGGATTTCCGTATAATTTTACTGTGCTCAGTTAGTACTTCTGTGTGTTCTGACGGAAACATCACTCTACACTCTACACTCCAAGGTCTTGCAAAATGTGCCATTGATGAATGCTCTTTCATATTTTCGTATGATGTCAGTGTTCAGTGGTTTTCAAATATTTTGCAGTAATTCACATCAGACAAAATCCTAGGAAGTGATAGGTACAGTATCTACAGAGAAGGAATATTTATTTGGAAGACTGTTTCTCTAAGCTGTTTTTGACAGTCATTTTCTGCCAAACCACAACTGAGAAAACTGATGAAGGCTGGTTTCTCACTAGATTCAGATTCTTGCTTGCCATGCAACATGGTGCTGCTGACTCCTTGCCCATCCTGGTCTTTTTGTCACATCTGTCTTCATCTCCATTTCAGTGGCATTAGTAGCGTTGACTTTCTTCTTTTCTACTTTTATTAATTGTCTTTATGAGAAACACTGTTGATGAAGGAAGACCTAAAAAGGTTGCATGTAATGTTAAAATGAGTTTTAATTGCCAGTCTTTTCTTGATCACTCAATACATCCAATAAAATTTCAATAAATTGTATGAAATCTTCACATTCTGATCTTCATAAATTCTGAACGGTAGATACAAAAATTTCAACCTATTTGGGCTGCTGGAGGGTAGAATTTGGTTGTGGCAAATGAGACTTCTTTGGGGTAAAAAAGAATAGCAGGAGGGAAAAATAAAGTTGGGTAATAAGTAAAAAGTTGGGAGAAATGTAAGACTGAATAACTGAAAGGCTGGAGAAGAGGAATAGGATACCAAAGTGAGGACCAAGAAAAACAAAAGGGGGTGGGGGAGAAAATTCATAGACAGAGCCAGTGAAAGCCCATCAGCTGTACGAAGAGGTGGATTTGACTTATTTTTTTCTGCTTTGTCCTTGATCATTTATGATGACAATTGCCTTGTAGAAAGAAACAGGAAAATACTGGGACCTCTTACCATTTACCTACATGAATTATTCTAAACATCTATTACTGGTCCCTATTGGAAAGGGAGTGCAAAAATTTGGTCTAGTGGCCTAACACTTAAAGGTTTGGGGTTTCTTTTAACCTTTAGTTGATCCAGGGAGGAATAGCTGTTGTGAGATCAAAGCTTTGACTGAAATGTAAGATAATGCTAGAAACAGTTTGCCTGGAATTCTTTCAGGCACCTGTGAACAGCCTATGTTACACTTCACAATACTTTTGTATTTCATTTAAAATCATAACTTGGAGTTCTCATCAGCCACTACTTGAAAGGATGCCTACAGCTTGAGGGTTTTCATTGCATTAGAAAAAGTACTTCGGAATTTCAAGCTGACACCCTACTTTTGGTGTCAGCTCCTTTTCTCTGTGCATAAGAAGGAGTTGGGTTGAGAGTCTGCCCAAAGAGTATAAGAAAATATTCCAGCAGCAAATTGTGAGAATACTTGAGTCTACAGTGATGAGAGCTGGATATCATTGAGTTCCCGGTAGAGATGGGTTTAGGATTACATTTTCTCAAATATCTGGTTTTGCCCACCGTAAGACTTAGTCTTTCTGAAGTGGAATGAACAGGGCTTGCCAGTACTTTTGATCTCATTGACACTACATATATTGGCCTTGTTCTTGACCATAGAAAAAGTTTTTCACTTCAGTTTCTGTATATTATTATACCAGTAGTGAAGGTTGGACAATTTTTCTTTTTCAGGGACATGTTCCTTTTATGTAAGTTCACACAGTGCTCAAGTGTCATTAAAATTTGAGTATGATGGAGAGTTATGGGGACAGAGCATGATGAGGGGTTCTGACTTTTGAAGATACTCATCAAAAACTCTAAGAAACCACGTGATGTTATCTAAGCTCCAGTCTATTTGAAAGTACAAGTTCATGCGGCAGTCTCATATGTGAATAGTGAAAACTACTTTGCTTTTTGGGCAGAGCCTTTTCTGCTGCACTTCCTGGAACAACAGCACAAAAATGCAACTGTAGTGTCTACTCTTGGTTGAGCTGGATCATGTAAAGCACTCCTGATGTAGCACAAAGACTTTTAGGATTGAGGCCAAGGTAATTACATGGTGTAATTTTGCCTTTCAAGAGCTGCTCTCAGCTCTAACAAAAATGTCAATAAAGTTTGTTTTCTTTCAAAATAGACTTTATCTTATAGCAGCAGACATACAGAGTTCAGTGTTGGTAGCTGTGACACAGTAGGCCCTGCAGACCTCAGCAGCCTTTGATTCTTCTAAAATCACTATGTGCCAGATGCTTTTGAAAAAAGTAAAGTGACTGTGTCACTCAGCAATCTGAAGCTTGTGCCAATAGTAGAGGTAAGACTATCAACCAATGACACAGCCCTCACCCATGTTCTGTTCTTATTCAACTGCTGGCTTCTATTTAAGATGATCCATTCCATTGAATTCCTCATGGAACTCTAAAACAATATTAAAATATCAAATGTTTTTCTGCACTCGTGAACGACTACAGAGCATAATATAGACTTTTTACACATCGCTATGTGTTCAACTTTTTACTAAATCTCTTTGAAAAAGCAATTCTTCTAAACTGTTATAACTATTCTGACCTAATTTTTATGGTTCTTGAGTATGTCTTCAGGAATTCTATTTGCAGAAAAATCTCACAGTGAAGGCCAGCTGAACTACATTAGATATTTTACTTTTAGAAATGTGATTGGAATGATAAACATTTTAATAAGAAGGGTATGGACTACTACGCTGTAGCTTTTCTAAAAGACATAGATTCCAACTTCATCCTTTCCAAACCAATCTTAGTCATGACTTGCCACTATTTCTATTTCCTTCCAAGCGTGTATTTCTTTATCTATAAATGTGTTTATTTATGCACACACGTACACACATCCACTCTCTGATATGGAAAGCCTTGTATTAAAAAGTGACCTTAATTTGCCTTCCCCCAATTAGATTACATTTTCTGATATATAATAATGAATCATACAGCTATAGGGCTGTATTTTTAGCAGGTGTAAACTGTAATGACCATATTGAATTGTCTTGTCTATCTACACAAGCTGAGGATGCAAACCATTGTAGTTAGCTGGGTATCCCATAGACAATTATGTATGATACATGATAAGAGGGTGAGCTAGAGATCTAATGGTGCCATGTGTATTAAACCAGTCACTGGGTTAAAAAAAATAAGGGGAGGGGGAATAATACAGATAAAATGTGTGCTTGCTGGAAATGAAGAAATTAATGTGATGAATTTTATGCAGGGCACTACTAGGGCACATTATAAATTGTACTCCAAGGTTTTGAAATAGGGTAAATTTATAAAGTAGATGATAATTGCTAAACAACTGCAAACTTTCCTAATGCATCTTCCAATAAATCTGCATAACAATGCAGTAGGGAAATAGATTATTCTGCATGAATTTAATGAATTCCACAAATGGATGTGTTCAGGCATGCTATAATACAAAGATATCCCAGGTTGTCTGAACAGGGTGCAAGAGGGAATGTCATATTCTTTCAATTAAAATAATACATTTCTACTGTTCTGTTATTTAGCTCAGCACCACCTAGTAAGCATACATAGCACTCCCAGAACATGTTTTTCTTTCTGTATTCTGTTTTGTCTCTTCTGTTTGAGCTTATTTAAGTAACATTTCTTCAGCTTAATTTTGTGCCTTTCTACCTAAAATGCAATAAGTGTATAGCAAACACCACACTGTGAAAGAGTGTACTTTTTTTGCAAATATATAAGTCCAGGGATTTTTTTAACTTTGTCTTCACCTTGGCTTTTTAAAAGCTTTCTACTTAAATAGTGCAGGTTCCCAAAGCATGAGTGAAAATGAAGGGGATGTGCAGTCCTGGCATTTGGTCAGGGTGTTGTATTGCTTGAATGATGGGGATTTGATGCTGTTCAGGACCACTGAATTACTTCAGATTCTATGGTATTTACTTTTCCATGGGCTCCAGTCCTACAACACTGACATACCCATGCTGCTCTTTGCAAATACACAGAGCTATGGAAGGTTCATAACCCTAGTTGTGAAGACCAGGGCCAAAAATACTAGGGTGATGGGAATGCAAAATGAAATTGGGTCCTGATTTCATAATCATAAACATATGCATACATATTGTTTGCCCGTCACAGTCCAGTTTACAGTAAATAACTGCAGGTCTTTGCTGCCTGGTGTCCCTGCAATCCCTTGCAGTGTGTCCTTCTCTGAAGTGTAGTAGTTCTGTGAAAGAGTAAAGGCAACACAGAAGACTGTGGAAGCATTTCTTTGAAATCTAGACATGATGAAATACAAAACCAAAGAAAGCAGAAGCGTATTACAGAATGAAGATACAGGTGGCAACACAAAACAAAAATCATCATGTACATGTTTAAAGTGTTTTCTTATCTATAATAGTTAGTTTTTACATAATGTTCATGAAAGAGAAGACAGAGACAGTATAGAAATTTTTGGTAACCTGTCAGATTTTTTACTTTCTCTGAAGCAAGCAAACATGGGTTCTAAAAAATTAAAGGTTAGAAGTGAATAGTGGAGTTGGACCTGATAAGCAGTAGTTAGGAAAGAAAAAGTCTGGGGAGGGACCATTTAAACAGAGAGAGTTGTTCTTAGGGGTACACCAAATATTCTGAAAAAGAAAAGCAAAGCTAATTGACAAACATCCAAGACACTCAGAGAAATCTAAATTATACTTGCAATTACAGAATTGGTAAGAGACAGAACCTGCTTACCTTGTCATCCTACTGAAGCACTGTTAGACGAACAGTCCAGAATTGTGTTACTTTGAGGTATAACCCAATACCCAGAGTTATGCACATGCATTCCTTCTGAAGCAGCTTAAGTTTCTTTGTAGTAGGGCTGTCTAAACCTGATTTCAATACAACGAAAAAACGTGTAACCAGCAGTGTAACACTGACCCTCTGGTAACTTTCATTGTTGGAAAAAAGCAAAGCTGTGAAAACCAAACTGGAAAAAAAGCCTGTCACTGTTGTGGAGACTTTCCATAACTGAGGATTTGTCACATTTTTCATGTCATCAACATTGATGGTATGAGTATACTCTAAAGCTGTTTACAACTAAAGGCACATTAAGTTTCTTATTTAAAGTTCCATACAGACTTCAAAGACAATTTACTAATTGGATATTGCTTAGTTTCAGCCAACTGTGCTAATAATTCTTGTGAATTAATTGCTTTTGCTCAAAAGAGCTGCATTTTGGATAAGGCTCACAGTTTTGCAAGGTTTGGGTTTTGGACCCAGCATCAAGTCAGAGTGTTGGCCTGAAATGCTTCCCTTGCCTCCCTTCTTGTGCATGCTCACTGAGGAAGAGAATTAAGAATAAGAACCATTTCAGATTTTCAGATCATCCGAAACTGCTCACTTGGAACCCCTTCATGAATATTGTATTCCGTCGCAGGATGTGCTGCCTGCAGCGTCTGGTATAGAAGCAAGAGAGTTATTACTCATTGCTATTAGTTTAACTAAAATTTGTAGCATGAAATCATTATAGAGGTGCCTAAAAAGAAGATAGGGCAGATATTTGTCTTATAGGCAAAAGACTTCAAACAAAATATCCTCCATTTATTATCTTCTTAAAATTGTTGTCATAATGCAATTATGCAAATGAGGAGTTGGAATCACATTGAGTATTTGTTCCATTTTTGATGCATGTACTTACTGGATCAGAGCAGTATTTTAAAATAAAGATAAAATAACTAAAAAACAAAACAAACAAACAAAAACAAGAAAACACACACACAAAACCAAACCAAACCAAACCAAACTAAAACAACAACAAAAAAAGAAGCCATACAGCTGAATTCAGGAATGTGAAAGACCATGAGAAATTTCTGTTGGAATCATTCCCACTACAGTGCATAAATAAAAGATAGAGAACTTTTGGGGTGTGTTTCCCCTCCTCCTTTTTTCTTAGAATGATGAGTATTGGGAATGAAGCGTTGCTGAGAGAGTCAGCAGCACCTCTTCTTTCCCCATTTCTGTCTTGTTTCCCCTTTCAGACCTACCAGCTTTCTCTCTCTTTCCTCACTCTTCCACAAAAGATTTCCAGCAGAGAGCAGCTGGTGCCTCGTTTTGGCTGCTTTCCCCAGACTCTGGAGGCTTTCACTAGGAATCAATGGCTGCTTATTTTCCCCAGTACTGTTTTTTTAATGTGTGGACTGACATGGCCTCAACCATACTGACCCATTCTGCTGAGCTATTTCCATTCAGATGTGCCTCTTTACAAACAGCGGAAATTAGTAGAGGGCCAGTGTCAAACTGCTTGTCACATCTTGTTTTCAATCTGTTGAAATCAGGTTTATAGTGTCCTATTCAGAAGCTTAGACTGCTTTTGAATGCACACAATGCATTTCAGGCGTTCCATCAGGCGATAAATGCAGAACTTCACATTGCTATTAAAAAATAATCAAAATGATTGGTCTTTTGAATTTTCTGAAGTAACTTATTTGCTTGGAATTTGTTGACTTAATTGCACTACCTCACTTGCTCATAGGTATTCACGTCCATAAGATGTAAAATCATTCCTAGTTGATCTGTCAGTGTAGCAGTTGTATCATGTGAGTTAAGTTCTCTTATTGATTTAGCAGTAATGAATGAATGAGTAAGTGAATAAATGAATAATCAGAGGTTTGCTGGAATGGATGCAGTAAGCTTGAGCTACTGGTATTCTCTTCATATTCTACATATTCCTTCTGTAAAATATAGCTTTGTTTTATATCTCCACCTAATGAGCAGCCATGCTAGAATCTCAATGAGGCAGAATACAGCTGGAGTTACACTACGTGTTACACATTACTTCAAAAGGAGCAAGAAACTTTTCTACAGTGTTTAAACCTTAAAACTTTATATGTTTTTAATGACATTTCTCAGGACTATTATAATGCAATTTAGTAATATATTATTGTTACATTACTAAGTTATCTGAGCGTGAAAGAAAACCTTGTCACATGCTAAGCAACCTTTAAATAGACAATAGTTTTAGCTCAACCCGTTTGAAAGTCTTCACACTTGCCAAGGACTTTATCCTTGATAAGTTCAAATGCTTTGGGTGTCTGATGGCATTTGGTTGCCAAATAATAAAGCTATTGAAATAACATTTGCAAGTGCACAGTATTTGATTTTCCACCAATTTTAACAATATGCAGAGGTATAGAGCTCCGGATACAAGCATTACTTGCCACATGCTCTAAAACAGCTGCTGTCATGTACTTGTGAGAACTTTCAAAGGGTTACTCTAGGAATACTTATCTGAATCTCAGTACGTGTTTATTCAAATGAACAGTCAGCCACGACTTTCCCTTTTCTCTGAAAAGAGAAAAAAAATCACATGGGTGTGGCACAGCCCCACAGAAGTTCACTGCAGTAGTGGAAGGAAAGTTAGAAAAAAATCCAAATGTCCTGTAGAGCACAACACCCAAGACTGCTGAAAATTATTCTGCAAATACTGGAATATGCAGAATAATTTTCAGCATTCGTTAACTGTCGAGCTGTTAGGCCTGACTGCAAGGAATGATGCTGCCTCTGTGTCAAGGCCAATAAGGGGCTCCTTCTGCTAAGTGGACTCTGGCAGTTAACACCAGGAACTGTGTGTGGCTTGGAAGGAGATCCTGGAGTTCTTTGGCTATGGAGACATCAGCAAGGATAGAGATTTCCTGTAAACTGAATTTTTACTGCATGTACTCGAGCCTGTTTTCTTCGTTCTGAGTGGGAAGACACTGCAGGAGTTGCACAATTTACTAATCTTTTTTCCTCCTTTCCCAAAAGCAACTTCTTTTGTAGGTCTGAAAGTTCTAGAGAAAAGGTTGGTGGGGAAAGATGCATCCTCCAGTCTGACTGCAGTATAACCAGTAAGTACAACTCTGACTATCTGGTGGGTTAACTATAAGCTAGAAAATAAAAATAAATACCACAGAGATTAGAGTGGTGGTATATAATTGTTTAAGTATCTTCTGAGGTCAGTTGTTATCTATCTCTTAAGTGTCTTGCAACAGTGCTGTGGCCAAATTCCATTAATCATTGATCTGACTTATGTTTAGTAAAGCTTTTCTCATGCTTCCCATGTATGATATTTTGAGTTGTGGCCCGAATCCATCAAAATCAGCCCATTATTTCTAATTAGCTAGCCACTAAGTCAAGTAGTAATGTATCACATCTTTCAAATGCAAGGATATTGAGTCCAGAGCTGAGTATGACCTCCCCATTTAAAGTAGTTTTCCTAAAATCATTTTCACTGATGTTCAAAAAGCTTATTTTAACCCTTGCATCTTAAAAAGTGTATTTTCTTTCTGAACTCTCATTGTTTATAGTGTCAAGAAAGATACAACTAATTCACTGCAGGTCTGCAGAAATGCGTGTGGGCAAGCTTTTAGTGTATTATTTCTTACCTGGCTTGGGGACCAGAATGTAGGATCCTGAGCTCATAGATTGGCATTAGAGGTTGGAATTTTACACATGAAAAATGGCTTTTAAAACTGTCTAAAAAGAAAATGCTTCTCTTTTTGAGAGTTTATGTTCTTTTATTTCTTTGTAAAGCCATAATTTCACTTTTGTCAAAGTTTGAGGACATCTGGATTTTTGTTCTAAAAAACCACAGAGCAGAAAAATGGTTTTGTTTAGTGATTTTTAACAAATCTATTTTGAATATTTTTTATTTATCATGAAAACAGAGATACAGACCAAGTAGCCAAGGATAAGGCATGAAAAGTTGTGACTGGGACGTGAGAAGAGGAGAGGGATAAAAAAAAAAGAATATTCAAGTGGGGTAGAAACAGGACAGAGATTCCAGCTACATCATATCATCTCTTCACTTTGGCAGAGAATTCACAAAGAAAAATCCTGGAAGAAATAGACACAGCTTTCTAATACTGCTGGGGATAGCTTTTTCTTCTTTTTCTGGGTTAAGAAGGTGAGATTTGATCACAGACTTATGGAAGAAACTATGGAAAGAACAAGTGTACTGAAGTTATTTGTCATTTTTTAAAAGAGAAAACTAAAAAGTAGCTTGAATGAGACAAATTTAATGTTTTCATAATTTTCAGTAGTTCATATGATTAAAATTATTTTGGAGCTGTAATTATTATTTTTCTACACCGATTTTTTTTGCTAACTCTTTAAAAATACCTTATTCTTGTGCTCTATATATCACAAAACACAATTTTGAAATGAACGTGTGAAATCTCATTTAAAATACAGGAAATGCAAGCTCCTTCCATCATTACGGCTATTCCAAACAACCCATTCATTTTAATTTCAATCTCAAAGTATTCCAGTGTTGCCTAACCTGAATTTTCACTGCCAAAATTTAGAAGTATTTAAAAGATGCATTCACTCATTAGGCATACTTATACCCTTCTTAGGTTAAATGTCCAAGCAGGACTTGCTCAGTCTTAAGCCAGCTAAATGAACTGCCAGCGTGCAGAGTGCCATACACAGTGAAAGGAATGGCCTGTCTCTTCTTACAGCCGATATAGTCAGTTCTGTAGTATCTTACACATGGTGAAGGACAAAAGCCATCCTTAATGACTGGGGGCCACGGAATGAAATGTTGAGTATTCCTTTTTAATGAGCTCTACGATTCCCAGCTGGTGTGTACGTAAGTAGTAAAATGACTGAAATAATATTTCTCGTATGCTTAGGAGCACAGATCCCAGGCTTGGACTATTTCAATAACCAAGAGGTACTAAGAATAACTATTAGGCTTATGGAGCAGAGAATGGTTTGGATGACTGCACAGGAGCAGAAGAAGAACCAGTGTAGGGACCAAATCCATTACTACGGACTGTAAAGGAAATTTGAGCAGGTTTGATTTGGAGCGATATATGCGGAGCAATAACTTCTTCCCGGAAAACACTGCTGTCTAGTGTTTTTATATAACGTATTTGGTTTGCCCTTTTTAACACAAAGTGGGTAATAAAATTATTTCACTATATTCAGAAACAATTCAATAATTCAAGGGGGCTCTGGTACCCCTACTTGTACCTCATACAATAAATCAAGAATGCCCTTCAAACCCAAAGTAAATTGAGTGATGAGGAGTGTATCCAACCAGAGTAACTGGCCCTGAAGATCACAATTTAAAAGAGGATGGTGAATGCCCTTGGGTAAAAGTAGCATAGTACACTTTCTCTCTGTAGAAAACTATCAGACACAATACACGATTTCCAGAATACCGAAAAAAAAAAAAAAAAAGTCTGCTATTTCCTACCATTGTTTTCAACAACTAGGTTATGTGAAAGATACAGAAAGCGCGGTGTTATATTTATGATCTTTTAGTAATAAAGGATGTTAAATTACTGATGTGCACAGAAGCACTAATTTATCCTCTTTCTAACAGCCTCTTAAATCTGATCTTGCAGTAAGTTATGTAGCAGGAGGGATATGCCTCAAGCAGAGTATTGCAGCTGTTTTAAGGCAACAAACCTCTTATAGACATGTGTATGTTAATAACAACAACTGCCTCTTCTACAGCACTTTGCTTTCCAGAAGCACAGGACTTTCAGAATATCTGGACTAGGATTTTGTAGAACTTGTGTATGTGCTGCATTCTTATGCACATGCATCGTAGCTTGCTTTGCGATTAGAAGTTCCTTCTTCATGTTGTAATTCTGTATTGACACTATAATGGGATAGCATATATGCTGCAGACCTACATGCTAGAAGGTCTGGATTTATTACAGGGAATATATGCATAACGCATCTCATGAATTCTCTTTATCATGCTTTCTTTTATAACAGTAAAAGCACTTTTCCTGGAACAGAAACCATGTTTTCTATCTCATGGTCCACAGTTTTAGGAGGCACTCTACTATAATTTCTGTAATCTTATATTCCAAGTGTAGAAGTGCATAGTGTTAGAAATAAGAATTTAAGAGGCAATAATAAGATACACAAGCCTGCCTTTGAGGCTTCTCAAATGTCTGCAAACCATACTAGGTTTTTGATAATCCACATTCTGTCCCTCACCTGAGAAAGCATCTTTATTGAAGTGAATATTTAAGTCATCGAGAGGCAAATATTGTCTGAGCGGATGTGAACAGAAGTGTGCTTAACATTAGGACCAATAGACATATGGAGTTTGCCAAAGTTTTATTATACAATGTAAAGATTTAGTTTGCCCTACTGTCTTACTATAAAAAGTCTGCTGATTTGTCCTTATCCTCAGTTTCTGTAGGTGTGAAGGCTAAAGATATGTTTCCTGCTTCAGCTACATGCTCTACAGTCTTCTAAAATTGTCTGATTGTATTCAGACCACTCACTTTGTTTTAGGGCAACTGCTCCTAATCCATCACGATGATTATTAACATGACTAGTGTCAAATACTCAATGAGCACTTGTGGGAGATTCTGGTAAAGTTTGCACAACTCAACAAGAGTCTGATTCTGATTTAGTATTTTTTCATACAATAAAAATAATCTGCCTTTTTCCTATCATGTCACATACATAAAGGTTTGAAGAAGCAGCAGCACAGGGGCATTTAAAAGCATCTAGCCTTTTTTTTTAATATTTGTGAAGAGAGATCACATTTCAAGGGAGAATGTATTTCCTGAAAAAAGTCTGTGTATATATACATTGTTAAGAGCGGCCTTGAAGTGTCTAAACTTAGCTAATTCAATATTTGTTTCATTCAAAACGGAAGCTTCCAGTGATGTGCTATTCTTTTAACAGTAAATGAATTTTTTATACAACTCTTAGAAGCTGTTGAGTAATAAATTATGAAGTTAGTGCCCAACTATTTAGCAACTCACTCTAGATATACCCCTACAGTGCATAACAGTATGGTTACTGATATTTATGGGAGCCCTTAAAACAGAACAGAAGTCCATCTGATTAACAAAAGTGATAAATAAGCAGAGTTCAGATGGTTTCCATTGGTGCTTCTGTAAACGTTGCACGTGAGAGGACATTTTTAAGACTTCTGCAATAGCCACGCTGTTGGATTTGTGTTAATTTAGAGCTGAGAAATCTTTCACCAATGAATATCATCTGTAATTTTACTTTTTCTGATAGTTCAGACTTTTACACTTTTTTCTGGAATAAATGACAGAATACAGGCTCCTAGAGTAATATATAGTATAATAGCTAACATGCAAATATTTAACTATTAATATTGAGATAAAGAATTGAAACAATTTGGGCATGCCCTTTCTAGTCAGTGGTGATTTCCAGTTTGAAGACAAAGCCTACAGTAACACAAGCTTGGGCATGTAGCTGTTGTGCTATAGCAATTATCTGAAAGGTAAGTTGATTAGCTGTGTATGAAAGAGTCTGATTTTAGTACTGAAGTCTACTCATCTGACTGTCCCATGATGAAGGCTGGCTCTTGATTCAGTGCCACTTAAAGCATGAACCATCAGTAAGCTATGCAGTTGGTGATCAACGTTTTATGGACTTTCAGCCTATTAAGGATGAGATTTTTACACTATACTGTATTCTGTATTGTACCTGGGTGCATCAATTCCCTCACTCCTGTTTGTGGTTTTCGGAGGTTGTTCTGGTTTATGTTTTGGGTTTTTTCCCCCGTTCCGGTCTGACTGTCTAATCACATTGTGTGCTGTTACCTGTTTGTCCTGTGCTTCCTAACTCCTTTTTTCAGTAACCACACATGCTTCTAGCATGACCACAGTCCATCTAATTGGTCCTATGAATACACTGCAATTTAGCTTTCAGATCTTAAATAAATAATGAGCAACCCATATATGTCAAAGAATTTCAGATCACCATTATAGAAAAATCATCAGTCTAACAAGAATGGAGAACCTCTGCAAAAGTCCTTGCCTGCTTGTGGAACGCTTATCACACAAGTCAAGCTTAATGTGTCGTAGTCAGCAATCCACAGCCAGAGTCTTGGGGTTGGATTAGTGCTTGTTTGCACTCATAGCAGCACTATGCAAGCTGAATAAACCCTGTTGTTTCAGATACAACTGTTATTTCACAAATTATGTATTTCAGTATGCTGTATTAGGTGTGTGCTGCCGAGTGCTCTGTTAAGCTGCAAAAACAATTTCAGTGAGTTATATTGTTTGGCCAACACAATTTATTGACCCATCTTTTCAGGCACTGGTTACACTTTGAAAAAGCTGGATAGTGCACTTACTTTGCCATCTGTGGCAGCAATAAGAAAATGTGAGGGTGATGGTCATGATTCTTACTGACATCTTATATCCTGGTATCTAATAGCAGCTGACAAAGAGACACCTGCATGTGTTCCTTGAATTCTTTAAAGGTTACAGACTCAAAGCTAGCAAAAACAAAAGACCACTATGCAAAGTGATTTTGCTGTGCAAACTTGTTTACGTTAAGTAAGTATTGAAGAAACTATAGTAAGACCTATATCTAAAAACGATATCAGTAGCAACACAACCAGGATTTCTATTCCTGATGGGCCTAGTCACATCAAAGCTCTGGCCAAGATGAGAAATGAAATAGCATCATGCATTTTTCTTTAGTTGAATTCCTTTGGGTTCTATTGCTACAGTGTTTATCAAAACAGCACTTTTCAGCAGCTCCTCTGAGGATTACAGCATTCCATTTCAGTTCACAAAGTTAGTGTGATATTGTTGGATCAGACCTGGGGCAGGGGAGAGGGAGAAAACAACCAAGCAAAACCCATCAGCCAGCCAAAAGAGAAGAACGGTGTCTTTCACATTTTGCAGGCTGTGAATACTTCCTCTGAAAACAGGTCATGATTTTACTTAATAACTTTCAGGGAGTGGACAATAGCAGAAAGTTAGCACTTGTGTATCGTATCAAAGCAAGTTATCACAGATACAGCTATTTGTCTGAACAGTAGTTTGAACGCTGGGACAAAAATCCAGATGCCATATATTCTGTCTCTTCTCTATTAATCTAACTGTGCTACTCTACTTTTTTTTGAGAGAGAGTTCTCAATAGTTTTGCGAAGTAGCAATTCTTGCATATGGACTTAAATATCATGTTTATTTCCCAGCTTGTGTGTCAAAAAAGCAAATTCTGGACTGCAATGTCATATCCATGAGAACTTCAGCTCTGTCTTGAGATTTTACCTAAGACATTCCCCTTTAATTTACAAGTACTATGAATGTTACACGAGAACTTTCTTTAGCAAGCTGCAAGTGGGAAAGAAAGGTATCCATTATACTAATCTCTGGCTTCAGTACTTTGGACTATAACGTAGAAATGGGAAGGAGGGCTTTTTTTTCCTATTTTTTTTTCCCTAAGCAGTTTACCTTTCCAATATAAAACAATTTCATGTTAGCTAGAAATATAGGGAAATAAAGATTTAAAAATATTTTAATGAGACCCTCTAATGATCAGATAATCTCCCTTAACTTTAGATGTCCATATTTGAGCTATTCGTTTAGATTCCTTTGACAGCAAATGTAGATAAATAGACCTTTCTAAAGTATGACTCATGTTATCTATTTCAGACATCTACCTTAGGATGAGATAAATCGCATTCTAGAAATACCATTTTTTCTCCATTGACTGCAAATGGTATCTAGATTATCAGCCTACAGGTAGCTGTCTGTAACATCTAGGCTTCTAATGCAGAAAAAAGTCACACATCTGAAGTTAGAGGAGATGAATCCCACTCTATATTTCAGTTCTAGAAATACCTTTGCCATGTCACTTTAAATAAAACACAACTGTTAGGTGCAATGCACCTCTTTTAAGACAAACATAGCATCACTGATGCCTTTTTGTTCCCCCTTTGTCTGTGTAACTGTCAACCAGAGCTAACAAGTTTGCACTCTGGGTTATGTTTGTAATTCACATATACGTCTGTATCTGTGCCGAGATTAAAAATTAATTTAGGGTCATATCAGACACTCTAACATAGGGCACTGTTAGACTGAGCTTTACATCCCAAATGTCAACACATGTGACAAGGTGACTTCTGCCTTTTTATTACATCAAAACTGAATAATAATATCAAAAGTGGAGAAAACGCTACTGAAGAGATAAATTAAAATCTCTTTTAGGAATGAACTGTGTTATGGAGTTAAAGGGTTAGGATCAGATGCATGGATTTGAAACCTAGCATGAGAATTTCAGAAGATTCAAGACTGGAGATCTGCCCTTGATCATGCTGCTTGCTGGCATGAACAGATTGGAATTACATCAGACACTGTGTATGCCAAGTTGATTGTGAGGGACTGAGAAGGAAGCACAGAAAGACACATCCTATTACAGCCTTACCATTGTATGTACTGTTTTGGAATGGTCAGATGTCTTTTCATAGTGAAAATACTGCATGTTTGGAAAAAGTGACATCTCAACAGGCTGCATCTGGGAAACAACTTAAGGTCATAATAATAAAATACCAAATTGAGACAGATCACAGTCAATTAGTCACTGAGAAAAAATCCCTCTATGAGCAATGTTTCAAGCTAGTAATTCTTGAAAATTTAAAAAGCTTGCCTTGATATACAATGGATTATTGCTAACTGCAGTTTTTTCACATTCTGTAGATGATTTCAGTAAAATGAGAGACAATAGTTTTGTGTTCCATAAGCTGAAAATGAAAACCAGATACGCACATTCGAGCCATTTGCTGAATTATTTTTTTCAGGAGAGAGGCCGAGTATATGGATTCTAGGGGTGAATATGCCACTGAAATAAGCACACTGATGTAGTCTTCTGTTTACAATGCAGCTGACAGGAGCCTTCGTTACTTTTTTTCCTAAGCATGAAAAGGTGCATTGTGGTCAAAAGCCACTTCACCTAGACTAAACAAAATGGTAAATTTATAGCCAAGGTCCTTTTTGCAGGCAGCAGGATGACACTGGAAGAGGCTGAGTGAGGAAGGGTTGCCTTGCTACTGGAGTGCCTTGAAAGACGGCTGCTCAGATAGCAAGTGCTCAGAGCATGCAGGGAGTATGGGTGAGCACACAAACAAGACTTTAGAAACACAGTATACTTCCACTTCTGTGCTTTCAGAGGCAGCCATGTAGCACCACTGCGATGGGGAGACAGGAGTATGACTCCACTCAGTGCTCCTTGCTACTTGAAGTGTTTTTCTTCCCTGGAGTTTTTAATCTCTCCTTTGTGATTGCTAGTTTACAATGGTGTTAGCTACTGTAAGTTAAGTCTATTCTACCAATGCTCCAGAGAACAAACACGATTTTTCATGTGCCAGTGGAATTTCGCTTCCACTGAAGAAGTGCAGTGGCTGGGAGTCCTTTCCAGGTTGGGAACTTGCCACAAAAAAGATTTCAATAAACCCGTCTGTCAGGAAAGAATGCAGGAATTTTGTTCTGTGACACACGGCATCTTGAATGAAGTACAAAATCACAGTTACCTGTGCTGCAGAGCACTGGAAGCTGAGGCACATGGGAAACAAATCAGCAAGCAGTTGAAGGAAAGACTCTGAAAGACAGACTCTCCTTCTTCCTACGTATTCTGTCCTACAATTATTTGTTATGGCTAATTCGATATAATTAGCATAATAGTTAGATACCATTCTTGAAAATATTAGTGAACAGAATTTCTTTGGCTTGCTTTTTGTTAAAAGAAACATCTGTGAACTTGTTTCTTCGACATATTTTAATAGTGTCAAACTGTATTAGCAAAATTGTTGCTTAGAAGCCTCATGCTTCTAATTGTGTAGACGTATTTGCACTAGCTCTACAGAGAAATGTAACTGAACTGTTATGTATTCATAATATTGAGCCTAAGTAAAACATACTTTCTTCATTAAGGCCCCAGTTATCAGCCATTCAAGTATCCACAGAATGATACAGACGCAAGGCCAGTGGGAATGTTTTGTCGTTTTTACTTTAGGATGCACACAGTGCCTCCAAAGCAAGCACGAGACCCAAAGGAAGAGTCTGGATCTATAGAAGAGAAGGAAGAGGTAGAAATGCTAGGGCTCAACTACAGAAAAGTTGGGAATTATTAAGATAACCTAGAGACCTCCCACCTTATCAAGAAACCTATGTGTCACGTGTCATGGTGACACTCCACGAACTTTTTCCGTATGCCGTGGCCATAGATCCTTGGAGTGTTAGGACAGGGGCAAAATCAAAGCATGCACAGAAGTACAGCATAGGGATAGGGTCCTTCTGTTGTCCTGAGTAGGTGCCCTGGCACCAGAGGGCATCTGACCTGTCCCAGTAGTACGGGATTTTTCTCTTGCCTTCCTGTCAGGTTACATCATTCCAAAGAATGACAGTGGTTAGCTGATGTGAGTGTTCCTCATGTTGGTATGTGTTTCTCTAGGGTCAATGTCAGACTGTATCATCACAGCAAACTGAGCTGGTGTTTGCAGAACAGGCTAGATAGAGACAGACAGTTCTTGCTACCTAGATTTGTTGTTTAAGACTGCTGGTATGTTCAGATAAGCATTGAAGGATTGAGGCTCTCAAGTAATATTTCACATTTTTCTTTTCTACTCTAAGGCAAAGAATCATTGTTTAGAAAGGAAAGCTGAGGGTTTGATCTCCAGAACTGGAGGCAAGTAATCCATTTTTCCATGCATTTGGAATAGGCAAAAAGTGACTAAAGTCATAAAACAAAAAGTAGAAGTGTCCTCTTTCTGGTCCAGCAATACAAGTGCATCCATTTTGTGGTACCACGTGATAGATGATTATAGCATACCTTAGGTTTTTATTCAGATGTCTCATCAATTTGGATAAAATTTCCAGTAAATCAGAATTTAACATCATGGCTTTCTTGTGTACTCTGTTCCCTCTTTCAACCTGTGGCAACAAAGTGGAATAGTATCAATAAAGAGATGAAGACAGCCTCTCTTGAGAATACTTTGATAGTTAGCTTGCAGTCTTTGGGAACGTAAAGTGTAGTTTCCTCTTCCTGATCTATGCCAATGCCTGGTCTAAGCACTCTCAAGTGCTTAAGAATTTGAGATGATCTAAGACTGCTATCACATAAAGTTTCATAAACAAGATTAACGCTGTCTCTGAGATTTGGTAGGATACTGGAGATAATGTTGGCATCCCATGGTTTTTCAGATATTTGCAATGGCTGCATTGCTCTGGACAATTTGCTACAGGACCAAGAAGCAGATAGGTCATTTCGCTTGAGGTTGCACATCTAGCCTCAGGCAGGCCTGCAGGCTCACTGTATAAGCAGGGGAAGTTATCTATGGAATGGAAATCAGTTCTGACTGTTGTGATTCTGCTATTTCTAGACTTGAATACCTTTCTTTCATTTCCTGAAGCTTGTTGAGATATCATATAAACACAGAAAATCTACATTTATGGACTGTAGTCAACTCCAGTGTATGACTGATAGCAGACATCTACCTTCAAATGCTGCAATTGACTCTGAAAACGTCTGTCTCCCTCCCCTGTCAGCGGAAGGAGCTTGCAAGTCTAACAGAGTAATTGTTAGAGAGCTGATTTATGTAAGATGAATTCTACACTCACTGTTGCCTAAAAACTGGATTGAAGGGCCTAAAGCTGTAATTGGTGCTTGTGTCCTGAGCGACTTACCTGAAACCACAGAACAAATTAATGGAAGAGAGGTTTGCAATAGAAAACAGACTTTATTAAAACTTTACCCAACTGCCATTCTGCTGAAGTGTAACAGTATGTGGTTTTTATAAAAGTTCACACATTTGCCTGGAGATGCCATCATCCTTAAAAAGGTGATGGTTTTTAGCATTATTATAATTTTACTAGGCTCTTAATTGAATTATTGTGTCAGTGAGTTTTGTGGATTAAAATGAACATCTATCTATTGAAAACCTAGAAAAAAAACCTATAGTTTTTTAATGTTTTATATTTTTAATACACTTGTAATTTCTTCTTGTAATTTCTAGTAGTGACGTTTCACTGTTGTTAATAATCCTTGGGAATTTCCTCTGAAGGTAGAGTAAGCAAGAACTAAGCTGTCATAGCTATGAAACCAATCAAAGGTTTGCACAAGGGAAGATAAAACAATTGTGGTGGGTTTTTTGTGGTTTTTGTTTTGTTTTGTTTTGTTTTGTTTTTAGTATTTGTTCTGTTTGCTTATGTCTTCAATTGGATTTATCCTGAAACTGAATGCTGAAGTCTTTGGAGGAGAGAGCTTACAAAATAAGTAATGACTTAGCACTGTAATGTTACTGACAAACGAGTTGCTGAAGTTTGCAGAAGATTAACATCCCATAAACTCATTAAGACTTGGAGTAGACAACAGGCTTCACTTATTTTCTTGCCCAGTTAAAACCTCTTATTATCGCTGTAGTAAAGCATCCAAACCTGGCTAAACTCAGCTTTGCATTCAAACCACAGTTTGACTACTTTGTTTTTATTGTTTCCAGAGATAGATTTTTCTGTATTTGTAAAACCTTTTAACAATGGCAAAAAATCTGGTTCCACTACATAAAACAGCACTGTTTTAAAAACGGTGCTTCTGTTATTTTCTAGCTTTCCAACAGCATTTCACCAGAAGCCCTAGAGCATGCACTCAAAATAATGTTTCCTGATTTTTGTTCTCTCTCAGTTTATGGGATATCTGAAATTAATTAACTGACAAATGTGCCATGCTATCAAAAAATTTTACGGGATCCCTCTTATGCATTTAAGGGTTGTAATAATTCTGTTTCAGTGTGTTTGGGCATCACAAACTTATTATACAAGGGGCAATTTCATTTTTACTGCTACAGTAGCTTGTGCCTGAAGACCACCCTTAGAGAGGCCCCAAGTGGTTTTACACTCCAGTGGGCTCATTGTAAAAGTAACATAATAGGATGAAGCATGGGGCCAGGGGTGGAGGGGGGAGGAAGTGGTACATAACTCTAGCAGTGAGTTTGGCAGTAATGAACTATTCAAACAGCCTGATACAAAATCAAAATGCATCCTGACTTTTCCTGAAATTTAAAATAAGTAAAGACAGAATGCAGGGAAAACTAAGGAAAAAAACAAAATATTTTAACTGAAACATGATTACCTTTTATTTCTGTACACCACAATACCAGATTTTCACTGGCATGCCCTTTCCTGTAGATTTTAAGCCTCAGTGGGTGGCTAGGTTTATTGAAAAAGAAAAAAAAAGCACACACACAGAAGAATGGTATCCATGTGCCAACTGAGTTGTGCCACAGTAGTTTGGGAGATATGAATCAGTCCTCACTCTCCAACATTCATCCCATACACTCTCCATCTTACCCTCTCTGCTTTTGACCATCCTTCAAATGCTGCAGGCACAATATGGTCCACAACTTTATGGTACTCCCACATCGACCTACGCATTCATCTGTTCCGCATCATTCTTACCTTCATGTATATGCTTACTTTGCTCCTTAGAACCCAGTACTCAAAATGTTTTTTTGTCTTTTTTTTTTTCTTTAAGATTGGGAGGATTCCTCTGAATCTGGTATCTTTAAATAAGACAGTTGTAAATACTCTCGTTTTTTATACCTCTCATAACAATAACATTGAAAGAAATACGAGCTTTGAATGATGAAGCCATTGTGAGGCTCTTTTTCAGCTGCATTAGCTTCTGTTCTCATCAGTCTGACAATCTTTAGACTTTTACCTTGATTTATTAGCCTTGTCATTTTCTTAGGTATATTTTTTGAGTGAAATTAAGATTTTCTATTCCAGCAAAATATAGTTGCTGCTCTGATTTACTTCTTGAATTATATTTTTGACTTCTCGTCTGACTGGTGAAAGAACTTCCCATTCTTCTCCTGTCTCAAGTTCTTATTACATAAAATAAGGTTACTTCAGAAGTCACCAGTCCTATATGGTGTTTCTGAATCATTCCTTATGTTCCACATAGGCGTTGTCATGAGACTATAATCCCTCTTATGTAGTTCAAATTACCACTTATTTGGTTATCAATTAACTTCACTTTTTTTTTTTTTTAATTTTTTTTTAATTTGGCATGCTGTTTGAGGGATAGATTTTGGTTTGGAGAGGGTCATTTGAATCAATTTGGCTGTACTTCAGGCTGTTTCTTCTCTTTCGCAATCTGCTACTGAACTACATTACCAAAATTTTGGGTTCGCTGTGGACAGGTATAAAGTTAGTACTTGAAACCCAGATCAAAGAATGAGTAAAATTGAAATAATTTTTCCAGATGCACAGGAAACTTCTGAATTTGGTTGTAACATGTAGTAACACAGCTGTGATCCCGCCCATTGGAGGGCAGATAGCATATAGCCATGTTTTATTTATGACATTATAGCACGTTGCTTATATGACCATTGGTTGTCCTTACTTCAGGAAAAAGGGGGAGATCAGGAAAATGCCGTTGTTCTGAGTTCCCAGGCAAATAACTAATGACTTCTAAGATATCACACAGGAGATATCATTGTCATGTATATGATATCTTCCCCTAATTTTTAATAATACTTTAAAAAAAAAAAACAGTATTAATTCTAAACCCAAAAATAAGTACTGTAAGGGAGGTCAAATAGCTTCAATTTTTTGAGTGGGAAAGTTGCATTGAAAAAGGTTTGAAAAAAGAATCTGTGAAGAATCAATTATTTTGAAGATACGAATATTTAATGGATGAATTCCATTATTTAATGGCATCTTTAAGTTTTAATGGACCCTAGCTTAACATTCTAACTATCAGGCTTCTCAAGAGTATCTGTAGAATAGCTGTGGAAGACCACAATAGACTGCAGTAGCAAGTAATTATTTTATATTTTTTTCCAAAATACTCAATTTTTTTTTTTTTGGTCTGTAATAAAACAGTTCTACATCAGAGATCTAGTAGGTATTAGAGAAAACTCCAAAAAGTGTCATTTATTCACAGAGGAAAGACAGGGGTTAGAATGCAAGAAGAAATAACTATATATATCCCAGTCTTGCACAAACATCTTCAATTCAAAAGAAACAATATGTCATCGCAAGCAAAACACAACACCATATGGTGTGTTATTAATGCAGCATCCTGTCTTTGAAATCTAACAGGGTAGTGTATTATGGGGGGTAGAAGAGGGTTGCATGAAATTCAGTTTTGTTCTGCTAAGAAAACACTTTTGCACATCATAGGAAGGAGCTGTTTTCATAATGGAAAGCTTGTGCAAATCTGCCAAGCTTCAGGGAAGGTCATGCCACACAAGTGGACCGTTCTCATGGCCGTCAGCTTTCCAATTTATATCTTATCTTCTCCTAAAGAAACGGTCATTCTGCAGATTTTCTTGTATGTGATGGAAATCAAGGGTGTTTCCCTAATATCATACTTATAAACTTCTTATGAATGCTGTGACTGCTTCTTTTGGAGTTCTTTGGTGAAGATCAACAAGACCTCAAAGTGATTTGAGATCCAAATATTATTAAAGAGATTTTTTTCTCCCTTGCAAATATAGATCTGTTTTGACAGTGGGTTGCTCTAAGTACAGTTGTATTCTTTATTGTGTTCTTTATTTCACAGACAATTAAGCCAGTGGCCAAAGTGCTCAAACATGTTTCCCAGCCTGAGAAGCAAACAGGGTAAGTGGGAACATGTACGGTTGCTTGGGGTAGCAGAATTCAAATACAGCTATACTGAAGACCAGAGATTTTGTCAGTCTCCTCTGGCAGGTCCTGCTGCAGTAGTTTAAAGCATGACCCTTCCAGGGTAATCTCCCTTGGCTGCTTTGACTACATATGACAGCCTCCAGAAGAAGGGCACAGGGATGGCTGGAGCTGGTGATACATTAAGACTCAATGAATGATGTTTATCAGAATCTATAGAGCTGTTTCTTAGGAAGGCAGCAGCTTTTTGTCCATCTTTGGCAGTGAAACTCGAGTATGACATTTACTCTACCTCAGTTCATTGCTTTCCTATATCTTCTACCGTAAGGAAAGGTACTATTTTACTCCTCACCTCCAAGAGTTGAAACCATTGGCCTAGGTTCTACTGCAAACCATTTCCACAGACTCTAAGGTACTTGAGTTACCTCTGTGAAACTTTTTTTTTTTTTTTTTTAATCAAGCTACAACAAGATTTAGGAAATTTAAGTATTACACAAACTTTTGCTTGCTATATTACTATAATTTTCGTCCTCTCTTAGCGGGTATGCCTGTTGTCAATTTTTTATTGCATTTTTTGTGCTTTTTTTCTAAAATTGCAGCCTATATTCACAATATTCTAACTACATCAAGTCTCATCAATATCAGTACAATTCCTTGTATGTGCTGCTCAACATGAAACGATCAGAATCTGGCCTGTCAGTTAAAATTTCGATGGTGACAGAGACCTGTAATTTTTTCCGTTTCTCTGTGGTATTATAGAAAGTATGAATATCTTCTGTCTCTGGCATTACAGAAGGGGCAGAGACATTTCATAGTCACTATTTCAACCAGTTTACATTTGAAACCCTGTTTTTAGTTTCCTTAATTTAGTCTTGAATGATTGTTTTGGCTCGAAAATCACCCAGTGAATTTCAAATGCAAATTGCTATATGACAATTAGCCTAGAAACAGAGGTTACCTCCATTTGCATGGTAATGAAGAGTTGTCTTCCAAGACATGTCAAAACAATCAGAAGAGACTAATGAGATTTTATGTGAACCAACTGCTGGACATTCTCTTTTATTTTAAAATAATCTTGATGGCAGTGGATTATTATTCAATTTGAAACAATATTATGGAAAGTCCGACAGCAGAAACCTATTTCAGAAATTGATCTGAAGTCAACACGAGAAGCATCAGTGAAATAGTCTGTGTGAGTAAATATTAAATGATATTTTTCTGACGAGACACTAGACACTAAGTTACTTAACTGAGACTGAGATAAACAGGACATGCATTACCCTGGTTGGACACAGCAGTGCAAAATCCCATCTTCTTTGTATTCAAAGACTCCAAGTTTTCCAGAAACACAGGCAAAAATGACACCTCGATCTTTTCGCTAGACCCCTCACAAGAAGTGGTGATGAGTTAGCTCTGGTTTCCCAAAGTATTTGAAATACACTGTCCAAAAGTAGAAGCAAAAGGGGCAAAGCTTTTACCAGCTTGTGAAGTGTCTTTAGTCTAACAACTACAGACCGAAGACTGAGATTGCATCAGTGATGCCCCAATATCCTTAGAGGAGAGATAAGATTTTGTCCTTATGGTAATGGCATTTTGCATACCAGACCTTGCTCTGCTCTTGCAACTCTATGTTTTATAGTATTAACATAGAGCCATCATTTTCTTGGGACGGTCCTTTTTTTGGCATTCTGTGTCTTCTGATTTCATTTCTATTTCAGGTAATTAGATGTACCTGTTAACTGTGTTTGAGTAGATTCTTCAGAAAAGGAAAGTATGATGTCTGACTTAAGGGGAAATGAACGAAATGAAGTGAGTTACAGGTAGTCAAAGGTGAAACATTTACAGCTGCTTTCCCATGGCAGTAAGATGATGTCCTTGGGCACAAGTGTTAGTTAGTAAAAGAGCATAAGAATTAGTAAGATATTGCCAAGCTGCAAATGACAAATACCATTAATGTGATTGATATGCACTTGTTTTTCTCAGCCAGTGATGGATATTTGCTTGGCTTTCAGAACATCTGCAATGAAGTGGCAGGGGTTGGACTGTTTTAGTGTTTTTTCCATGCTGCTGTTCTAGTTGTTCTCCAGTAATAAGCTGTTGTCTAATAAAACCATCTGAGTTTTGAATGAAGTACTAGTGTAATTCAAGATTGAACTGTTTTGTGTGTGTGTGAACTTTATAATTTGTGTTGTGTGGCTTGCTAGTGCTGTTATAAAGCTTTGCGGGGATCCTCATTTCTGGTATCTGAAATGTCTACAGCTTTGTTTGGCTTGGCCTATCCTCTTTATCAATTGAGTGACATTATACCATTAAACTATTTTACCATGTAATCCAATTCAAAACACAGTATCACATTATCTCATGAAGTCAGAATCAACTTCCAGCATCACAAAGTGCCACCCAGATGGACAGCTTAAGACACAATAGAAGACACACACAAAATTAATCCTCTATGATAAATGTTTATAATGCCTTTATAGTTACCTGTGTTGTTTCTACACATCAAAAGGCATGATAAAAAAACTGATTTTTTTTTTTNATGCTATATCTTGGCAAGAGGTATCCTTGCTCTTACTCCATTGTTTTGTACATTTTCTTAGCTGTATTTATACTGACCTGATTTGTTTGTGTTCAAAAATCTACATATAACTGTGGGAAGTGATGTCCCTGAGAGCGATTCTTGTACATATGCAGTATCTTTTAAGAAAGAGATTAATGTGTCTTGAGCAGTTTTACAGCCAAAGGAAGATCACGGGTTTTAAAATATGGAACACATGTAATGTAGGACACATCACCTGAATAAACTGTGTAGGACATGGAGAAGTCCATAGGCTTGAAGTTTTGGGCTTTTTTGGTTTTATCAAAAATGGTAGATTTTATAGCACAAACAAGTATGAAATTGGTGATGGTTTGGAAGGTAAGGTAAAAGTAAAAAAAACCCAAAACATTCAGTCATGCATTAAATGTATAGCTAAGTAGTTATGGGGACTCCATAATTACTTTGATTACTAATGAAGTAGATATGTAAGCATATGCTTTTCTGAAGCACTGGTTTGTCAGCGATTTGTGACAACAAGTGGTGGTTGATAGGCAGGGAGCAGATGGTCCAGCTTTTCTGTCTGTATGACCACTTGTGTCATAAAAACCCTAGATCTTCTGACAGGGTTACATATGGAGCAAAGACTAACTTTGCAAAGCTGTCAGAAAATCCTTGTGTTACAAGCATTTATCTTTAGAGAATCCCCCAATGCTTCTTTTGTGACTAGATTCAAATATGACCTGAAGTGCCCCAGTGCTCAGCCTTGTAAGTTCTTGACTTGTTCGTTACTTGGTCACTCACTGAAAGCCACATCCCTGTATTACGCACCTTTGTGTTTTGCACTACCCATGAGGACACTTTTACAGTTAAGAAACAGGTCAACAGAAACCAGCATGCAGGGTAGAGAAGAATATGAACTTAGCTGATTAAGGAAAAAACAGAGAAAGTTATGAGAAAGTCTTGTCTTTCTGGATTTTATGCTATTCTGGGGATATTCCCATTTGCGGGATTCACCTTCCTCAAATAGGTGTGCAGAGATAGCATGCTTTACAAAGAGGGAAATCTATCCAAGTAGTCTTTCAAAAACTGAAAATATATCAGGTGATGTGAGCTGTTTCCCTTACAAGGCAGTCGCTGCTAAGTGGTGGAGCATCCCTCCCCTCTGATAACTTCAACTCACTCTGTAAGACACTTTATGTTACTTCTAAGCTTACCATGCATGAGTGGTTCTCCCAGGACAGAAAGTGTTCATGTAGTATGTGTTTTCTGGTATTTGGCCTTCTTAGAGAACCTTGTTCTGTGTCACTAGTGTGCACCTTTGACATCCAAGCCTGAACGTTCCTCACTGAGATGTGTTCTCCTAAGTCAATAGTAACTTTTTAAATCAACTGTCAGAGCTTTCAAGTGAAAAATATGTGTTACAATTCCCCTCATCTTGCCATTGAGAGTATGTTTATCAGTAGTTACACTATTTGATCCAGCAATGAACTGGAAAAAGATAATGAAAGATTCAAATATGTTTCCTATTTTAATTACCATGTGATTGAATTAGGGAAGGCGGGGAAGATCAAGATATATGGCTTCTTGTTTGTACTAAAGGTACCTGTATAATAATCATGAGAACCATCTCTTCAGTTTATGCTAATTTTTAAACTCCTTGGCTAAATTTCTTATTTCTTCTTTTGCATGTCGAGCATTTATTTCTCAAGGAATTTCAGGCACATGGACTTCACTATAATGGAAACATTTGGTAAGTTAAATTATATGATTAAATAGTCTTATTGAAAACTCCTTCAAAGGTTCATGAAAATCTCCAAAGATACTGGGTGACTTCCATGGACTTCAGAGTTTGTATTCACTGAAATTAATTATGACATGTCTAGTTGATTTGTGAAAGTGATAATTAACACAGGCCTAGTTAATTAAATCGATAGTATCATGAAATTAGAATAACATGATATGCAAATATTCTCAGTAACGGTTTCATGCATAATCCTCAGACTTTGAATTATTTGATGAAACTATCCTTGTCAGTTGAATACAAAATAAACTGAAGAATGTGGTCATTTTATTTTCCAGTGCTGATGTGCAGGAAAACACATATTGATGTGATATGTTGTTTTACAAACTCTCACTCTACAAACTGCTCTCTACATTCTGGAACTTTCAACGTACTTTCCAGTAGTTTATTAACAGTATAACATCATGACGGTCACCAATAAGAGTGCCCCCAATGTAACAGTATTAAAGGTTCATAAAATTCTATGAGGGTACCAGATTTTTTAAATTCCATATTATAAACTGGTAAATTTCAGCAAAACTTTTTAATAGCTTTAAAATATTTTATTTTGTTTGAGGAAGAAGGGGCTCACACATGGATCTCTTGTCTAGACTCTAAGAGATATGTTCTTGTGGCTGTGCGAAAGTAAAGCCACTAACTTGAAAATGGCCTAGGCTGTACTCAGCAGTAGACAGGTGGCTGTTTTCTATCACTGTGCTAAACAGGAATGAAGCATATTAAAGAACCTTCAATAAAAATCTTCCTCCTAATAAACAGAGTTGGGTCTTCTGAATAATCTTGTTATGTAAAGTAATTAAGAGTTCCATAAAATAAAATAGATTATTAAAACTTCTGAGGTAGGTCATCTATTCGCTCAGCTTGGGTACACGAGAATTTTAATTTCTTACTGAAGTACTGTAAGTTCAAGAACTGCATAACAAAATTTACATTTTAAGATCATGTGCTGCTGTCATATCAAGAAGTATGGTGATTTTATGCAATAGAATTTAATGAATATTATAAATGAAATCTCTTCAAGGACAGTCACCTTCAAAAATAGCAGCATTTGTGGATTGTGGTCAGATCTGCAGTCAGTACATACAACAGACATAAAAGCATTATTAAATAATAACTCACAAGAAAAGAAAATAATTTATACTTCTAATCATTTTACAAAGGCCAATATATTTACCGTTATATTCTTCCATGTAATGTTCTCTTCAGATCATATTATTGTTTTATAAAAGTACAAGTAGCATCTGTTTTATGTAGGGTAATAAGGATATTTTTATAGGTTTCAGCAGCTTGTTTATTATACTTGCCATGATTTAATTTAATGTTGTGATCCCTCTTTCTTCCTATACTCTGTGATGTCACTTTGCATGCTGCACATTTCCTTTGTATTTGCATAACACCATTAGGAACCAGAGACAAGTCTTTTCAGTTTCAAAGTACAATTTGAGCAGTCCCACAGGAAAAAAGGCTTTTTGCTGTCTGCAGTGTAACTTATTATGTCAAGCCTGAAATTGATTTGTCAGCGGGGTCATCAGTGGTGTAAGGTGGTTTTAATGCTGCTCTGGAGTTTAGGCACTGTTTTCCAAGGGTAATTAAGTAAAACCTATAATTTCAACGAGCCACTTAAAGACTGAATTAGATACTGCTTTTGTTGTAATAGACAAGCTAACGTGACCATTATTATTGTTATGGCTGCTCATGACATGAAAAGCAAAGAGGAAAAGTGTGCTCCCAGTTATTCATTAATTTCTACAATTTAAAAAGCTTTTCCCCCTCGTATTTCCCTTCAATTTGTAGAAAACATGATCATGCACAATTTTCCTTAGAAAAGTCAGCCTACATTGCAGTGAGTTTATTAGACTATGTTCATATTGTGCCTGTTTGCAGTTCAAAATTATCCTACATTTTGACACTATCTCAATTGCAGCTGAGAGCATTGCTGGTTTAACACAATCACATTAGTAAAGAGATGGACTTCCAACCTCCCATGTTTTTTTCGTATTAATTTTATGTATCTCAGCAAAAGGACTCAAAACTCAAGCAACCGCCTTGATTTTCTTACCTTTTATATTCCCTCTCCCCCCAGCCGGCTAAATTAGCATAACAATAGTGACCATAACAGACTTGATTACTTCGGTGCTAGCAAATAAGGTTGCCATGTCACACTTCATCCTGGGAGACTACAGTACTGCTTTCGACCAGAATCTGAGCTAATACTGCTAAGGACAACCGTCTTGCTCTGAAGGGTTACTTCTTGCTTGATAGGTGGTGAACAGAGACAGCCTTCTTATGTTGTCTTATTCTCTCATTGTTTCATAAGGTCATCTATTTTTACCTGTTTATTGCAAAGAAGATAATGCAGTTCATAGCAAGATTAGCAAAAGCTTGTAGTACAGTCTTGCATATACGTGATGTGAAAGAGGGCTTTTGACAAAGAAGATGACCAGTGAAAATTTCAAGTGGGGAGTTCTGTGTACTTAGGCTGCAAATTACATTAATCCAACTGTACTTGAAAGTTAAGTTGTTTTGTTTTGTTTTAATCACTTCCTGTTCATTCCAAATAGAGCACTTTTAACTAAAGAGTTGAAGAGCTGAACAGTTGCACTCAGGGTATGTGCATGTCAGTAGTTGCAGCCAGATGTATCTCTGCCCTCTTTCCAGCTGTATGCATCATAGGGTCCCATATGGCATATGAAATGTGCTTCCTCATATGTAACCTCAGATACAAACATAATTGTCACCCTTTCAAAAGTTGGTCAAGACATAAGGGCACACACACAACTTATAATGTGGATCAGTATTATTTATTTTAAAGATTGTGAATGCCAGGAAGTTGTGGTTACCTTTGAAGATTCTAATATGCTTTGAGAGGGAAAAAAAATAATAGAGACTAGATTGAGCTGGGAAGTGATGGTAAGCATGAAGCTATTTGTGAATGTGCAATGCAGCATCTGGGGTTTTGCACATCCAGTATGTGCTATATAAATAGCTACCCTGCGTCTTCTGTGGTGGGTCAGTGGCAAATAAACTACAGCCTACTCATTAGCTATAAGTCATTGCAATATGTTGGTGGCATAATTTCTCAGGTTCACAGTAGATGCTGGCTTGGATTGTGACCCATGAATATGCTTCCAGGGGGATATGTCAGCAGCTTATAAGTCCCAAGTTACTGCCTTTTGAAGTCAGAAAGAGCATTAAATAAGGGTAACTGCAGAGAGCATCTGCTTATCTTTTGTAAGAGGTAGAAGGAGCTTATATCCATAACGCCTAAACTGAATTAAAACATTGGGAAGTTGGTATCATTTTAAATATGGGGTTTTTTTGTGATATATGGCTCAGAAAAAACAGTGACTGGACAGGGTACTGGGGTCTTAATGGGGCAGCTCACGTACAAGTTACGGGTGGAAAATTCAAACAGATGAGTATATTGCTGTTTGACAACAGAAACAAAGTCCTTTCTAGACATGTAGTTTAAAACTTGTGTAAATAAAATAACTTTATATTTCTAATGCAACTGATAAAAATAATTGGGTTCATCTTGAAGGTTTTCCTTGAAAAAGGTATCAGAAAAACCAAACTATGAAACTTTTCCATGTTTATTTTTAATGTATCTTTAGGAAACATCTCAACATCCACAGAAAGTAATTACTTCAAAAATGTTCAGCTTTGAAGGAAAATGCTATTGGCAAATGCTTTTGACATAGTTGCAGTTAGAATCTCGAAGTTAAATTGCAAGTAGAGACCTTAAGTACCTGAGCAGCCTAGGTGTATTCAGATGGTTAAAAAACTTCAGCATCCTTTGTTCCGCTTTAGGCTTAGACTTCATGATCTTTCAAGAGAAGAGGGCAGAAGTGAGTCTTCTGAATCCCGTACTTTCAAGTACGTTAAACGTCTTCAGCTCCGTCATGATTTACAGTTATTCAGCATTTACAAGGGATCACATTAAGTAGGATTCATATTTTCACTGACGAAAAACACTGTGAACAGCAGGAAGGCCACTCAAACTTCGTATGTTTGAAAACTCCCTGAATGTACTTGACCAGAATACAGGTTATTTTGTTACTGAAAACTGATAAAAGATGTATTGATAAATTGTTTTGGAGCCATTTTGGGGCTGATTCAAACCTTACTGGAGGTAACACATCTAATGCATTAATAGAGTGTCACACTGCCACATAGGAGCTGGGGCTCGTTTCCCATTTCTTTTATTCACTTCTGTGGCAGTCTGGAGCAGTTGGTTATTCTCTTTTCTGTGCTAAAAAGTGGAGTTGGAGGCTAATGGCATTTTGATGGTTTTGGCATATATAATGAGGGTAACAGAAGAAACAAAATTCATATTATAATGTTTTTTCTTCATGAGATTATTTCTTGCTTTGATTTGAAAAATGGATTAGAGTCTCTTTGATTCTTTTACTTCAGAACAAAACCTTTGGTTAGAGACTGTTCATTTCAGGTTGTAAAACAAGTTTGGCTGCACCACCTTAAAGACTACAATAAGCATATGTGCATTGCAAAGTTTGCTCAAGGTATAGCACTGTATGCAGGCAGTGTAAACAACAGTAAGTATGGATGTGAAGGGTATGGAGGACCCTCCACCCTCCCTGTATGCTCTTGGGGATCATGGTTTCAGACAAGCTCAGATAGGGCTCCATGGACTGCACAGTGATCAAGGTGCATCTCTAGGTTTAGTTCCTGTAAAAGAGTCCGGCTTCCACATTCTGAGACCACTCTGTGATGGGAGGCAAAGTGTTGTAAGCAGGGAGGATTTGCATGTTTGCTTCAATAGCTCTCTTCTGATTCAAAATCTATAACTAATGCAGAGGCATCTTAATTACCTTGTTAAAGCTGCAAGCAACACAGTGGTATGGCAAGGATTTGACTCCTGCATAGCACTCTTACATGAAGTTTTTATCTTTAAGCTGTATTTATTTTCAGATATCGATGTTTCTGCTTAATAATGACATTTTGCATAGTACTTTTATTTATATATTTAATGAATCATTTATAATGTGGCCTTTACTCTGACATCTGGGTTTACAACCAAAAAATCAAGAATTAATGTTTAATTGTCCATACTGTTGAGTAGAACTAAATGTTTCCCCTGTTAGCTAGAGGAAAGTACTTAGGAAAATATAGACAATGAAGCATGACAGAAAAAGGAAGGCTGCTGCATTTTCTGAGCACATTTGGTCATGCGAGAACGTGTGTTCAAATTAATATTTTTTTCTGCCATTATTTTTTTACATTTTTTTAACATATTGCCTGAGTATATATTAACTGCATGCTAAAAGAAACACTTTGGATAGATGGAAGAAAGTCTTAGAAGCCAGAAGTTTCAAATACACTTCCTTCTGCTGAGAAATTATCCTTTTACAAGTAGTTCTATTGACAAAATAAAGACTGTGTGCCAAATTTGTTGTGGAACAAGGTGCCTTTCATTGAAGGAGTGGGCTGGCTGGCTGTTTTCCTGTCTTCTTTCCATGTTTGATTATTTACCTCCAGTCTGTGTTTCATAAATACTGACCCAGGGAGCACAAGCAGATGCTCTTACATTTCTAATCCATGAGCTGCTAAGAAAAACATCCAAAAAAGTATCAGAGCCAGGAAAGAGTAGAGTTGTTACTGTGTGTGTTGTATCAACATCCCAGGTTTTAAAATCATCTCACTTCTCCTGATGGTGGTGAGGTCCTTTACATGAAAGTTAGTTATCTCTCACTGTTTTGTAAGCTTTCCTTTCCCTTTTGAAATAGGGACAAGGAGGAATGAATTTGAAATTAAACTTCATTTGTAAATCTGCATTAGTTCATATGTTCAAACGAGAGAATTCATTTTAGCATAAATGCATGGGTGGTTTTGAACCTCGTGTATGAAATACCCTTGATATGGAAAACATTTCAGCTTCTGCAGCCATTTGGTACAATGAAGGTTAGCACATACGGTATGTGAAATCTGAATCCCTCTCAGGGAAATCCTTATTTGAATTGTAGATGAGAAATTTCTAAAAGTATAATTAGCTTTGCTTGATACCTTTTTCTCCTCATTCTGTGAAGAAATATCACCCACAAACAAGAAAAGAAAAGAGGACGCTTTCTCTTGCCTGTTAAGCAGCTGGGAAGCATTGCACTGTTGTGTTCTCTAATTCATACCTCACCTCTTATTCAGCAAATCCCTAGTGAGTTCTGAGTTTGCAGTGTCTTAACAAACTGAGCAACAAAAAGAAGAAATAATATAATAATACATTCCCCAAGAGTAGCTGATGGTAGTGTTGCAGGACAGCATACTAGCAAAGTAAATTGATTTCTGAAGGTGTACTAGTTTTCTCTGATTTGAAAGGCAAGCGGAATGCATATTTTCATTCTTGAACGGACTACTAACGGTCCTCTAATGTTAGTCATTCGTGATTCTTGTTTGCCTTGAAATGGCATGGCTGATGGCAAGCACTCAGCTGTCATTTCCAGTGCATTGTCTGCCCATGTCTTAGCAGACTGAAGTGATTATTTTTGTTTATATGTTTGTTTCTTTATTTTTCTAATTCTAAAAACATTTTCTAATCTGGGGCATAGAGAGCTCTTTTGAACCTTATCTACTTCTGGACCTCACATTCTTGCCTATAAAAATGAGGAGCAGCATTTCACCTACCCTTGTACTTAGCAAATGTGTGAGAAAGGACAGGAGACTTCTTCATGTTCTTAAGAAGAATTGCCCATTAAAGAAAGTAGAGGAGTATGTATGTCCCAAAATGAAGGTTCATATCCAAAATTCCCTGGAATTTGGAAAGAGGTTCAGAACTGAAAATTTTGAAGCATACTTCACTCTTAAAGGAAAAAATAAAATATTTGAGGCTTATATTTCACCTCAACAGGAAAGTGAGGAAATGATGCATCTTGGCAAGAAGTGGAAGATGAATTATGTGGCTGAGGTGTGGTTATTTTACCCAACAATGGAGTGAGCAGACTCAGGAGATGACAGTGATTTGAGCTAGATGGAAGAAAAATATGCATCAAGCATTGTTGCCAGCACTTCTTTAAAGGGAAGCTTAAGTAATAATTATTATTTTTATTATTTTTTTCTTTTGAATAGTAAAGCGACATTCAAATCAGATGTTGAAGGAACAAAAACAGCTAGAAATTCAGTGGTTTCTTTGCTTTTGATATATTTTATTTCCCCTTTTGCCCTCCCTCCTCAACATGAATGCTGAGAGTCTCACTTCTTAAAGTGATCTCAGGGTTTCAGGACTTGAAATAAAATCTCCAGGACTTTGAGTGTGATTGAGACTATAGAAATGGGGAAGGAATTTGAGGTAGTGTTGCAGAATCCTAAAATTAGTAGGAAGTGCCTGAATTGATAAGGATTCACAAAAGCTAAATTTTTCAATAAATCTTAGGTTTGGTGTATTTAATGAGAGGAAAAAATAAATTACATGGAAAATTTAGAACACTTCTAAATGGTCATCTGGGCCAGAACGAAATAAAATGCGGAATTCACATAAAACAGAAATGTGAGTTCTTACTGTTGATGGAAAGGATTCACTTCTAAGTTTAAAACATATTGTTTTACTTTAATCCTTAGAAGAACATTAACACTAGGGTTTTTTAAATTTTAAATCATAAAAGTTTTATTTGATTTCCACATAACCCTCTTTTTCAAGTACTGATGTCAAAAGCAATATACGTTAGCCTTAAACGGGCTTAACATTCACTTGCTGTCAGCTGTGAAAAGCTGGGACCAATAAGCACAATCTCACCTACCAGATGAAAGGAAAAGAAATAGAAACCTATCACCTCATATTCCCTTCGCAGACAGTTTTTAGGTATTTATTTTTATTTGACAGATATTCTACCTTTATTCTACAGTGTATGTTACTCCTCACCTGCTAAAAGAAGAAAAGGTATTAGAAGTTAAAAAAAAAAAAGTGAGAAAAATCCTTATGATCCAGTCTACTTTTCCACTGATACTGTTTGTCTGTCAGGAACTACACTCCGAAGTAAAAGCTCAGGACTATTTGTATATGCCGCAAGTTCAAGACAATTTTGAACATTCAGGCTCTTGCTCATGACCTGCAACTTTATTTTCATCCACTTAACTTCACAGGTTGGATACCTTTGAAGTGAACCTTGAACCTGTGTTTAAACTATAAACGTGAAGTGCTGTAAATCTGCATTCAGATCGAAAGCAATCTTAAAGACAGCAGCTGGCAAGGACATGAATTCCCATGGCTTGCCAAATAAGTAGGGCAGTGGCAGCTGTGAGGGGTGGGATTGCTGCTGCCGTAACAAGAGGCATGTCGGCTCTCGTCTCATTGCCAATCGGTTTAGTTGGCTGAGCTCACGCTTCTTTTTCTGTATCTTTCAGTATTTATTCGACAGACTCTTTCACAGTGTGTTTTCTCTGGAAGACAAGTAAAAAATGTATCACTTCCTAGGTCTGAGCAAATAGTCTGTTCTGTACTAACACGTAAAAGCTATATTTGATTCGTGTTGATACGTTACTGTGAAAAGTCGAAGTGAAGGTGGGAACTCTAACTTTCCCATTTCATGAGACTACTCAAATTGGTTTTTTCTCTCTTTTTCCCCTACTCTCAGACCCCTCTCTCCAGCCTATGTGACTTTTTCAGAATACATTATAGCTTTCGATGCAAACGTCTTTCAGAAAACCACTTAAACTCACATATTTAAGTTCCTTTGACGTTTTGAAAAGCCCTCTGAAGACAAAAAGGAATATTTATAAGCCAGCGAGTTTTTCTCCTAAAGCTGCTATTTTGAATTTGGGCTTGTTTGTTTGTTTGTTTTCTGTTGTTGCTTTTGGTTTGGTTTGGGTTTTGTTTTGTTTTGTTTTTTCCCTATTCCCTTCTCTTCTTCCTTTCCTCCTTCCATACGCTCTGACAACACACCTTAGCCCAACCTTTACTACATCTCCCATGTATTAAAGTGATAAAATATGTTTGGGGGGTTTTGCTTGGTTGGTTTCTGGTGTTAACTCCTGGACCCTATCATTCCGAAATTAACTTTCCTGTGAAAATCTAAGAGACCATGAGGAAACGCGGGATTTGTGCCAGGCAAACAAACATGTTGTGGCTCTAAGGCAGAAATAAGGAGGTGGAGGGCTTTTTCAGGAAGGCTGGGCGCTGACAGCTGAAAGCCAGAAAGTGCATGTGGAGAGACTGTAGTTTTCCCCAGTGAAGCACTGAGCTGAGGCAGCGGTTGGTACAAACCAGCACTAGTTGTGTTTGCTGTAGGGTGTTTTCATCCAATCCCTTCCAGCCAGCCTTATTGAATTCCCTTAAACTCTCCAGAGGTAGTAATGTAGTGAGGTACTTACCCATTCAAGAAGGTCTAGTTATAAGCTATGCCGGTGTGGTTTTGTTGTGCATTCAGTATCATCTATTTTAAACATATTGAGCAATCAATTTAAACTTGTTATTGTCACTGGCATTTGAAAATTTAATAAGCAATTACCAGAGTCCATTCCTTTGTTTTTAATTTTTACTAAGATGTTGTTCAATTTCAGACCTTAAATTAATCACACTCTCCAGAATATTGAGTTGAACAAGTCCATAAGTCAGACCAGCTCTTAACTGTACTTTTCTTCACTGATTTATGGGGCTGAATGGTACGGTATCTCCTTGTGGAACAAGCAAAAAAGAAATGCAAATCAGAAGTTACACCATAAATATAAGGTACTGCAATGCTTATCAAATCAATGGGCAGCAGACCATATTACTCTCTTCCCTATTTTTTATTGTGTTGCTCTACATTCTGCCAGTACCTATGGGGAAAAAAAGCATGTCCTCCTACAACGTCTAAGTTCATAAAATGCAGTTCTCCTTATAGTTCTGTATGTCTGTTGTTGATCTTACAAAAGAATACCTAGTGAATCTAAGACTGCATAACTGAATTTCCTTTTCCTATTTTTTTAACAAAGCACTTGCTTTCTCCAGTGTTTTTTTAATTTAGTTTTGACTGAAGAAAAACAAAAATGTTACTTAATTCATTTTGTGTTGCTATTATTCATCAAGACCAGCAAATTTTTCCACAATGCAGATTAATTCACTTTAAAATTACTACAATGTTACTGAGGCATATTTAGGCTATACTTTAAAGAAGTGAAAACATTCTCATTCTTGTTGTGCCTATTTTTATAGTGTTGTAAAAGGCGGTGATTTTCATGAGATTTTCTAGGAGCAGTTTCATCATCTTGTATATTCCTAATTTTATTCTAAGAAAATCCTTTTTAATACAGCTATCTTTTGTCTAATTTTTGCGTTTCTCTCTAGAGAAAATCCCATCTATTCTCAGCTATAACAAAAGCTCCTGGACAAAAACTGTGTAGCTGTCACCAAATGTTTGGGGTTTTCTTTTTGTTTGGTTGTTTGGTTTTGGTTTGGGGGGTTTTCTTGGTTTCCTGGGCACAGATAGGACCACTTCAAATCAGAATAATGTAGGCCCTATTTGGACCATCTTTGTATAGTTCTGACCAAAATCCTGCTTTTGGAAGTACTTTAAAACTAGGTTACATTCTGCTTGACTTCCTTCAGCTAGACTGTTTTTTCCTAATTCTTCCTGGTAGAAAAAGTGGTAATCCTAGTGCAACCTGAAACAGCGTGCAATGCTATGACGAAATTAACATGCAGAACAGTAGCAGGAATGTCAGGAATTTGCCATGGCTAGAACAGTAGCTATGTCATCTTTATTGCATACTTATTTCTCCTCTGTTCCCACTGCCCTGGAAACAAAACCACCCTGAAAATGTAAATGAGTGAACCAGGGAAGTTGTCACTGGAGTATGAATTCCTAATATAAGCACGTCTCCATTTATGAGTGGAAAATAAATGAGAGTTAGCTCTGTTATCTATACCTATTTTCAGGCAATTTCCTTTTGTTTACAGAAATGCACTTGTCTACAGTCCAGGGTCAGGTTACCCTGGATTAGATGAGATGGTCTTGTTCTCAGTGAAATGGCCAATATTCACTTGAAAAACTAACTTACAGTCCAGAAATGATGATACTGACACACTCTTCAGAGCACTGGTCTTTGTTACAACAGGCAGAGTTCTCATCTACCAAACACACTACCGTGCTTTGAGTATGGGTGGAAATTGGGGGAAGCACCTGATTATTTGAAATATTTAACTGTCAAATTCTGTGTTTTCTAACAGCAGAAATGTGGTGAAAATTAGTCTTAATAACACAGGCTATCAAATCTCAAAGCCTTCTAAAAATTTGGCTCATTGTGTAAATGCTCAAAAACAAACAAACAAAAAAAATGACATCACTGTAGTAGGTTAAATGTAATCAATTTAAAGAGTAGAAAGAGAATTGTGTTAATGGAAGAGGAAATATCTCAAACGTCAAACAATTTCAAAGTAGACTTAAAAGTAACTACAACACTACTTATATTTTTATTGCATTTTTTGTAAGTCACGTCTGAAAATCTTTCTGAATGACAGCTTTTGTTTGCAACATTTTGCTTCATATCTTGTTCATTTGCGTTGTGTCTTTAAAGAAAGAGTAGAAGAAAATGTAATTGAGAAACATGAGGAACATGTCTTCACATTTTCCGTAACCTATTTTATGGGAGGGGTTGTTCTGTTGTGTGGATAGATTTGGAAGAAAGTGTGAGACAGCATTTACAGAAAACCCTAGGGAAAGAAAAACTTCTGATGTGCAGACATTGCACTCCCTTGAAGGACTAACCTGTCAATTTCATTTATTTATTTTTCTTTAATTTCTGATTTGTAATTTCTAAGAAATTAAATACAGTGCAGCTTTGTTGACATTTCTCATCTCCGTGTAGGCTACTGCTTCAGTTACTGACTCATATGTTACACAGCTGAGTGTCAGCAATAAGATGAATGGGTTTGATTACCTTATGATTAATAAAAGGTTGAATTTCCTATGTCCTAAAAAAAGTTAAGACAACTATGAAGCAGCATTTATGACATAGAAAGGATGTAGAAAACATTTACCCAGTGCTCACATATGCACACATCTATTTGTTCATGCACACACATGCATTTTTTAATAAATAATAATTTTTAAAAATTCCAACTTTCATGGTCTTTACAGGATTGGTTCAATTCTATCTTCCTTCTATGAAAGACAGAACCTGCCTAGATTACAGATGATGTGGCTCAATCTAGTTCTGTACTGTCTTCCTTCTAAAATGTGATTCTACGAATGTCTCCTTCGGATGTAGTTTAGGGACCAAGCTTGGATACTTTCAATAAATTCCGATGATCTGACTTAAAATCAAAACCAAGAATATTTCCTATCAAGTTTCACTTAATTTTAAAAAGATCACATGATACATTTTAAATTAGTTTCCCGAGTTCCATATTAAGTGACTTATACCCACTAACAGTTGGAAGCAAATTGATCTCTTGGAAGTATTTGTTACCAAGCAGCCTAAGTTTTGGAAGTAGAATACATTTACTCTTTTACATTCTCACCTGAAATAATAGGTTACTGAAAGTAAAGATTGTTATTGACACTCATTTTCCACGTTGCAGTCTTGGATTCAGCACTGACTTACCAGGTAGTCTTTGTTTATTCTCAGCATTTGCTTTGCATAATGATGTCACTAACTATCAGCTCTTTTAGATGCAGTTAGTAAACATGACATTTTGGAAAGAAACTAACCCTTATTTTGGAAAACATCGTAAGTGAGAGTTTGTTCATTGGTGGGAGAAGGACATAAAAAGAAAGAAGTGTGTTCTCCTTTTGTCTGTACTGAAATGTGACTAAAAGACAAAAATATAAAGTAAATGTTTCCATTAGAAATAGATTGTTCCCTGTAAATATCGAAATATGAAAATAATCCCCCATCACATCTTTGCTTACTACACGTCTGTCCATGTCTCTTATTTCAGTCTAATTTCCATATTCTACTTGCCGTTGTATGACTCCACCTTAATGTTTCCCATTGTTCATACAGTTATTTCTTCAGCAATCATGATCCATTTATACTTTGTTCTCCAAATTCTTGTCTTTATATTTTGATCTAAAACAACACACTGCTCCTCCCTACCATTTTCTCCTACTTACTTGCTGTTTTTCTATCTGTTTTTTTTTCTTCTTTGTGATTTCTCTTTCTTGTAAATATCAGACTTCAACACCTTGGCATTGAATGGAGTATATAACAACAGCTTTTCCTAATGTTTTTTGTTCTAATGACAATTTTTTTTCATTTTTCTCCTTCTGTGTACATTTCTTCCCTCACTCGGCTGAGCTCTGGGCACTGTGTTGCTCAGCCAGCTGATCGGTGACTTACAGGGAGACAAGGTGCTAAACAATTCCTCACTAAACACAAAAACCATTTTCTTCTTTTTGCTAACTTGCTTTTTCTCCTCCACCTCACTCTTCAGCAGTTTGCAGTCACAGGATGAATGTCCTCCCAGTAGCTGCAGCGTGCCCAGCTTTGTCTTTCTCATCCGTCTGTCCCTTTTTGACGTTTGTGCTGATAGCATACCTTTTCTCCTTTGCCTGAACTTCATATCTCCTCTAGTTTTGCTCGTGCTGTCAACTTGTATTTAAATCTTTTGAAACAGACATTTTCTAACGGGTTGTAAGGGTTTAGGCTGCTTTTTTTTTTTTTTTTTTTTTTCACGGAGCCGTAGAGAAATGTAATTCTTCATTTTTCCTAAGGCTCACAAAGTATATAGGTTTAGTATCTATTCTTATAGCATAACTGTCATTCTGTCACTAAGAGCAGTGCAAACAGGTCTCTCCAAAGACAGGTCTTCTGCACCCACGTTCTTCTAAAAAGGCAATAAGAAATAACACTTCTTTTTCACTGTCTCTGGACCTGAGAACCCTATTGTTTCCTGTGCTACAGGATTATCTGATAATACTAGAATCTAGAGGGATAGGAAGTGATTGATTGTACTGCCTGAATGAAACGACATATTACACAACAATTTTAAACAGAAAGTCAGTGCCATTTCAAAATAACAAGGACAACATCAGGACACGCACAAAGACCATCAGCTAATTCAAGTTATGGAAATATAGTAACATCCATTAACATCATTGTTGGTTGTGTGGATCACAGCTTAGAGACCCCTGCTACTTCTCATTCAGATAAATTGGAAAGCTGCAGGAAAATTTATTGCTATCCAGTGAGTATGACTGTGCACAACATGTCGGAAATTGTCACTTCATTCTTCTTCCTTTATTGCATTTGAGAAAGGGTGCTTGTATTTTAGTTTCTTTCACCAGAAAAACATTAAGTCTGGTGTCTAGAAAAAGACAGTCCACCTTGTTGATACTCAAGAAAAATATTTGTTATCCTTTTTTAAGGCTATAGGTAATGAAATGGATAATTATTGCAGTATAGACTGGATTTCTCCTCAGTCACACGTTACAAAACCTTTTGTTTAACCTAACTCCATCCAGTTCTTTAAAACTACATAGAAAGAGAATCTATTTTACTCGTTTACCTGTTCGTGTATGTATGCACACAGGGATGTTGGTAAATGATGAGTCTCCAGAACTGTACCACAACATGAACACTATCTATAACAAACCATTTCAAATATGCTTCAGCACATAATGCTGGCATAGATATTAAATTTTCACTTTTTTGGCATGATGCGGATAATCTCTTAAGGGATAAATATTAATGCATTTATGTATTTTAACTTCCTATAATGATATGAAAGGACAAAGAGAAAAGCATTTGTTGATTCTGATCTCAGTTGTCTTTTTCTCAGTTATTTTTCTGTTGTAACATTTTTACATTATTGTTCTTAGACTGGTTGGCAGGGTGGCGGGTTTTTTTTGTAAAAGAACAGTTGGAAGGTATATACCCTAAGCTCATGTATTTTGTGGAAGAGATGGTACCTGATATAATAAGGTTTTAATAAATGAGTATGAAGGTACTGTATATTTGTGCTGTATTGTACTATCTATTTAATAAAAAACTTATTCAGCTGGCAAAAGCTCCCTGAAGTGAATAGATGTTCAGTTTTACTCGTGTTAAATAGGTTTGGATAATTTACTTCTGTCAGTAGTCGCTTATTATTTCAAATAATAATGGATTAAAAACCTGTCTGAGAAAACTGAAATAAGGGGAAGGGAATCTGCTGTTTTGCCTACACTCTTTTGAAAATATTTTCCTCTTTTTTTTAAGTTCTTATTATTTTCAAACCTGTTACCTCTAACTTCTGTTTGAGTTGGTGGCACTGTCACGAAAGTCTTTCATTCCACACTTTGGATTGGTCAAACAGTGCCAGTAAAAAGTATAGATGTGAATCAAAGCAATAGCTGGTGTTATAGGAAACCTAATTGAGCAATTACAGAAAGGAAAAATTTGGCTCAACATTTAGATAAGGTTTGAGAGCTAAGTATCATAAAGACTGAGATACCGGTTTCTCCATATAGGCATATCTGCTTACAGAGATAATTAACCTTATAAATGTGGGAGTTTCATGCATGTGATAAAAAAAAATATTTTTGTTGGGTTTTATTTGAAGAAACACTAAAATACTCCAGCCACTGTTTGTATATATTATCATTGTAACAGAAATTAATTAATAATTACATCAGTATTGAGTTTGTATGCATTGTGAAGCATTAAGTGCAATGCTTTTGGAAAGTCCTGTCTTGGCTACTCACTTTTGTGAGTGAGAAGACCCTTGACTAATGTGTGCTTTTATCATTAAAACATTGGTCTGGTTAAATTTTGACGTATTAAATTAAACCAGCTGTGGCTTAAGTCTTATCTAAAGGAAAAAGTGAAATTTGACTTTCATTAAGTGTGGTTAAGCATTTAGACTCTACTGGTCTCTTAAGAGTCTTATAAAGTTAACAAAATGTCAGAGATTTCAGAGTTTTAAACAGGTAAACTGCCTTCAAAGCCCAACACAGCTTGTGCAAAATTGCTTCAGTAGGCCAGTATGCTGTTTATTCCCACCTACAATAACTACAGATATATTAAATGACGTTAGCATAACATAACTTACACGATTTTTCTATGTTCATCTGTTTCTGTCAGCCCATACTGGGGTAGAGATCTCAAAGATAACACATATGAAGTTTTACATCAAATATCAGGGCATGCACAGCAAAAGCTATAGCACAAATATCCCCAAGAACTCAGTTTTACCTGACATTGAGGAATTTGCAACACTCGCAATGTGCATCTTCTGCCGTGTAATACTAGGTAAGTTCGTAAAATCAGTTGCATGGAAAAAATCCAGGAGGCACGACTGCCAAGTGTGTATCTGATGCATCATGATAGGGAATTGGAATGGGAATCCAGTAGGAAATGAGATATTTCCAGGGAACTGCAATTCCAGATCAACCTGATCAGCACCTCACATGGGGCAGTGCAGACAAATACAAGTTACTCCAAACCACTGTAAATAAAATGTTTACATATTGAGTGTGGTGAAACACAGGCTCAGGTTGCCCAGAGAGGTGGTAGATGCTCCATCCCTGGTGGCATTCAAGGCCAGGCTGGATGGGGCTCTGAGCATCTAGCTGAAAATGTCTCTGCTCATTGCAGGGGGCTGGACTAGATGACACATGAAGATCCCTTCCAACCTAAACTGTTCTATGATTCTATGATCAAAACACTGAAATTCCACTTTTCAAAGCAGAAGTTGGTCTATTTTTCTTATTTTTCTTTTGGAAAAATTGCTGGGAAACACTAAAAGCAGGGGTTACATGGAATTCAGTGGCCAGCTGTGTTTGCCAGGTAACTCAGCCTGCCTGACCGTTTCCCAATTGCTGTGTGTTCAGCGTATGGCTTCTCTGGCAAGACTGTGACCCTGTGTTAAAACAGCTACCTATTCTTGACAGATTAACGTGGTAGGTGACAAGGCCCAGACATTGTGAGCAACCACAATGTGATGGATTCTGCAGAGCTGTAGAAAATAAGTTAGCAGAACACATGGACAAACTGAGAGTTTACTTTACATCCCTTGTAATAGCTGGGTAATGCAACAGAAGTGATGTTGTATAGCGATGCTGAAAGAGCAGTTATCAGACTGGTGTCTACATCAGTACTAACCTCTTCCTCAGATCTTCTCAGTAACACAGATACTTGTGGCTATTGTTTCTCTTTCCTTTCACAGGTGAGGACTTCGTTATTGCTTGAATGCAGCTTTTTGACATGTTAACAGTAAAATACATTGTCAAGAGTGATGTCTCACTAATGTAACTCATTGTCCTCAACTTTTTGAAGAAGATTGGTGGTGAAACCCAACAATCAACATTCAGAGTAAATTCTGAATTCTGTCCATAAACAGACTGCTTAATAAAATTCAGTTAGTATATCTTTTGAGCCAGAGATTGTACCAAGGGCTCAAATTGCTCACAGGGCTCTCCTTTAGTCTATTTGGTCCTGAGCCTATGTGTGACTTCCCAATGACTAAGAGGCTCGTACTGATATAAAGCCCTTTATTTCTGATGACTTTGCAGGAATAACTCAAATTCAAGAATAAAACAATTATAAACCACTAAATTTCATAACAAGGACTGAAATAATGGATTTACTCAGCGTAGTTAAGCATAATCTTTATGGAAAACATAACATAAAGCAGTACCATTCCCATTGTAATTGAAAGCTTTAGACTGGAATATGATGGGGACCATATATTTTTAATAACAACCCTGTTTTTAAATAATGTAAAAGGGGAGGGTGTGCTCATAACTGTTTGCAGGCAAAGAATATGAAAAGTCTATACTATAAGGTAGTATGTATGCTCTCCAGTTCTCCTGACAAATAGCTCCATAGGTGGGATTAGGTCTCATGAGTTTGTGTGATTTATTTTTCTTCATCACTTTTGGTTATACTTCTGGAAATCAGAATATAAATCAAAGATATTCAATGTGTGTTATCTTAAGATTGGCATGACATTAACAACTATTGCCAACATATCACTTTAGAATCTCAGAAATACTCCTTAACTTGGACCAAATGTGCTTTAAGATGCTTTTAGTACACAGATTTGTGCCATCTTATCATCTATGACTTGCAGATCTCATCCTGCTATTCCGAAGTCTGAATTGTAACTTGAAATTCCATTCAAGTTATCCAGTTCTGAAGAAAACTGCTACATTCTGTTCTTCAGTCTCTTTACTAACTTCAGTTTCACATAGATTTTAACATGCTGTTTCCCTCTGAGAAGTAGCTGTTTCAAAATAACTTTGTTGCTTAGCAGATTTTCTTATCCACATTCTAATTCACACTGCTCTACTTAAGTGACGAAAAAAAAGCTTTTTCTCCCCTTAAGGGGTGCCCTCACCCTGAGAAAGTTGTCTAACTTTTATTTTGGTCTTAGTTACCATCAGCAAAATTGGTAGCATCTAACTGTGGAACAAGAAAGGTGTACTGATCTCCTCTGTGATATTTCCTACCTCGCTTTCATCCCATTGTCCAAATATCAGGAGTTCATGAAAAAAGGGAGAGGCAAGAGGAGCAGTGCCTAGGAGCATGAAGAACCTGGCAAAAGCCCTGGTGAGCTGGGGACAAGAAGCAATATTCGTTGTGCATATGGAGGCTGTCCCACGCACACATGAACCTAGTTAGTAGCTGCTATGTATATCTGCATGCATGTGGAGGTCTTGTTATTTTTGCCTAAAAGTTGTCAATATTTACCATGTATGATAAACTAACTTCAGTCTTATAACGTAATTGGAGGAATGACTATGGCACTGCAATTAAAACAATATTTAAAATAATAACTTTTAGTGAACCTCTGAACCATGGTATAACTGGGGTGAGACACTGATGCTTTTAACAGTGCCAGGGTACGACTTTTCAGGTACAAGGTTTTCTTTTCAAATTCTGAGTTGTTTCAACTTAAGAAACTAAAAAAGGTTTTTCCCTGAGCAGGGCTAATGAGGCTTTCTTGCTAATGGATTTACTTCCTTTATCCCTTAATATTTCATTAACTCTCATTGCTGTTCTCCATCCCTTCTCTTGTAGCAACTCACAGGAGTACTCGTGACTAGTGAGCTACTTGTGTGTTGTCTGCCCAGTTAGTGCAATTTTGATGTAGAACAAGTGGTCACCTGGCTGCTCCCAAACAATCTGTATAGTGATTGTACATTGTCTAAGCGTCTTCTGAGACACTAATTCAAGACTCTCTTTTCTGCCTTTTTTTTGGTGTTTCACAAAATTTGTAGGAATTTACCACTGAAATTTCATTCAACTTTGGCTGAAACTGGCCAACAAACTTAGAGGCTTTGGTAGAAATTACAGACAGTGTGATCCCACAGGACATGTTCTCACAAGAAACCAAACCACTGTTTTATTAATTCTTTTCCTCTATTAAGCACAAGTCACTTTACTGTTAGACTGACTCAATCACCTAAAATATGTATCAGGGATATTGTAAACTCATACTTGTTGCTTACAAATGAAAAGCACAAGTTTACTCACATTTCTCTAATTGCACCTTCGTATTTCTAGCTATGATTTTCATCCTTTTGATTGGGAGTTCTTTCAACTATATTCTGATAAAACTGTAGTCACATTTGGTTTGGTTTGTTTTCACCTAAAACGCTACTGGAAAATTCATCCATATTGTCAGATTCTTTGATAGAGACACACCTCTTAATCTGTTCTTTTGCTCACCATTTCCTCTGCTTCACAAAATGCAGACTCTTCTTTTAAAACCCCTCTTCTGTCACTGAAAACTCCACATCCGACCCATCACGATGTCAAAATCTTGTTAACTTTAAAGAGATGTTTATGTCTTTTATAGTCCATTCTGCTTGGAGGGACCTTCCCTCAAACATTCACAAAGCTGAACTATTATTAACCTTTGAATTAATTTCTTCATTTCCATAGTGTTTATGCAACAGTTGACAGCAGGGTGGTACAACAAGGGCACAGTGAGGCTGACCAACTTCACTTTCCCTGTTCCCTTGTGCTATCCTTTCTATTCTATGTCGTTATGTTATCTTTATTTTGTACTATCTGTAAGATACTTGTGTCGGAGAGCATCTTTTCTCTTTCCGTGTGACATCTGTCCTGATGATTTCATAGTCTTTGCCAAGGGAACTTCAGTATTCACAGAATCACAGAATCACAGGACGTTAGGGATTGGAAGTGACCTCAAAAAATCATCTAGTCCAATCCCCCTGCCAGAGCAGGAACACCCAGATGAGGTTACATAGGAAGGTGTCCAGGCGGGTTTTGAATATCTCCAGTGAAGGAGACTCCACAATCCCCCTGGGCAGCCTGTTGCAATGTTCTGTCACCCTCACTGTGAAGAAGTCCCTCCTCATATTTAAGCTGAACCTCTTGTGTTCCAGTTTGCACCCATTACCCCTTGTCTTACCATTGATTGTCACCGAGAAGAGCCTGACTTCATCCTCATAGCACTCACCCTTTACATATTTATAAACATTAATGAGGTCACCCCTCAGTCTCCTCTTCTCTAAAGAGACCCAGCTCCCTCAGCCTTTCCTCATACGGGAGATGCTCCACTCCCTTCATCATTTTCATGGCTCTGCGCTGGACTCTCTCCAGCAGTTCCCTGTTCTTCTTGAACTGAGGGGCCCAGAACTGGACACAATATTCCAGATGTGGTCTCACCAGGGCAGAGTAGAGGGGCATGAGAACCTCTCTTGACCTACTAACCACCCCCTTCTAATACACCCCAGGATGCCATCGGCCTTCTTGGCCCCAAGGGCACAGTGCTGGCTCATGGTCATATTGCAGCTACGTTAATATTTTTGTAAAAAAGTCACTCTTGGGAAGCTTAAAACACGTATGAATCTACAATGTGTAGCAGCAAAGCTTTATTAACAAAAGGGCTTTCCATCAGATTTAATTAAAATTTTCTAGAAAGTTCCAGTTTGCATCTTGTCTGGTATTCATTCGTGTTGGACTCTGTTCTGCTTCTTTCCTTGGAACATCTTTTCAAACGGAGCAATTACTGTGAGATCAGAAATGTCACATCCGTTACAATATAGTGGCAAAATTGGCCTCAGTCTCCACAAAATAACACCTATAAACAGGTTTTTTTTTAAAAAAAAAGTTGCTTTGCTGTGATTTTTTTTTAATGATTGGCATCAACACTTTGACACATTCCCTTGACTGAGGCTTGGTGTTATGTAACGTGGTTCCTTAAAACTGCTCCAGTTTGCAGCTGCCAACCATCGAGCCAGAAGGCCTGGGAAATGTCATGGGCAACAAGAGGAAACCCAAGCCCAGGTTTCCTTTATCCTGGCCTCATGCTGACTTGCTCTGATAGCCTCTCAATAACTGCTATCAGCAAAGTGCAAAAGAGCTACACCAAACTCAAAAGTCTGGGCTACTGTTCCGTGATAGACTTTTTTGTCAGAAGCTAACACGGCTTGCAAGGAAGCAGATTCTTTATACAAAAGAGGTGGCTCCTCTAATTCTACCCTTCATAGTATTTTGAGTGTCTAAGGAGGAGAGCTTTGGTGATGAGATATACTGGAAATACGTATTTTTTTACAAGACACAGCTGCAAGAGATGAGATTGGACTGCTTGCTTGTCTCAGTTTTTCCTGTTCTAAAAATCTGAAGGGTAGCGTGTGCTATAGTCACAAAATTGATCTACTAACACACCTCCAGCTGCACAAGTTCCTCACGAAGATCATTTCTAGGAAGGGGTTTGGCTGATAACATAAATTGTGAAAATAAAGCTAGAAAGAGATTGCATATGTCCCTAGACACAAAAATATCTAAATCTTTCATATATACTTTGCAGAACTGTATTTCATATTATACTCTGAAAACTATTGTAAGCTAAGCAATGATATAAAGAGGTTAGTTTTACTTAAGTTTTCTGAAACTGCTGAAGGACTGCTGAAAACAGCAGTAGCAGGCTTTCATGTGAAAAATTAAGGTCCAGCAAGTATTTATTTAATGAGTAGCAATCTTTGTCAGGGATAAATGAGAATACCGGTATTTGCTTAAGTCACTAGACCAAACACTTCATTTTCTACAGACATTTAGATGTTCTGTGATCTTTATTTAATGCTTCATGTTACAGGATTCTGACTTCACCACAGGGATCCCAACAGCCACAGACTTTTCATGGCTTTTAGTTCCACAGGCTTTTAATCTAGTAGATGTAAATAAATTAGTAGCACCAGGCATGTCAAGCCCTTTAAGAAGATGAAGTGAAAGCTGAAGTGCATAGAGATGCACAGGAAGATTTTTCAAGATTACTTACCCAGTTAGGTGTCCTTTCTTGAGAGAATGAAATACCTGGGAATGTTAGGCAGCCTGATTACGGCAAAAGATCCAACTCCTACTGACAAGATAAATGAAAATAAACCACCACAGAAACTGTTTTCGTCTAGTCTGTCTAACAGTGAGAAAGAAGAAATAATTAAACCTTTCCTCATGGAAACTCCCTTTGAGGTTTCACCTTGTATTTTGTGCGAAACTTTTGATTTTATCACCATTTGGTCCTTTCTACTTATATTAAGCCTTTGGATTCCTATTGAGTATTCCAGTATTTAAACAAATTGGGTAAAAACTGTTCTTATATTTTTTTCAAAAGTGGGATGAACAGCATGTAGCTATTTCTTGTATTTAAATTTACTGATCCATTATTGCAAAGGATTCTTTTTTTCCCCATAAACTTTTAGCAGAGTAGAAGCCTCAAGTTCCAAATTTGCAGAAACTCTACACACTTTAAAAATTAAACAGGGCTTCAGCATCAGAACTTGCAAATTATCCTTTTTATAATCCAAAAATTTTGGTGGAATGTTCCTAAAAGTGCACCTAGGAGTTTTCAAATTTTAATGATGAATTCTACTGTTATGAGGGGAGAAAGTCCTAAACTCTTCTTAATATTAAGCCTTCAATCACAATACTAGCAGAATCCCACAGGGTATTTACAAGACCTGCTCAAACTTCTTATATTAAAACAAAACCCTGCCATTTGATCTATAGATTTTTGTAAGTAGGAAAGTATGTTCTCTTTAAGATTTGTTGCTGTTCACAAATCTCTTTTGCAGACTCAGCCTACACTGAAGCAAATCTGGCTCTGAATTTCTCTCTCCAAAACATAATTTCATACATAGTAAGAATTCAGCCTGCATCCAAGCTGAGCAGTAGGCACAGGATAGAGATACTGACAAAATAATGTAGTTTTATGAAAGCACCAGATCAGGAGCAGTGAAAGAAGCAAATAGAGTACTAGAAATTATTCAAAAAGGAGTACAGAAGGGAAAGCATTATTAAGCGACTGCACAAATTCATCATGCAACTACATTTCGAATGCTTCAGTTTCCGATTTTTTTTTTGAAATATGAGAAGAAGAATTGAGGAAAGTGCAGAGAAGGGTATCAGAGATGATCAAAGTTAAAGAATAATATCTGTATAAGGAATAACTAAATAGACTAAAACTCTTCAGCCTGGGAATGAGATGACTGAGGAGGGATAGAAAAAAAGTCTATAAAATCATGAGTAGAATGAAAAGCAAATAAGAAATTACTGTTTTCTCTCTTTTCCAGTAGAAAGGCTGCTGGTCATGAAAAGAAATAAGAAAGCTGGAAAAAAATAAAAAGAGATACTGCTTCACACAGCCCCTTGGGATGTTGTATATGCTCAAACTTCATGTAGGCTCAAAAAGGACCTGGACAAATTAAGAAGAGTCTTAAGAACAAGTCAAAAGCAAGAGTTGTAACTCAGAAAACCCTGAGCCATAGTTGCTAGCTGTGGAGACATACACAGAGCATCTGCTGTACTGTGTGGCCAAGGCTAAAATTTGGTGTCATTCAGTAGGGTTAATTAAGCATATATTTAAACTCTGTGTGTATGTGTAAACTCAAAAGATGAACTTTAAGTGCACAAGTGCATTTTGCCACTCTTTTTAACATACCCTGGAATGTTCCCCAGTTTAGTAGTTTTTTATTAAAAACAACAACAACCAAATCAAACCAAACCAAAAAAAACATAAACACATTTTCATATTGCGCTTTACAATAACCATTACAATCTNATCTAAGAGCAGCAGTTTTATTTAATTAAGACCGTTTAGACTCTGAAATTGTTTAATTCTCTCTGTTTGAAAAAAAAATAAAATAGAAAATATGATGTAGTAATAGAAAAATATTTTACAGATTTTAACAGCTTATCTGTCAAGTTGTCTATCCCTAAAGCAGTTAAAGATCCTTATGGGGTTGTGGACTTTTATTTTCTATTTTTGTCTAAAAACATGCCCCCACACATATGCACACACACACACACAGTCTCCCAAGATCACTGCAAGACATAAAGCATTTCCCACTATAACCAGACATAACTCTCAACAATTGTAGTTCCATTTAAAATGCACTCATTCTATGTGTATTCTTTGGATTTTTCCCTTTAACTTTGGGCCAGATNCCCCAGTTTAGTAGTTTTTTATTAAAAACAACAACAACCAAATCAAACCAAACCAAAAAAAACAGAAACACATTTTCATATTGCGCTTTACCATATCCATTACAATATTGAAATTGATAATTAATTTCTGTTAAGTAACATATATCTAAGAGCAGCAGTTTTATTTAATTAAGACCGTTTAGACTCTGAAATTGTTTAATTCTCTCTGTTTGAAAAAAAAATAAAATAGAAAATATGATGTAGTAATAGAAAAATATTTTACAGATTTTAACAGCTTATCTGTCAAGTTGTCTATCCCTAAAGCAGTTAAAGATCCTTATGGGGTTGTGGACTTTTATTTTCTATTTTTGTCTAAAAACATGCCCCCACACATATGCACACACACACACACAGTCTCCCAAGATCACTGCAAGACATAAAGCATTTCCCACTATAACCAGACATAACTCTCAACAATTGTAGTTCCATTTAAAATGCACTCATTCTATGTGTATTCTTTGGATTTTTCCCTTTAACTTTGGGCCAGATGGTGCCAGTGGGGGCTCGTAATGTGAAGCTGTTCTCACAAATAAGGAACTTTTGAAGATATCACCCCTCAGTGAACTGCTGTAATTTCAAAGGCTTACCAAAGTTTTTTTTTTTTAACAGAGGAGAGGGTTGGTTTGCTGGTATTGAATGGTCTGAGAACACAGATTTCCTCTTTTTTCCAGGTCTGAACATAAAGATGGTACTGATTATCACCAGCCTCTGCATAGAATGTCACAGCAGCACAAGGCTTATTTTATATGACACAGACCCCCTGAGTATTGATACCATTTCATTTAACTTCTTTCCATTTAAGTTTATTTCTACCCATTGGAAGACTCAATGTGTAAAATAGGTAGTACAAAAGCATGTCATTTCAGCAGATAAATGGAATTCAATTTTTTTTGTCTGCTTTGTTCTATTCTAGCCATTCTGACTTGAGTAGTTACACTAGCAAAGGAAGCTGGTATTTGAAACTGGGCAAGTGAATAATTGTTTTCAATAGGTACAGTAATTACTGCTTCAGACAAATATAATAATTAAAGCTATGTTGCAGCACCCTTACACAGTGAACAAAAGGAGCTTAATACACTCTGTGGTACACAGTAGGGAAACTAGAACTATGGAAGTTATCGTAAAGAAAATAAGTTTCATTTTTATCTTAAGTCAGTGATACTCTATCTGGTAGAACTGAAAACAAGATTTTAGCTTTGTGAAACATCTGATATTCTGATGGTTTATCTTCTTTCACAAGGAAAAATCTAAGTTGCAAAACTTTCCACAGAAAAGTCATTTTCAGGAAAGGTTGATTCACCAGTGAAGGCATTTTTCATTTTGAATGGGCTCAGATTTATTTTTGCATCCACCTAAGCCAGCATCATGGCTTACAGGAAAAGCAACACAGCTGTCTCGTACTTTAAAAATTGGACTTCTCAACTGGCAGGGAAATGTACTTTATCTGAGAGTATTCCTCTGCGGATAAACTTGCTGTGAAATATCATGAGAAACATAGCCTAGCCAAGCTGAAGCAGTGTGAAGTACCCACACTGTACTGCTTTAATGAGACTGTAAAGCTGCTTAGGAAAAAGCAAAATGCATTCAAAGCATCCAGACTGGAATCTGTTGAGATGGATAGACTTAATTGGAGAAAAAAAAGTTTCGCAACAGAAAGCAAATTGACAATATACTTTCCCACAGGCTTCTTCATTTGCCAAAACCTGAGTTTTGTTTAAAAAATGTCTTTGTTAAACAAAGGGACCTTAATCAAGGTCATGTACTATATAGTGATGACTATGAGCCAGGGCCACTCACAGGGCAATTTTCCAGTCTTATGTTCAGTAAATCCTAAATTGCATGCAGACCTGTTGATCTAACTTGTTTTATGATATAAAGTTACACTTTCCACGTAAATGACCACCGAAGAATTGGGTCCGTATAAATATCACAATGCAGTTAACATTGAACACAATACTTAGATACATAAGACATCCTGTGAGATTATATATAAACATTAGCTAAATATTTTACTTAGTTTTGAATGTTTTCAGCTGTAACTACTGGCAGAAAACATATCCCTTGGAGAACAGCCATTTTTTTTCTGTGTGTTGCCTCTGTTTCTTTATTCTTAAGGCTGGTGGTTGTAGCGAAGCAATCCTACAGTTCCTACTAACATTTCATCTCTCAAAAATTTCGGGTTCTTTGGAGACTTCATACTTATTTTATTTTCAGTATTTCAAAATGTGGAATTTTGAGGAAGGTGGGTAGCAAGTAAAATAAAAAGCAAGTAGTATTTACCTATTTCCTTTCATGTTCCACATTTATGTTATTGGTGCCTTTTCCTAGAATCATAGAATGGATTGGGTTGGAAAGGACTTGAAATATCATCTAGTTCCAAACCCAGCTGCCATGGGTAGGGACACCTTC